>CP114481.1:51303068-51903068 GCA_027186245.1 Coriaria nepalensis
TGATTTTAAGGTTAATCGAATGCACACTTTCCTTGCATTGATCATTTGCAAGTTATGCACAAAACTTGTGTTTGTAGTGCAAAAATAGAATTCGTTCGACTTGCTTTGAAATAAGTTATTGACTTGAAATGACTCATTGAAATGATTTTAAGGTTAATCGAATGCACACTTTCCTTGCATTGTTCATTTGCAAGTTATGCACAAAACTTGTGTTTGTAGTGCAAAAATAGAATTCGTTCGACTTGCTTTGAAATAAGTTATTGACTTGAAATGACTCATTGAAATGATTTTAAGGTTAATCGAATGCACCCTTTCCTTGCATTGATCATTTGCAAGTTATGCACAAAACTTGTGTTTGTAGTGCAAAAATAGAATTCGTTCGACTTGCTTTGAAATAAGTTATTGACTTGAAATGACTCATTGAAATGATTTACGGTTAATCGAATGCACACTTTCCTTGCATTGTTCATTTGCAAGTTATGCACAAAACTTGTGTTTGTAGTGCAAAAATAGAGCTCGTTCGACTTGTTTTGAAATAAGTTATTGACTTGAAATGACTCATTGAAATGATTTTAAGGTTAAACGAATGCACACTTTCCTTGCATTGATCATTTGCAAGTTATGCACAAAACTTGTGTTTGTAGTGCAAAAATAGAATGCGTTCGACTTGCTTTGAAATAAGTTATTGAGTTGAAAGGACTCATTGAAATGATTTTAAGGTTAAACGAATGCACACTTTCCGTGCATTGATCATTTGCAAGTTATGCACAAAACTTGTGTTTGTAGTGCAAAAATAGAGCTCGTTCGACTTGCTTTTAAATAAGTTATTGACTTGAAATGACTCATTGAAATGATTTACGGTTAATCGAATGCACACTTTCCTTGCATTGATCATTTGCAAGTTATGCACAAAACTTGTGTTTGTAGTGCAAAAATAGAGCTCGTTCGACTTGCTTTGAAATAATTTATTGACTTGAAATGACTCATTGAAATGATTTTAAGGTTAATCGTATGCACACTTTCCTTGCATTGTTCATTTGCAAGTTATGCACAAAACTTGTGTTTGTAGTGCAAAAATAGAGCTCGTTCGACTTGCTTTGAAATAAGTTATTGACTTGAAATGACTCATTGAAATGATTTTAAGGTTAAACGAATGCACACTTTCCTTGCATTGTTCATTTGCAAGTTATGCACAAAACTTGTGTTTGTAGTGCAAAAATAGAATGCGTTCGACTTGCTTTGAAATAAGTTATTGAGTTGAAAGGACACATTGAAATGATTTTAAGGTTAAACGAATGCACACTTTCCATGCATTGATCATTTGCAAGTTATGCACAAAACTTGTGTTTGTAGTGCAAAAATAGAGCTCGTTCGACTTGCTTTGAAATAAGTTATTGACTTGAAATGACTCATTGAAATGATTTACGGTTAATCGAATGCACACTTTCCTTGCATTGTTCATTTGCAAGTTATGCACAAAACTTGTGTTTGTAGTGCAAAAATAGAGCTCGTTCGACTTGCTTTGAAATAAGTTATTGACTTGAAATGACTCATTGAAATGATTTTAAGGTTAATCGTATGCACACTTTCCTTGCATTGTTCATTTGCAAGTTATGCACAAAACTTGTGTTTTTAGTGCAAAAATAGAGCTCGTTCGACTTGCTTTGAAATAAGTTATTGACTTGAAATGACTCATTGAAATGATTTTAAGGTTAAACGAATGCACACTTTCTTTGCATTGTTCATTTGCAAGTTATGCACAAAACTTGTGTTTGTAGTGCAAAAATAGAATTCGTTCGACTTCCTTTGAAATAAGTTATTGACTTGAAATGACTCATTGAAATGATTTTAAGGTTAATCGAATGCACACTTTCCTTGCATTGATCATTTGCAAGTTATGCACAAAACTTGTGTTTGTAGTGCAAAAATAGAATTCGTTCGAATTGCTTTAAAATAAGTTATTGACTTGAAATGACCCATTGAAATGATTTTAAGGCTAAACGAATGGACACTTTCCTTGCAATGATCATTTGCAAGCTATGCACAAACCTTGTGTTTGTAGTGCAAAAATAGAATTCGTTCGACTTGCTTTGAAATAAGTTATTGACTTGAAATGACTCATTGAAATGATTTTAAGGTTAATCGAATGCACACTTTCCTTGCATTGATCATTTGCAAGTTATGCACAAAACTTGTGTTTGTAGTGCAAAAATAGAATTCGTTCGACTTGGTTTGAAATAAGTTATTGACTTGAAATGACTCATTGAAATGATTTTAAGGTTAATCGAATGCACACTTTCCTTGCATTGATCATTTGCAGGTTATGCACAAAACTTGTGTTTGTAGTGCAAAAATAGAATGCGTTCGACTTGCTTTGAAATAAGTTATTGAGTTGAAAGGACACATTGAAATGATTTTAAGGTTAAACGAATGCACACTTTCCATGCATTGATCATTTGCAAGTTATGCACAAAACTTGTGTTTGTAGTGCAAAAATAGAGCTCGTTCGACTTGCTTTGAAATAAGTTATTGACTTGAAATGACTCATTGAAATGATTTTAAGGTTAAACGAATGCACACTTTCTTTGCATTGTTCATTTGCAAGTTATGCACAAAACTTGTGTTTGTAGTGCAAAAATAGAATTCGTTCGACTTGCTTTGAAATAAGTTATTGACTTGAAATGACTCATTGAAATGATTTTAAGGTTAATCGAATGCACACCTTCCTTGCATTGATCATTTGCAAGTTATGCACAAAACTTGTGTTTGTAGTGCAAAAATAGAATTCGTTCGACTTGGTTTGAAATAAGTTATTGACTTGAAATGACTCATTGAAATGATTTTAAGGTTAATCGAATGCACACTTTCCTTGCATTGATCATTTGCAGGTTATGCACAAAACTTGTGTTTGTAGTGCAAAAATAGAATTCGTTCGACTTGCTTTGAAATAAGTTATTGACTTGAAATGACTCATTGAAATGATTTACGGTTAATCGAATGCACACTTTCCTTGCATTGTTCATTTGCAAGTTATGCACAAAACTTGTGTTTGTAGTGGAAAAAATAGAATGCGTTCGACTTGCTTTGAAATAAGATATTGACTTGAAATGAGTCAATGAAATGATTTTAAGGTTCAACGAATGGACACTTTTCTTGCATTGATCATTTGCAAGTTATGCACAAAAGTTGTGTTTGTTGTGAAAAAGTAGAATTCGTTCGAATTGCTTTAAAATAAGGTATTGACTTGAAATGACCCATTGAAATGATTTTAAGGCTAAACGAATGGACACTTTCCTTGCATTGATCATTTGCAACTTATGCACAAAAGTTGTGTTTGTTGTGAAAAAATAGAATTCGTTCGAATTGCTTTGAAATAAGTTATTTACTTGAAATGACTCATTGAAATGATTTTAAGGTTAAACGAATGGACACTTTCCTTGCATTGATCATTTGCAAGTTATGCACAAAACTTGTGTTTGTAGTGCAAAAATAGAATGTGTTCGAATTGCTTTGAAATAAGTTATTGACTTGAAATGACTCATTGAATTGATTTTAAGGTTAAACGAATGCACACATTCCTTGCATTGATCATTTGCAAGTTATGCACAAAAGTTGTGTTTGTAGTGAAAAAATAGAATTCGTTCGAATTCCTTTGAAAGAAGATATTGAGTTGAAATGACTCATTGAAATGATTTTAAGGTTAAACGAATGGACACTTTCCTTGCATTGATCATTTGCAAGTTATGCACAAAAGTTGTGTTTGTAGTGAAAAAATAGAATTCGTTCGAATTCCTTTGAAAGAAGATATTGAGTTGAAATGACTCATTGAAATGATTTTAAGGTTAAACGAATGGACACTTTCCTTGCATTGATCATTTGCAAGTTATGCACAAAACTTGTGTTTGTAGTGCAAAAATAGAATTCGTTCGACTTTCTTTGAAATAAGTTATTGACTTGGAATGACTCATTGAAATGATTTTAAGGTTCAACGAATGCACACTTTTCTTGCATTGATCATTTGCAAGTTATGCATGAAAGTTGTGTTTGTAGTGAAAAAGTAGAATTCGTTCGAATTGCTTTGAAAGAATATATTGAGTTGAAATGACTCATTGAAATGATTTTAAGGTTAAACGAATGGACACTTTTTTTGTATTGATCATTTGCAAGTTATGCACAAAACTTGTGTTTGTAGTGCAAAAATAGAATTCGTTCCACTTGCTTTGAAATAAGTTATTGACTTGAAATGACTCATTGAAATGATTTTAAGGTTCAACGAATGCACATATTCCTTGGAATGATCATTTGCAAGTTATGCACAAAACTTGTGTTTGTAGTGCAAAAAAAGAATTCGTTCGACTTGCTTTGAAATAAGTTATTGACTTGAAATGACTCATTGAAATGATTTTAAGGTTAAACGAATGGACACTTTCCTTGCATTGATCATTTGCAAGTTATGCACAAAACTTGTGTTTGTAGTGCAAAAATAGAATGCGTTCGACTTGCTTTCAAATAAGTTATTGAGTTGAAATGACTCATTGAACTGATTTTAAGGTTAAACGAATGCACACTTTCCTTGCATTGATCATTTGCAATTTATGCACAAAAGTTGTGTTTGTAGTGAAAAAATAGAATTCGTTCGAATTGCTTTGGAAGAATATATTGAGTTGAAATGACTCATTGAAATGATTTTAAGATTAAACGAAGGGACACTTTTTTTGGATTGATCATTTGCAAGTTATGCACAAAACTTGTGTTTGTAGTGCAAAAATAGAATTTGTTCGACTTGCTTTGAAATAAGTTATTGACTTGAAATGACTCATGGAAAAGATTTTAAGGTTAAACGAATGCACACTTTCCTTGCATTGATCATTTGCAGGTTATGCACAAAACTTGTGTTTGTAGTGCAAAAATAGAATTCGTTCGACTTGCTTTGAAATAAGTTATTGACTTGAAATGACTCATTGAAATGATTTACGGTTAATCGAATGCACACTTTCCTTGCATTGTTCATTTGCAAGTTATGCACAAAACTTGTGTTTGTAGTGGAAAAAATAGAATGCGTTCGACTTGCTTTGAAATAAGATATTGACTTGAAATGAGTCAATGAAATGATTTTAAGGTTCAACGAATGGACACTTTTCTTGCATTGATCATTTGCAAGTTATGCACAAAAGTTGTGTTTGTTGTGAAAAAGTAGAATTCGTTCGAATTGCTTTAAAATAAGGTATTGACTTGAAATGACCCATTGAAATGATTTTAAGGCTAAACGAATGGACACTTTCCTTGCATTGATCATTTGCAACTTATGCACAAAAGTTGTGTTTGTTGTGAAAAAATAGAATTCGTTCGAATTGCTTTGAAATAAGTTATTTACTTGAAATGACTCATTGAAATGATTTTAAGGTTAAACGAATGGACACTTTCCTTGCATTGATCATTTGCAAGTTATGCACAAAACTTGTGTTTGTAGTGCAAAAATAGAATGTGTTCGAATTGCTTTGAAATAAGTTATTGACTTGAAATGACTCATTGAATTGATTTTAAGGTTAAACGAATGCACACATTCCTTGCATTGATCATTTGCAAGTTATGCACAAAAGTTGTGTTTGTAGTGAAAAAATAGAATTCGTTCGAATTCCTTTGAAAGAAGATATTGAGTTGAAATGACTCATTGAAATGATTTTAAGGTTAAACGAATGGACACTTTCCTTGCATTGATCATTTGCAAGTTATGCACAAAAGTTGTGTTTGTAGTGAAAAAATAGAATTCGTTCGAATTCCTTTGAAAGAAGATATTGAGTTGAAATGACTCATTGAAATGATTTTAAGGTTAAACGAATGGACACTTTCCTTGCATTGATCATTTGCAAGTTATGCACAAAACTTGTGTTTGTAGTGCAAAAATAGAATTCGTTCGACTTTCTTTGAAATAAGTTATTGACTTGGAATGACTCATTGAAATGATTTTAAGGTTCAACGAATGCACACTTTTCTTGCATTGATCATTTGCAAGTTATGCATGAAAGTTGTGTTTGTAGTGAAAAAGTAGAATTCGTTCGAATTGCTTTGAAAGAATATATTGAGTTGAAATGACTCATTGAAATGATTTTAAGGTTAAACGAATGGACACTTTTTTTGTATTGATCATTTGCAAGTTATGCACAAAACTTGTGTTTGTAGTGCAAAAATAGAATTCGTTCCACTTGCTTTGAAATAAGTTATTGACTTGAAATGACTCATTGAAATGATTTTAAGGTTCAACGAATGCACATATTCCTTGGAATGATCATTTGCAAGTTATGCACAAAACTTGTGTTTGTAGTGCAAAAAAAGAATTCGTTCGACTTGCTTTGAAATAAGTTATTGACTTGAAATGACTCATTGAAATGATTTTAAGGTTAAACGAATGGACACTTTCCTTGCATTGATCATTTGCAAGTTATGCACAAAACTTGTGTTTGTAGTGCAAAAATAGAATGCGTTCGACTTGCTTTCAAATAAGTTATTGAGTTGAAATGACTCATTGAACTGATTTTAAGGTTAAACGAATGCACACTTTCCTTGCATTGATCATTTGCAATTTATGCACAAAAGTTGTGTTTGTAGTGAAAAAATAGAATTCGTTCGAATTGCTTTGGAAGAATATATTGAGTTGAAATGACTCATTGAAATGATTTTAAGATTAAACGAAGGGACACTTTTTTTGGATTGATCATTTGCAAGTTATGCACAAAACTTGTGTTTGTAGTGCAAAAATAGAATTTGTTCGACTTGCTTTGAAATAAGTTATTGACTTGAAATGACTCATGGAAAAGATTTTAAGGTTAAACGAATGCACACTTTCCTTGCATTGATTATTTGCAAGTTATGCACAAAAGTTGTGTTTGTAGTGCAAAAATAGAACTCGTTCGAATTGCTTAGAAATAAGTTATTCACTTGAAATGACTCATTGAAATGATTTTAAGGTTAAATGAATGCACACTTTCCTTGCATTGATCATTTGCAAGTTATGCACAAAACTTGTGTTTGTAGTGCAAAAATAGAATTTGTTCGACTTGCTTTGAAATAAGTTATTGACTTGAAATGACTCATGGAAAAGATTTTAAGGTTAAACGAATGCACACTTTCCTTGCATTGATTATTTGCAAGTTATGCACAAAAGTTGTGTTTGTAGTGCAAAAATAGAACTCGTTCGAATTGCTTAGAAATAAGTTATTCACTTGAAATGACTCATTGAAATGATTTTAAGGTTAAATGAATGCACACTTTCCTTGCATTGATCATTTGCAAGTTATGCACAAAACTTGGGTTTGTAGTGCAAAAATAGAATGTGTTCGACTTGCTTTGAAATAAGTTATTCACTTGAAATGACTCATTGAAATGATTTTAAGGTTAAATGAATGCACACTTTCCTTGCATTGATCATTTGCAAGTTATGCACAAAACTTGTGTTTGTAGTGCAAAAATAGAACTCGTTCGAATTGCTTTGAAATAAGTTATTGAGTTGAAATGACTCATTGAACTGATTTTAAGGTTAAACGAATGCACACTTTCCTTGCATTGATCAGTTGCAAGTTATGCACAAAAGTTGTGTTTGTAGTGCAAAAATAGAGCTCGTTCGACTTGCTTTGAAATAAGTTATTGACTTGAAATGACTCATTGAAATGATTTTAAGGTTAAACGAATGCACACTTTCTTTGCATTGTTCATTTGCAAGTTATGCACAAAACTTGTGTTTGTAGTGCAAAAATAGAATTCGTTCGACTTCCTTTGAAATAAGTTATTGACTTGAAATGACTCATTGAAATGATTTTAAGGTTAATCGAATGCACACTTTCCTTGCATTGATCATTTGCAAGTTATGCACAAAACTTGTGTTTGTAGTGCAAAAATAGAATTCGTTCGAATTGCCTTAAAATAAGTTATTGACTTGAAATGACCCATTGAAATGATTTTAAGGCTAAACGAATGGACACTTTCCTTGCAATGATCATTTGCAAGCTATGCACAAACCTTGTGTTTGTAGTACAAAAATAGAATTCGTTCGACTTGCTTTGAAATAAGTTATTGACTTGAAATGAGTCATTGAAATGATTTTAAGGTTAAACGAATGCACACTTTCCTTGCATTGATCATTTGCAAGTTATGCACAAAACTTGTGTTTGTAGTGCAAAAATAGAATTCGTTCGAATTGCTTTGAAAGAAGATATTGAGTTGAAATGACTCATTGAAATGATTTTAAGGTTAAACGAATGGACACTTTCCTTGCATTGATCATTTGCAAGTTATGCACAAAACTTGTGTTTGTAGTGCAAAAATAGAATTCGTTCGAATTGCTTTGAAAGAATATATTGAGTTGAAATGACTCATTGAAATGATTTTAAGATTAAACGAATGGACACTTTTTTTGGATTGATCATTTGCAAGTTATGCACAAAACTTGTGTTTGTAGTGCAAAAATAGAATTTGTTCGACTTGCTTTGAAATAAGTTATTGACTTGAAATGACTCATGGAAAAGATTTTAAGGTTAAACGAATGCACACATTCCTTGCATTGATCATTTGCAAGTTATGCACAAAAGTTGTGTTTGTAGTGAAAAAATAGAATTCGTTCGAATTCCTTTGAAAGAAGATATTGAGTTGAAATGACTCATTGAAATGATTTTAAGGTTAAACGAATGGACACTTTCCTTGCATTGATCATTTGCAAGTTATGCACAAAAGTTGTGTTTGTAGTGAAAAAATAGAATTCGTTCGAATTCCTTTGAAAGAAGATATTGAGTTGAAATGACTCATTGAAATGATTTTAAGGTTAAACGAATGGACACTTTCCTTGCATTGATCATTTGCAAGTTATGCACAAAACTTGTGTTTGTAGTGCAAAAATAGAATTCGTTCGACTTTCTTTGAAATAAGTTATTGACTTGGAATGACTCATTGAAATGATTTTAAGGTTCAACGAATGCACACTTTTCTTGCATTGATCATTTGCAAGTTATGCATGAAAGTTGTGTTTGTAGTGAAAAAGTAGAATTCGTTCGAATTGCTTTGAAAGAATATATTGAGTTGAAATGACTCATTGAAATGATTTTAAGGTTAAACGAATGGACACTTTTTTTGTATTGATCATTTGCAAGTTATGCACAAAACTTGTGTTTGTAGTGCAAAAATAGAATTCGTTCCACTTGCATTGAAATAAGTTATTGACTTGAAATGACTCATTGAAATGATTTTAAGGTTCAACGAATGCACATATTCCTTGGAATGATCATTTGCAAGTTATGCACAAAACTTGTGTTTGTAGTGCAAAAATAGAATTCGTTCGACTTGCTTTGAAATAAGTTATTGACTTGAAATGACTCATTGAAATGATTTTAAGGTTAAACGAATGCACACTTTCCTTGCATTGATCATTTGCAAGTTATGCACAAAACTTGTGTTTGTAGTGCAAAAATAGAATGCGTTCGACTTGCTTTGAAATAAGTTATTGAGTTGAAATGACTCATTGAACTGATTTTAAGGTTAAACGAATGCACACTTTCCTTGCATTGATCATTTGCAATTTATGCACAAAAGTTGTGTTTGTAGTGAAAAAATAGAATTCGTTCGAATTGCTTTGAAAGAATATATTGAGTTGAAATGACTCATTGAAATGATTTTAAGATTAAACGAATGGACACTTTTTTTGGATTGATCATTTGCAAGTTATGCACAAAACTTGTGTTTGTAGTGCAAAAATAGAATTTGTTCGACTTGCTTTGAAATAAGTTATTGACTTGAAATGACTCATGGAAAAGATTTTAAGGTTAAACGAATGCACACTTTCCTTGCATTGATTATTTGCAAGTTATGCACAAAAGTTGTGTTTGTAGTGCAAAAATAGAACTCGTTCGAATTGCTTAGAAATAAGTTATTCACTTGAAATGACTCATTGAAATAATTTTAAGGTTAAATGAATGCACACTTTCCTTGCATTGATCATTTGCAAGTTATGCACAAAACTTGTGTTTGTAGTGCAAAAATAGAATGCGTTCGACTTGCTTTGAAATAAGTTATTCACTTGAAATGACTCATTGAAATGATTTTAAGGTTAAATGAATGCACACTTTCCTTGCATTGATCATTTGCAAGTTATGCACAAAACTTGTGTTTGTAGTGCAAAAATAGAACTCGTTCGAATTGCTTTGAAATAAGTTATTGAGTTGAAATGACTCATTGAACTGATTTTAAGGTTAAACGAATGCACACTTTCCTTGCATTGATCATTTGCAAGTTATGCACAAAAGTTGTGTTTGTAGTGCAAAAATAGAGCTCGTTCGACTTGCTTTGAAATAAGTTATTGACTTGAAATGACTCATTGAAATGATTTTAAGGTTAAACGAATGCACACTTTCCTTGCATTGATCATTTGCAAGTTATGCACAAAACTTGTGTTTGTAGTGCAAAAATAGAATTCGTTCGAATTGCTTTGAAAGAAGATATTGAGTTGAAATGACTCATTGAAATGATTTTAAGGTTAAACGAATGGACACTTTCCTTGCATTGATCATTTGCAAGTTATGCACAAAACTTGTGTTTGTAGTGCAAAAATAGAATGCGTTCGACTTGCTTTGAAATAAGTTATTGAGTTGAAATGACTCATTGAACTGATTTTAAGGTTAAACGAATGCACACTTTCCTTGCATTGATCATTTGCAATTTATGCACAAAAGTTGTGTTTGTAGTGAAAAAATAGAATTCGTTCGAATTGCTTTGAAAGAATATATTGAGTTGAAATGACTCATTGAAATGATTTTAAGATTAAACGAATGGACACTTTTTTTGGATTGATCATTTGCAAGTTATGCACAAAACTTGTGTTTGTAGTGCAAAAATAGAATTTGTTCGACTTGCTTTGAAATAAGTTATTGACTTGAAATGACTCATGGAAAAGATTTTAAGGTTAAACGAATGCACACTTTCCTTGCATTGATTATTTGCAAGTTATGCACAAAAGTTGTGTTTGTAGTGCAAAAATAGAACTCGTTCGAATTGCTTAGAAATAAGTTATTCACTTGAAATGACTCATTGAAATGATTTTAAGGTTAAATGAATGCACACTTTCCTTGCATTGATCATTTGCAAGTTATGCACAAAACTTGTGTTTGTAGTGCAAAAATAGAATGCGTTCGACTTGCTTTGAAATAAGTTATTCACTTGAAATGACTCATTGAAATGATTTTAAGGTTAAATGAATGCACACTTTCCTTGCATTGATCATTTGCAAGTTATGCACAAAACTTGTGTTTGTAGTGCAAAAATAGAACTCGTTCGAATTGCTTTGAAATAAGTTATTGAGTTGAAATGACTCATTGAACTGATTTTAAGGTTAAACGAATGCACACTTTCCTTGCATTGATCATTTGCAAGTTATGCACAAAAGTTGTGTTTGTAGTGCAAAAATAGAGCTCGTTCGACTTGCTTTGAAATAAGTTATTGACTTGAAATGACTCATTGAAATGATTTTAAGGTTAAACGAATGCACACTTTCCTTGCATTGATCATTTGCAAGTTATGCACAAAACTTGTGTTTGTAGTGCAAAAATAGAATTCGTTCGAATTGCTTTGAAAGAAGATATTGAGTTGAAATGACTCATTGAAATGATTTTAAGGTTAAACGAATGGACACTTTCCTTGCATTGATCATTTGCAAGTTATGCACAAAACTTGTGTTTGTAGTGCAAAAATAGAATGCGTTCGACTTGCTTTGAAATAAGTTATTGAGTTGAAATGACTCATTGAACTGATTTTAAGGTTAAACGAATGCACACTTTCCTTGCATTGATCATTTGCAATTTATGCACAAAAGTTGTGTTTGTAGTGAAAAAATAGAATTCGTTCGAATTGCTTTGAAAGAATATATTGAGTTGAAATGACTCATTGAAATGATTTTAAGATTAAACGAATGGACACTTTTTTTGGATTGATCATTTGCAAGTTATGCACAAAACTTGTGTTTGTAGTGCAAAAATAGAATTTGTTCGACTTGCTTTGAAATAAGTTATTGACTTGAAATGACTCATGGAAAAGATTTTAAGGTTAAACGAATGCACACTTTCCTTGCATTGATTATTTGCAAGTTATGCACAAAAGTTGTGTTTGTAGTGCAAAAATAGAACTCGTTCGAATTGCTTAGAAATAAGTTATTCACTTGAAATGACTCATTGAAATGATTTTAAGGTTAAATGAATGCACACTTTCCTTGCATTGATCATTTGCAAGTTATGCACAAAACTTGGGTTTGTAGTGCAAAAATAGAATGTGTTCGACTTGCTTTGAAATAAGTTATTCACTTGAAATGACTCATTGAAATGATTTTAAGGTTAAATGAATGCACACTTTCCTTGCATTGATCATTTGCAAGTTATGCACAAAACTTGTGTTTGTAGTGCAAAAATAGAACTCGTTCGAATTGCTTTGAAATAAGTTATTGAGTTGAAATGACTCATTGAACTGATTTTAAGGTTAAACGAATGCACACTTTCCTTGCATTGATCAGTTGCAAGTTATGCACAAAAGTTGTGTTTGTAGTGCAAAAATAGAGCTCGTTCGACTTGCTTTGAAATAAGTTATTGACTTGAAATGACTCATTGAAATGATTTTAAGGTTAAACGAATGCACACTTTCTTTGCATTGTTCATTTGCAAGTTATGCACAAAACTTGTGTTTGTAGTGCAAAAATAGAATTCGTTCGACTTCCTTTGAAATAAGTTATTGACTTGAAATGACTCATTGAAATGATTTTAAGGTTAATCGAATGCACACTTTCCTTGCATTGATCATTTGCAAGTTATGCACAAAACTTGTGTTTGTAGTGCAAAAATAGAATTCGTTCGAATTGCCTTAAAATAAGTTATTGACTTGAAATGACCCATTGAAATGATTTTAAGGCTAAACGAATGGACACTTTCCTTGCAATGATCATTTGCAAGCTATGCACAAACCTTGTGTTTGTAGTACAAAAATAGAATTCGTTCGACTTGCTTTGAAATAAGTTATTGACTTGAAATGACTCATGGAAAAGATTTTAAGGTTAAACGAATGCACACATTCCTTGCATTGATCATTTGCAAGTTATGCACAAAAGTTGTGTTTGTAGTGAAAAAATAGAATTCGTTCGAATTCCTTTGAAAGAAGATATTGAGTTGAAATGACTCATTGAAATGATTTTAAGGTTAAACGAATGGACACTTTCCTTGCATTGATCATTTGCAAGTTATGCACAAAAGTTGTGTTTGTAGTGAAAAAATAGAATTCGTTCGAATTCCTTTGAAAGAAGATATTGAGTTGAAATGACTCATTGAAATGATTTTAAGGTTAAACGAATGGACACTTTCCTTGCATTGATCATTTGCAAGTTATGCACAAAACTTGTGTTTGTAGTGCAAAAATAGAATTCGTTCGACTTTCTTTGAAATAAGTTATTGACTTGGAATGACTCATTGAAATGATTTTAAGGTTCAACGAATGCACACTTTTCTTGCATTGATCATTTGCAAGTTATGCATGAAAGTTGTGTTTGTAGTGAAAAAGTAGAATTCGTTCGAATTGCTTTGAAAGAATATATTGAGTTGAAATGACTCATTGAAATGATTTTAAGGTTAAACGAATGGACACTTTTTTTGTATTGATCATTTGCAAGTTATGCACAAAACTTGTGTTTGTAGTGCAAAAATAGAATTCGTTCCACTTGCATTGAAATAAGTTATTGACTTGAAATGACTCATTGAAATGATTTTAAGGTTCAACGAATGCACATATTCCTTGGAATGATCATTTGCAAGTTATGCACAAAACTTGTGTTTGTAGTGCAAAAATAGAATTCGTTCGACTTGCTTTGAAATAAGTTATTGACTTGAAATGACTCATTGAAATGATTTTAAGGTTAAACGAATGCACACTTTCCTTGCATTGATCATTTGCAAGTTATGCACAAAACTTGTGTTTGTAGTGCAAAAATAGAATGCGTTCGACTTGCTTTGAAATAAGTTATTGAGTTGAAATGACTCATTGAACTGATTTTAAGGTTAAACGAATGCACACTTTCCTTGCATTGATCATTTGCAATTTATGCACAAAAGTTGTGTTTGTAGTGAAAAAATAGAATTCGTTCGAATTGCTTTGAAAGAATATATTGAGTTGAAATGACTCATTGAAATGATTTTAAGATTAAACGAATGGACACTTTTTTTGGATTGATCATTTGCAAGTTATGCACAAAACTTGTGTTTGTAGTGCAAAAATAGAATTTGTTCGACTTGCTTTGAAATAAGTTATTGACTTGAAATGACTCATGGAAAAGATTTTAAGGTTAAACGAATGCACACTTTCCTTGCATTGATTATTTGCAAGTTATGCACAAAAGTTGTGTTTGTAGTGCAAAAATAGAACTCGTTCGAATTGCTTAGAAATAAGTTATTCACTTGAAATGACTCATTGAAATAATTTTAAGGTTAAATGAATGCACACTTTCCTTGCATTGATCATTTGCAAGTTATGCACAAAACTTGGGTTTGTAGTGCAAAAATAGAATGTGTTCGACTTGCTTTGAAATAAGTTATTCACTTGAAATGACTCATTGAAATGATTTTAAGGTTAAATGAATGCACACTTTCCTTGCATTGATCATTTGCAAGTTATGCACAAAACTTGTGTTTGTAGTGCAAAAATAGAACTCGTTCGAATTGCTTTGAAATAAGTTATTGAGTTGAAATGACTCATTGAACTGATTTTAAGGTTAAACGAATGCACACTTTCCTTGCATTGATCAGTTGCAAGTTATGCACAAAAGTTGTGTTTGTAGTGCAAAAATAGAGCTCGTTCGACTTGCTTTGAAATAAGTTATTGACTTGAAATGACTCATTGAAATGATTTTAAGGTTAAACGAATGCACACTTTCTTTGCATTGTTCATTTGCAAGTTATGCACAAAACTTGTGTTTGTAGTGCAAAAATAGAATGCGTTCGACTTGCTTTGAAATAAGTTATTCACTTGAAATGACTCATTGAAATGATTTTAAGGTTAAATGAATGCACACTTTCCTTGCATTGATCATTTGCAAGTTATGCACAAAACTTGTGTTTGTAGTGCAAAAATAGAACTCGTTCGAATTGCTTTGAAATAAGTTATTGAGTTGAAATGACTCATTGAACTGATTTTAAGGTTAAACGAATGCACACTTTCCTTGCATTGATCATTTGCAAGTTATGCACAAAAGTTGTGTTTGTAGTGCAAAAATAGAGCTCGTTCGACTTGCTTTGAAATAAGTTATTGACTTGAAATGACTCATTGAAATGATTTTAAGGTTAAACGAATGCACACTTTCCTTGCATTGATCATTTGCAAGTTATGCACAAAACTTGTGTTTGTAGTGCAAAAATAGAATTCGTTCGAATTGCTTTGAAAGAAGATATTGAGTTGAAATGACTCATTGAAATGATTTTAAGGTTAAACGAATGGACACTTTCCTTGCATTGATCATTTGCAAGTTATGCACAAAACTTGTGTTTGTAGTGCAAAAATAGAATTCGTTCGAATTGCTTTGAAAGAATATATTGAGTTGAAATGACTCATTGAAATGATTTTAAGATTAAACGAATGGACACTTTTTTTGGATTGATCATTTGCAAGTTATGCACAAAACTTGTGTTTGTAGTGCAAAAATAGAATTTGTTCGACTTGCTTTGAAATAAGTTATTGACTTGAAATGACTCATGGAAAAGATTTTAAGGTTAAACGAATGCACACATTCCTTGCATTGATCATTTGCAAGTTATGCACAAAAGTTGTGTTTGTAGTGAAAAAATAGAATTCGTTCGAATTCCTTTGAAAGAAGATATTGAGTTGAAATGACTCATTGAAATGATTTTAAGGTTAAACGAATGGACACTTTCCTTGCATTGATCATTTGCAAGTTATGCACAAAAGTTGTGTTTGTAGTGAAAAAATAGAATTCGTTCGAATTCCTTTGAAAGAAGATATTGAGTTGAAATGACTCATTGAAATGATTTTAAGGTTAAACGAATGGACACTTTCCTTGCATTGATCATTTGCAAGTTATGCACAAAACTTGTGTTTGTAGTGCAAAAATAGAATTCGTTCGACTTTCTTTGAAATAAGTTATTGACTTGGAATGACTCATTGAAATGATTTTAAGGTTCAACGAATGCACACTTTTCTTGCATTGATCATTTGCAAGTTATGCATGAAAGTTGTGTTTGTAGTGAAAAAGTAGAATTCGTTCGAATTGCTTTGAAAGAATATATTGAGTTGAAATGACTCATTGAAATGATTTTAAGGTTAAACGAATGGACACTTTTTTTGTATTGATCATTTGCAAGTTATGCACAAAACTTGTGTTTGTAGTGCAAAAATAGAATTCGTTCCACTTGCTTTGAAATAAGTTATTGACTTGAAATGACTCATTGAAATGATTTTAAGGTTCAACGAATGCACATATTCCTTGGAATGATCATTTGCAAGTTATGCACAAAACTTGTGTTTGTAGTGCAAAAATAGAATTCGTTCGACTTGCTTTGAAATAAGTTATTGACTTGAAATGACTCATTGAAATGATTTTAAGGTTAAACGAATGCACACTTTCCTTGCATTGATCATTTGCAAGTTATGCACAAAACTTGTGTTTGTAGTGCAAAAATAGAATTCGTTCGAATTGCTTTGAAAGAAGATATTGAGTTGAAATGACTCATTGAAATGATTTTAAGGTTAAACGAATGGACACTTTCCTTGCATTGATCATTTGCAAGTTATGCACAAAACTTGTGTTTGTAGTGCAAAAATAGAATGTGTTCGAATTGCTTTGAAATAAGTTATTGACTTGAAATGACTCATTGAATTGATTTTAAGGTTAAACGAATGCACACATTCCTTGCATTGATCATTTGCAAGTTATGCACAAAAGTTGTGTTTGTAGTGAAAAAATAGAATTCGTTCGAATTCCTTTGAAAGAAGATATTGAGTTGAAATGACTCATTGAAATGATTTTAAGGTTAAACGAATGGACACTTTCCTTGCATTGATCATTTGCAAGTTATGCACAAAAGTTGTGTTTGTAGTGAAAAAATAGAATTCGTTCGAATTCCTTTGAAAGAAGATATTGAGTTGAAATGACTCATTGAAATGATTTTAAGGTTAAACGAATGGACACTTTCCTTGCATTGATCATTTGCAAGTTATGCACAAAACTTGTGTTTGTAGTGCAAAAATAGAATTCGTTCGACTTTCTTTGAAATAAGTTATTGACTTGAAATGACTCATTGAAATGATTTTAAGGTTCAACGAATGCACACTTTTCTTGCATTGATCATTTGCAAGTTATGCATGAAAGTTGTGTTTGTAGTGAAAAAGTAGAATTCGTTCGAATTGCTTTGAAAGAATATATTGAGTTGAAATGACTCATTGAAATGATTTTAAGGTTAAACGAATGGACACTTTTTTTGTATTGATCATTTGCAAGTTATGCACAAAACTTGTGTTTGTAGTGCAAAAATAGAATTCGTTCCACTTGCTTTGAAATAAGTTATTGACTTGAAATGACTCATTGAAATGATTTTAAGGTTCAACGAATGCACATATTCCTTGGAATGATCATTTGCAAGTTATGCACAAAACTTGTGTTTGTAGTGCAAAAATAGAATTCGTTCGACTTGCTTTGAAATAAGTTATTGACTTGAAATGACTCATTGAAATGATTTTAAGGTTAAACGAATGCACACTTTCCTTGCATTGATCATTTGCAAGTTATGCACAAAACTTGTGTTTGTAGTGCAAAAATAGAATGCGTTCGACTTGCTTTGAAATAAGTTATTGAGTTGAAATGACTCATTGAACTGATTTTAAGGTTAAACGAATGCACACTTTCCTTGCATTGATCATTTGCAATTTATGCACAAAAGTTGTGTTTGTAGTGAAAAAATAGAATTCGTTCGAATTGCTTTGAAAGAATATATTGAGTTGAAATGACTCATTGAAATGATTTTAAGATTAAACGAATGGACACTTTTTTTGGATTGATCATTTGCAAGTTATGCACAAAACTTGTGTTTGTAGTGCAAAAATAGAATTTGTTCGACTTGCTTTGAAATAAGTTATTGACTTGAAATGACTCATGGAAAAGATTTTAAGGTTAAACGAATGCACACTTTCCTTGCATTGATTATTTGCAAGTTATGCACAAAAGTTGTGTTTGTAGTGCAAAAATAGAACTCGTTCGAATTGCTTAGAAATAAGTTATTCACTTGAAATGACTCATTGAAATGATTTTAAGGTTAAATGAATGCACACTTTCCTTGCATTGATCATTTGCAAGTTATGCACAAAACTTGTGTTTGTAGTGCAAAAATAGAATTTGTTCGACTTGCTTTGAAATAAGTTATTGACTTGAAATGACTCATGGAAAAGATTTTAAGGTTAAACGAATGCACACATTCCTTGCATTGATCATTTGCAAGTTATGCACAAAAGTTGTGTTTGTAGTGAAAAAATAGAATTCGTTCGAATTCCTTTGAAAGAAGATATTGAGTTGAAATGACTCATTGAAATGATTTTAAGGTTAAACGAATGGACACTTTCCTTGCATTGATCATTTGCAAGTTATGCACAAAAGTTGTGTTTGTAGTGAAAAAATAGAATTCGTTCGAATTCCTTTGAAAGAAGATATTGAGTTGAAATGACTCATTGAAATGATTTTAAGGTTAAACGAATGGACACTTTCCTTGCATTGATCGTTTGCAAGTTATGCACAAAACTTGTGTTTGTAGTGCAAAAATAGAATTCGTTCGACTTTCTTTGAAATAAGTTATTGACTTGGAATGACTCATTGAAATGATTTTAAGGTTCAACGAATGCACACTTTTCTTGCATTGATCATTTGCAAGTTATGCATGAAAGTTGTGTTTGTAGTGAAAAAGTAGAATTCGTTCGAATTGCTTTGAAAGAATATATTGAGTTGAAATGACTCATTGAAATGATTTTAAGGTTAAACGAATGGACACTTTTTTTGTATTGATCATTTGCAAGTTATGCACAAAACTTGTGTTTGTAGTGCAAAAATAGAATTCGTTCCACTTGCTTTGAAATAAGTTATTGACTTGAAATGACTCATTGAAATGATTTTAAGGTTCAACGAATGCACATATTCCTTGGAATGATCATTTGCAAGTTATGCACAAAACTTGTGTTTGTAGTGCAAAAATAGAATTCGTTCGACTTGCTTTGAAATAAGTTATTGACTTGAAATGACTCATTGAAATGATTTTAAGGTTAAACGAATGCACACTTTCCTTGCATTGATCATTTGCAAGTTATGCACAAAACTTGTGTTTGTAGTGCAAAAATAGAATTCGTTCGAATTGCTTTGAAAGAAGATATTGAGTTGAAATGACTCATTGAAATGATTTTAAGGTTAAACGAATGGACACTTTCCTTGCATTGATCATTTGCAAGTTATGCACAAAACTTGTGTTTGTAGTGCAAAAATAGAATGTGTTCGAATTGCTTTGAAATAAGTTATTGACTTGAAATGACTCATTGAATTGATTTTAAGGTTAAACGAATGCACACATTCCTTGCATTGATCATTTGCAAGTTATGCACAAAAGTTGTGTTTGTAGTGAAAAAATAGAATTCGTTCGAATTCCTTTGAAAGAAGATATTGAGTTGAAATGACTCATTGAAATGATTTTAAGGTTAAACGAATGGACACTTTCCTTGCATTGATCATTTGCAAGTTATGCACAAAAGTTGTGTTTGTAGTGAAAAAATAGAATTCGTTCGAATTCCTTTGAAAGAAGATATTGAGTTGAAATGACTCATTGAAATGATTTTAAGGTTAAACGAATGGACACTTTCCTTGCATTGATCATTTGCAAGTTATGCACAAAACTTGTGTTTGTAGTGCAAAAATAGAATTCGTTCGACTTTCTTTGAAATAAGTTATTGACTTGAAATGACTCATTGAAATGATTTTAAGGTTCAACGAATGCACACTTTTCTTGCATTGATCAATTGCAAGTTATGCATGAAAGTTGTGTTTGTAGTGAAAAAGTAGAATTCGTTCGAATTGCTTTGAAAGAATATATTGAGTTGAAATGACTCATTGAAATGATTTTAAGGTTAAACGAATGGACACTTTTTTTGTATTGATCATTTGCAAGTTATGCACAAAACTTGTGTTTGTAGTGCAAAAATAGAATTCGTTCCACTTGCTTTGAAATAAGTTATTGACTTGAAATGACTCATTGAAATGATTTTAAGGTTCAACGAATGCACATATTCCTTGGAATGATCATTTGCAAGTTATGCACAAAACTTGTGTTTGTAGTGCAAAAATAGAATTCGTTCGACTTGCTTTGAAATAAGTTATTGACTTGAAATGACTCATTGAAATGATTTTAAGGTTAAACGAATGCACACTTTCCTTGCATTGATCATTTGCAAGTTATGCACAAAACTTGTGTTTGTAGTGCAAAAATAGAATGCGTTCGACTTGCTTTGAAATAAGTTATTGAGTTGAAATGACTCATTGAACTGATTTTAAGGTTAAACGAATGCACACTTTCCTTGCATTGATCATTTGCAATTTATGCACAAAAGTTGTGTTTGTAGTGAAAAAATAGAATTCGTTCGAATTGCTTTGAAAGAATATATTGAGTTGAAATGACTCATTGAAATGATTTTAAGATTAAACGAATGGACACTTTTTTTGGATTGATCATTTGCAAGTTATGCACAAAACTTGTGTTTGTAGTGCAAAAATAGAATTTGTTCGACTTGCTTTGAAATAAGTTATTGACTTGAAATGACTCATGGAAAAGATTTTAAGGTTAAACGAATGCACACTTTCCTTGCATTGATTATTTGCAAGTTATGCACAAAAGTTGTGTTTGTAGTGCAAAAATAGAACTCGTTCGAATTGCTTAGAAATAAGTTATTCACTTGAAATGACTCATTGAAATGATTTTAAGGTTAAATGAATGCACACTTTCCTTGCATTGATCATTTGCAAGTTATGCACAAAACTTGTGTTTGTAGTGCAAAAATAGAATGCGTTCGACTTGCTTTGAAATAAGTTATTCACTTGAAATGACTCATTGAAATGATTTTAAGGTTAAATGAATGCACACTTTCCTTGCATTGATCATTTGCAAGTTATGCACAAAACTTGTGTTTGTAGTGCAAAAATAGAACTCGTTCGAATTGCTTTGAAATAAGTTATTGAGTTGAAATGACTCATTGAACTGATTTTAAGGTTAAACGAATGCACACTTTCCTTGCATTGATCAGTTGCAAGTTATGCACAAAAGTTGTGTTTGTAGTGCAAAAATAGAGCTCGTTCGACTTGCTTTGAAATAAGTTATTGACTTGAAATGACTCATTGAAATGATTTTAAGGTTAAACGAATGGACACTTTCCTTGCATTGATCGTTTGCAAGTTATGCACAAAACTTGTGTTTGTAGTGCAAAAACAAAATGCGTTCGACTTGCTTTGAAAGAAGATATTGACTTGAAATGACTCATTGAAATGATTTTAAGGTTAAACGAATGGACACTTTCCTTTCAATGATCATTTGCAAGTTATGCACAAAACTTGTGTTTGTTGGGCAAAAATAGAATTCGTTCGACTTGCTTTGAAATAAGTTATTGACTTGAAATGACTCATTGAAATGATTTTAAGGTTAAACGAATGCACACTTTCCTTGCATTGATCATTTGCAAGTTATGCACAAAATTTGTGTTTGTAGTGAAAAAATAGAATTCGTCCAAATTGCTTCGAAAGAAGATATTGAGTTGAAATGACTCATTGAAATAATTTTAAGGTTAAACGAATGGACACTTTCCTTGCGTTGATCATTTGCAAGTTATGCACAAAAGTTGTGTTTGTAGTGAAAAAATAGAATTCGTCCGAATTGCTTTGAAAGAAGATATTGAGTTGAAATGACTAATTGAAATGATTTTACGGTTAAACGAATGGACACTTTCGTTGCATTGATCATTTGCAAGTTATGCACAAAACTTGTGTTTGTAGGGCAAAAATAGAATTCGTTCGACTTGCTTTGAAATAAGTTATTGACTTGAAATGACTCATCGAAATGATTTTAAGGTTAAACGAATGCACACTTTCCTTGCAATGATCATTTGCAAGTTATGCACAAAACTTGTGTTCGTAGTGCAAAAACAGAATGCGTTCGACTTGCTTTGAAATAAGTTATTGACTTGGAATGACTCGTTGAAATGATTTTAAGGTTAAACGAATGCACACTTTCCTTGCATTGATCATTTGCAAGTTATGCACAAAACTTGTGTTTGTAGTGCAAAAATACAATTCGTTCGACTTGCTTTGAAATAAGTTATTGACTTGAAATGACTCATCGAAATGATTTTAAGGTTAAACGAATGCACACTTTCCTTGCATTGATCATTTGCAAGTTATGCACAAAACTTGTGTTTGTAGTGAAAAAATAGAATTCGTTCGAATTGCTTTGAAAGAAGATATTGAGATGAAATGACGCATTGAAATGATTTTAAGGTTAAACGAATGGACACTTTCCTTGCATTGATCATTTGCAAGTTATGCACAAAACTTGTGTTCGTAGTGCAAAAATAGAATTCGTTTGACTTGCTTTGAAATATGTTATTGACTTGAAATGACTCATTGAAATGATTTTAAGATTAAACGAATGCACACTTTCCTTGCATTAATCATTTGCAACTTATGCACAAAAGTTGTGTTTGTAGTGAAAAAGTAGAATTCGTTCGAATTGCTTTGAAATAAGTTATTGAGTTGAAATGACTCATCGAAATGATTTTACGGTTAAACGAGTGCACATTTTCCTTGCATTGATCATTTGCAAGTTATGCACAAAACTTGTGTTTATAGTGAAAAAATAGAATTCACTCGACTTGCTTTGAAATAAGTTATTGACTTGGAATGACTCATTTAAATGATTTTAAGGTTAAACGAATGCACACTTTCCTTGCAATGATCATTTGCAAGTTATGCACAAAACTTGTGTTCGTAGTGCAAAAACAGAATGCGTTCGACTTGCTTTGAAATAAGTTATTGACTTGAAATTACTCATTGAAATGACTGTAATTTTAAACGAATGCACATTTTCCTTGCATTGATCATTTGCAAGTTACGCACAAAACTTGTGTTTGTAGTGCAAAAACAGAATGCGTTCGACTTGCTTTGAAAGAAGTTATTGACTTGAAATGACACATTGAAATGATTTTAAGGTTAAACGAATGCACACTTTCCTTGCATTGATCATTTGCAAGTTATGCACAAAACTTGTGTTTGTAGTGCAAAAATAGAATTCGTTCGAATTGCTTTGAAAGAAGATATTGAGTTGAAATCACTCATTGAAATGATTTTAAGGTTAAACGAATGGACACTTTCCTTGCATTGATCGTTTGCAAGTTATGCACAAAACTTGTGTTTGTAGTGCAAAAAAAGAATGCGTTCGACTTGGTTTGAAAGAAGATATTGACTTGAAATGACTCATTGAAATGATTTTAAGGTTAAACGAATGGACACTTTCCTTTCAATGATCATTTGCAAGTTATGCACAAAACTTGTGTTTGTTGGGCAAAAATAGAATTCGTTCGACTTGCTTTGAAATAAGTTATTGACTTGAAATGACTCATTGAAATGATTGTAAGGTTAAACGAATGCACACTTACCTTGCATTGATCATTTGCAAGTTATGAACAAAAGTTGTGTTTGTAGTGAAAAAATAGAATTCGTTCGAATTGCTTTGAAAGAAGATATTGAGTTGAAATGACTAATTGAAATGATTTTACGGTTAAACGAATGGACACTTTCTTTGCATTGATCATTTGGAAGTTATGCACAAAACTTGTATTTGTAGTGCAAAATAGAATTCGTTCGACTTGCTTTGAAATATGTTATTGACTTGAAATGACTAATTGAAATGATTTTAAGGTTAAACGAATGCATATTTTCCTTGCATTGATCATTTGCAAGATATGCACCAAACTTGTGTTTGTAGTGAAAAAATAGAATTCACTCGACTTGCTTTGAAATAAGTTATTGACTTGGAATGACTCATTGAAATGATTTTAAGGTTAAACGAATGCACACTTTCCTTGCATTGATCATTTACAAGTTATGCACAAAACTTGTGTTCGTAGTGCAAAAATAGAATTCGTTCGACTTGCTTTGAAATAAGTTATTGACTTGAAATGACTCATCGAAATGATTTTAAGGTTAAACGAATGCACACTTTCCTTGCATTGATCATTTGCAAGTTATGCACAAAACTTGTGTTTGTAGTGCAAAAACAGAATGCGTTCGACTTGCTTTGAAATAAGTTATTGACTTGAAATGACACATTGAAATGATTTTAAGGTTAAACGAATGCACACTTTCCTTGCATTGATCATTTGCAAGTTATGCACAAAACTTGTGTTTGTAGTGAAAAAATAGAATTCGTTCGATTTGCTTTGAAAGAAGATATTGAGTTGAAATGACTCATTGAAATGATTTTAAGGTTAAACGAATGGACACTTTCCTTGCATTGATCATTTGCAAGTTATGCACAAAACATGTGTTTGTAGTGCAAAAACCGAATGCGTTCGACTTGCTTTGAAAGAAGATACTGACTTAAAATGACTCATTGAAATGATTTTAAGGTTAAACGAATGGACACTTTCCTTTCAATGATCATTTGCAAGTTATGCACAAAACTTGTGTTTGTAGTGCAAAAATAGAATTCGTTCGACTTGCTTTGAAATAAGTTATTGACTTATTATGACTCATTGAAATGATTGTAAGTTTAGACGAATGCAGATTTTCCTTGCATTGATCATTTGCAAGTTATGCACAAAATTTGTGTTTGTAGTGAAAAAATAGAATTCGTCCAAATTGCTTTGAAAGAAGATATTCAGTTGAAATGACTCATTGAAATAATTTTAAGGTTAAACGAATGGACACTTTCCTTGCATTGATCATTTGCAAGTTATGCACAAAATTTGTGTTTGTAGTGAAAAAATAGAATTCGTCCAAATTGCTTTGAAAGAAGATATTGAGTTGAAATGACTCATTGAAATAATTTTAAGGTTAAACGAATGGACACTTTCCTTGCATTGATCATTTGCAAGTTATGCACAAAAGTTGTGTTTGTAGTGAAAACATAGAATTCGTCTGAATTGCTTTGAAAGAAGATATTGAGTTGAAATGACTCATTGAAATGATTTTAAGGTTAAACGAATGCACACTTTCCTTGCATTGATCATTTGCAAGTTATGCACAAAAGTTGTGTTTCTAGTGCAAAAACAGAATGCGTTCGACTTGCTTTGAAAGAAGATATTGAGTTGAAATGACTCATTGAAATGATTTTAAGGTTAAACGAATGCACACTTTCCTTGCATTGATCATTTGCAAGTTATGCACAAAAGTTGTGTTTGTAGTGCAAAAATAGAATTCGTTCGAATTGCTTTGAAAGAAGATATTGAGTTGAAATCACTCATTGAAATGATTTTAAGGTTAAACGAATGGACACTTTCCTTGCATTGATCGTTTGCAAGTTATGCACAAAACTTGTGTTTGTAGTGCAAAAACAGAATGCGTTCGACTTGCTTTGAAAGAAGATATTGACTTGAAATGACTCATTGAAATGATTTTAAGGTTAAACGAATGGACACTTTCCTTTCAATGATCATTTGCAAGTTATGCACAAAACTTGTGTTTGTTGGGCAAAAATAGAATTCGTTCGACTTGCTTTGAAATAAGTTATTGACTTGAAATGACTCATTGAAATGATTGTAAGGTTAAACGAATGCACACTTACCTTGCATTGATCATTTGCAAGTTATGAACAAAAGTTGTGTTTGTAGTGAAAAAATAGAATTCGTTCGAATTGCTTTGAAAGAAGATATTCAGTTGAAATGACTAATTGAAATGATTTTAAGGTTAAACGAATGGACACTTTCTTTGCATTGATCATTTGGAAGTTATGCACAAAACTTGTATTTGTAGTGCAAAATAGAATTCGTTCGACTTGCTTTGAAATATGTTATTGACTTGAAATGACTAATTGAAATGATTTTAAGGTTAAACGAATGCATATTTTCCTTGCATTGATCATTTGCAAGTTATGCACCAAACTTGTGTTTGTAGTGAAAAAATAGAATTCACTCGACTTGCTTTGAAATAAGTTATTGACTTGGAATGACTCATTGAAATGATTTTAAGGTTAAACGAATGCACACTTTCCTTGCATTGATCATTTACAAGTTATGCACAAAACTTGTGTTCGTAGTGCAAAAATAGAATTCGTTCGACTTGCTTTGAAATAAGTTATTGACTTGAAATGACTCATCGAAATGATTTTAAGGTTAAACGAATGCACACTTTCCTTGCATTGATCATTTGCAAGTTATGCACAAAACTTGTGTTTGTAGTGCAAAAACAGAATGCGTTCGACTTGCTTTGAAATAAGTTATTGACTTGAAATGACACATTGAAATGATTTTAAGGTTAAACGAATGCACACTTTCCTTGCATTGATCATTTGCAAGTTATGCACAAAACTTGTGTTTGTAGTGAAAAAATAGAATTCGTTCGAATTGCTTTGAAAGAAGATATTGAGTTGAAATGACTCATTGAAATGATTTTAAGGTTAAACGAATGGACACTTTCCTTGCATTGATCATTTGCAAGTTATGCACAAAACATGTGTTTGTAGTGCAAAAACCGAATGCGTTCGACTTGCTTTGAAAGAAGATACTGACTTAAAATGACTCATTGAAATGATTTTAAGGTTAAACGAATGGACACTTTCCTTTCAATGATCATTTGCAAGTGATGCACAAAACTTGTGTTTGTAGTGCAAAAATAGAATTCGTTCGACTTGCTTTGAAATAAGTTATTGACTTATTATGACTCATTGAAATGATTGTAAGTTTAGACGAATGCAGATTTTCCTTGCATTGATCATTTGCAAGTTATGCACAAAATTTGTGTTTGTAGTGAAAAAATAGAATTCGTCCAAATTGCTTTGAAAGAAGATATTCAGTTGAAATGACTCATTGAAATAATTTTAAGGTTAAACGAATGGACACTTTCCTTGCATTGATCATTTGCAAGTTATGCACAAAATTTGTGTTTGTAGTGAAAAAATAGAATTCGTCCAAATTGCTTTGAAAGAAGATATTGAGTTGAAATGACTCATTGAAATAATTTTAAGGTTAAACGAATGGACACTTTCCTTGCATTGATCATTTGCAAGTTATGCACAAAAGTTGTGTTTGTAGTGAAAACATAGAATTCGTCTGAATTGCTTTGAAAGAAGATATTGAGTTGAAATGACTCATTGAAATGATTTTAAGGTTAAACGAATGCACACTTTCCTTGCATTGATCATTTGCAAGTTATGCACAAAAGTTGTGTTTCTAGTGCAAAAACAGAATGCGTTCGACTTGCTTTGAAAGAAGATATTGAGTTGAAATGACTCATTGAAATGATTTTAAGGTTAAACGAATGCACACTTTCCTTGCATTGATCATTTGCAAGTTATGCACAAAAGTTGTGTTTGTAGTGCAAAAATAGAATTCGTTCGAATTGCTTTGAAAGAAGATATTGAGTTGAAATCACTCATTGAAATGATTTTAAGGTTAAACGAATGGACACTTTCCTTGCATTGATCGTTTGCAAGTTATGCACAAAACTTGTGTTTGTAGTGCAAAAACAGAATGCGTTCGACTTGCTTTGAAAGAAGATATTGACTTGAAATGACTCATTGAAATGATTTTAAGGTTAAACGAATGGACACTTTCCTTTCAATGATCATTTGCAAGTTATGCACAAAACTTGTGTTTGTTGGGCAAAAATAGAATTCGTTCGACTTGCTTTGAAATAAGTTATTGACTTGAAATGACTCATTGAAATGATTGTAAGGTTAAACGAATGCACACTTACCTTGCATTGATCATTTGCAAGTTATGAACAAAAGTTGTGTTTGTAGTGAAAAAATAGAATTCGTTCGAATTGCTTTGAAAGAAGATATTCAGTTGAAATGACTAATTGAAATGATTTTAAGGTTAAACGAATGGACACTTTCTTTGCATTGATCATTTGGAAGTTATGCACAAAACTTGTATTTGTAGTGCAAAATAGAATTCGTTCGACTTGCTTTGAAATATGTTATTGACTTGAAATGACTAATTGAAATGATTTTAAGGTTAAACGAATGCATATTTTCCTTGCATTGATCATTTGCAAGTTATGCACCAAACTTGTGTTTGTAGTGAAAAAATAGAATTCACTCGACTTGCTTTGAAATAAGTTATTGACTTGGAATGACTCATTGAAATGATTTTAAGGTTAAACGAATGCACACTTTCCTTGCATTGATCATTTACAAGTTATGCACAAAACTTGTGTTCGTAGTGCAAAAATAGAATTCGTTCGACTTGCTTTGAAATAAGTTATTGACTTGAAATGACTCATCGAAATGATTTTAAGGTTAAACGAATGCACACTTTCCTTGCATTGATCATTTGCAAGTTATGCACAAAACTTGTGTTTGTAGTGCAAAAACAGAATGCGTTCGACTTGCTTTGAAATAAGTTATTGACTTGAAATGACACATTGAAATGATTTTAAGGTTAAACGAATGCACACTTTCCTTGCATTGATCATTTGCAAGTTATGCACAAAACTTGTGTTTGTAGTGAAAAAATAGAATTCGTTCGAATTGCTTTGAAAGAAGATATTGAGTTGAAATGACTCATTGAAATGATTTTAAGGTTAAACGAATGGACACTTTCCTTGCATTGATCATTTGCAAGTTATGCACAAAACATGTGTTTGTAGTGCAAAAACCGAATGCGTTCGACTTGCTTTGAAAGAAGATACTGACTTAAAATGACTCATTGAAATGATTTTAAGGTTAAACGAATGGACACTTTCCTTTCAATGATCATTTGCAAGTGATGCACAAAACTTGTGTTTGTAGTGCAAAAATAGAATTCGTTCGACTTGCTTTGAAATAAGTTATTGACTTATTATGACTCATTGAAATGATTGTAAGTTTAAACGAATGCAGATTTTCCTTGCATTGATCATTTGCAAGTTATGCACAAAATTTGTGTTTGTAGTGAAAAAATAGAATTCGTCCAAATTGCTTTGAAAGAAGATATTCAGTTGAAATGACTCATTGAAATAATTTTAAGGTTAAACGAATGGACACTTTCCTTGCATTGATCATTTGCAAGTTATGCACAAAATTTGTGTTTGTAGTGAAAAAATAGAATTCGTCCAAATTGCTTTGAAAGAAGATATTGAGTTGAAATGACTCATTGAAATAATTTTAAGGTTAAACGAATGGACACTTTCCTTGCATTGATCATTTGCAAGTTATGCACAAAAGTTGTGTTTGTAGTGAAAACATAGAATTCGTCTGAATTGCTTTGAAAGAAGATATTGAGTTGAAATGACTCATTGAAATGATTTTAAGGTTAAACGAATGCACACTTTCCTTGCATTGATCATTTGCAAGTTATGCACAAAAGTTGTGTTTCTAGTGCAAAAACAGAATGCGTTCGACTTGCTTTGAAAGAAGATATTGAGTTGAAATGACTCATTGAAATGATTTTAAGGTTAAACGAATGCACACTTTCCTTGCATTGATCATTTGCAAGTTATGCACAAAAGTTGTGTTTGTAGTGCAAAAATAGAATTCGTTCGAATTGCTTTGAAAGAAGATATTGAGTTGAAATCACTCATTGAAATGATTTTAAGGTTAAACGAATGGACACTTTCCTTGCATTGATCGTTTGCAAGTTATGCACAAAACTTGTGTTTGTAGTGCAAAAACAGAATGCGTTCGACTTGCTTTGAAAGAAGATATTGACTTGAAATGACTCATTGAAATGATTTTAAGGTTAAACGAATGGACACTTTCCTTTCAATGATCATTTGCAAGTTATGCACAAAACTTGTGTTTGTTGGGCAAAAATAGAATTCGTTCGACTTGCTTTGAAATAAGTTATTGACTTGAAATGACTCATTGAAATGATTGTAAGGTTAAACGAATGCACACTTACCTTGCATTGATCATTTGCAAGTTATGAACAAAAGTTGTGTTTGTAGTGAAAAAATAGAATTCGTTCGAATTGCTTTGAAAGAAGATATTGAGTTGAAATGACTAATTGAAATGATTTTAAGGTTAAACGAATGGACACTTTCTTTGCATTGATCATTTGGAAGTTATGCACAAAACTTGTATTTGTAGTGCAAAATAGAATTCGTTCGACTTGCTTTGAAATATGTTATTGACTTGAAATGACTAATTGAAATGATTTTAAGGTTAAACGAATGCATATTTTCCTTGCATTGATCATTTGCAAGTTATGCACCAAACTTGTGTTTGTAGTGAAAAAATAGAATTCACTCGACTTGCTTTGAAATAAGTTATTGACTTGGAATGACTCATTGAAATGATTTTAAGGTTAAACGAATGCACACTTTCCTTGCATTGATCATTTACAAGTTATGCACAAAACTTGTGTTCGTAGTGCAAAAATAGAATTCGTTCGACTTGCTTTGAAATAAGTTATTGACTTGAAATGACTCATCGAAATGATTTTAAGGTTAAACGAATGCACACTTTCCTTGCATTGATCATTTGCAAGTTATGCACAAAACTTGTGTTTGTAGTGCAAAAACAGAATGCGTTCGACTTGCTTTGAAATAAGTTATTGACTTGAAATGACACATTGAAATGATTTTAAGGTTAAACGAATGCACACTTTCCTTGCATTGATCATTTGCAAGTTATGCACAAAACTTGTGTTTGTAGTGAAAAAATAGAATTCGTTCGAATTGCTTTGAAAGAAGATATTGAGTTGAAATGACTCATTGAAATGATTTTAAGGTTAAACGAATGGACACTTTCCTTGCATTGATCATTTGCAAGTTATGCACAAAACATGTGTTTGTAGTGCAAAAACCGAATGCGTTCGACTTGCTTTGAAAGAAGATACTGACTTAAAATGACTCATTGAAATGATTTTAAGGTTAAACGAATGGACACTTTCCTTTCAATGATCATTTGCAAGTGATGCACAAAACTTGTGTTTGTAGTGCAAAAATAGAATTCGTTCGACTTGCTTTGAAATAAGTTATTGACTTATTATGACTCATTGAAATGATTGTAAGTTTAAACGAATGCTCATTTTCCTTGCATTGATCATTTGCAAGTTATGCACAAAATTTGTGTTTGTAGTGAAAAAATAGAATTCGTCCAAATTGCTTTGAAAGAAGATATTGAGTTGAAATGACTCATTGAAATAATTTTAAGGTTAAACGAATGGACACTTTCCTTGCATTGATCATTTGCAAGTTATGCACAAAATTTGTGTTTGTAGTGAAAAAATAGAATTCGTCCAAATTGCTTTGAAAGAAGATATTGAGTTGAAATGACTCATTGAAATAATTTTAAGGTTAAACGAATGGACACTTTCCTTGCATTGATCATTTGCAAGTTATGCACAAAACTTGTGTTTGTAGTGCAAAAACAGAATGCGTTCGACTAGCTTTGGAAGAAGATATTGACTTGAAATGACTCATTGAAATGATTTTAAGGTTAAACGAATGGACACTTTCCTTGCATTGATCATTTGCAAGTTATGCACAAAACTTGTGTTTGTAGTGCAAAAACAGAATGCGTTCGACTTGCTTTGAAAGAAGATATTGACTTGAAATGACTCATTGAAATGATTTTAAGGTTGAACGAATGGACACTTTCCTTTCAATGATCATTTGCAAGTTATGCACAAAACTTGTGTTTGTTGGGCAAAAATAGAATTCGTTCGACTTGCTTTGAAATAAGTTATTGACTTGAAATGACTCATTGAAATGATTGTAAGGTTAAACGAATGCACACTTACCTTGCATTGATCATTTGCAAGTTATGCACAAAACTTGTGTTCGTAGTGCAAAAACAGAATGCGTTCGACTTGCTTTGAAATAAGTTATTGACTTGAAATTACTCATTGAAATGACTGTAATTTTAAACGAATGCACATTTTCCTTGCATTGATCATTTGCAAGTTATGCACAAACCTTGTGTTTGTAGTGCAAAAACAGAATGCGTTCGACTTGCTTTGAAAGAAGTTATTGACTTGAAATGACACATTGAAATGATTTTAAGGTTAAACGAATGCACACTTTCCTTGCATTGATCATTTGCAAGTTATGCACAAAACTTGTGTTTGTAGTGCAAAAATAGAATTCGTTCGAATTGCTTTGAAAGAAGATATTGAGTTGAAATCACACATTGAAATGATTTTAAGGTTAAACGAATGGACACTTTCCTTGCATTGATCGTTTGCAAGTTATGCACAAAACTTGTGTTTGTAGTGCAAAAACAGAATGCGTTCGACTTGCTTTGAAAGAAGATATTGACTTGAAATGACTCATTGAAATGATTTTAAGGTTAAACGAATGGACACTTTCCTTTCAATGATCATTTGCAAGTTATGCACAAAACTTGTGTTTGTTGGGCAAAAATAGAATTCGTTCGACTTGCTTTGAAATAAGTTATTGACTTGAAATGACTCATTGAAATGATTGTAAGGTTAAACGAATGCACACTTACCTTGCATTGATCATTTGCAAGTTATGAACAAAAGTTGTGTTTGTAGTGAAAAAATAGAATTCGTTCGAATTGCTTTGAAAGAAGATATTGAGTTGAAATGACTAATTGAAATGATTTTAAGGTTAAACGAATGGACACTTTCTTTGCATTGATCATTTGGAAGTTATGCACAAAACTTGTATTTGTAGTGCAAAATAGAATTCGTTCGACTTGCTTTGAAATATGTTATTGACTTGAAATGACTAATTGAAATGATTTTAAGGTTAAACGAATGCATATTTTCCTTGCATTGATCATTTGCAAGTTATGCACCAAACATGTGTTTGTAGTGAAAAAATAGAATTCACTCGACTTGCTTTGAAATAAGTTATTGACTTGGAATGACTCATTGAAATGATTTTAAGGTTAAACGAATGCACACTTTCCTTGCATTGATCATTTACAAGTTATGCACAAAACTTGTGTTCGTAGTGCAAAAATAGAATTCGTTCGACTTGCTTTGAAATAAGTTATTGACTTGAAATGACTCATCGAAATGATTTTAAGGTTAAACGAATGCACACTTTCCTTGCATTGATCATTTGCAAGTTATGCACAAAACTTGTGTTTGTAGTGCAAAAACAGAATGCGTTCGACTTGCTTTGAAATAAGTTATTGACTTGAAATGACACATTGAAATGATTTTAAGGTTAAACGAATGCACACTTTCCTTGCATTGATCATTTGCAAGTTATGCACAAAACTTGTGTTTGTAGTGAAAAAATAGAATTCGTTCGATTTGCTTTGAAAGAAGATATTGAGTTGAAATGACTCATTGAAATGATTTTAAGGTTAAACGAATGGACACTTTCCTTGCATTGATCATTTGCAAGTTATGCACAAAACATGTGTTTGTAGTGCAAAAACCGAATGCGTTCGACTTGCTTTGAAAGAAGATACTGACTTAAAATGACTCATTGAAATGATTTTAAGGTTAAACGAATGGACACTTTCCTTTCAATGATCATTTGCAAGTTATGCACAAAACTTGTGTTTGTAGTGCAAAAATAGAATTCGTTCGACTTGCTTTGAAATAAGTTATTGACTTATTATGACTCATTGAAATGATTGTAAGTTTAAACGAATGCAGATTTTCCTTGCATTGATCATTTGCAAGTTATGCACAAAATTTGTGTTTGTAGTGAAAAAATAGAATTCGTCCAAATTGCTTTGAAAGAAGATATTCAGTTGAAATGACTCATTGAAATAATTTTAAGGTTAAACGAATGGACACTTTCCTTGCATTGATCATTTGCAAGTTATGCACAAAATTTGTGTTTGTAGTGAAAAAATAGAATTCGTCCAAATTGCTTTGAAAGAAGATATTGAGTTGAAATGACTCATTGAATAATTTTAAGGTTAAACGAATGGACACTTTCCTTGCATTGATCATTTGCAAGTTATGCACAAAAGTTGTGTTTGTAGTGAAAACATAGAATTCGTCTGAATTGCTTTGAAAGAAGATATTGAGTTGAAATGACTCATTGAAATGATTTTAAGGTTAAACGAATGCACACTTTCCTTGCATTGATCATTTGCAAGTTATGCACAAAAGTTCTGTTTCTAGTGCAAAAACAGAATGCGTTCGACTTGCTTTGAAAGAAGATATTGAGTTGAAATGACTCATTGAAATGATTTTAAGGTTAAACGAATGCACACTTTCCTTGCATTGATCATTTGCAAGTTATGCACAAAAGTTGTGTTTGTAGTGCAAAAATAGAATTCGTTCGAATTGCTTTGAAAGAAGATATTGAGTTGAAATCACTCATTGAAATGATTTTAAGGTTAAACGAATGGACACTTTCCTTGCATTGATCATTTGCAAGTTATGCACAAAACTTGTGTTTGTAGTGCAAAAACAGAATGCGTTCGACTTGCTTTGAAAGAAGATATTGACTTGAAATGACTCATTGAAATGATTTTAAGATTAAACGAATGGACACTTTCCTTTCAATGATCATTTGCAAGTTATGCACAAAACTTGTGTTTGTTGGGCAAAAATAGAATTCGTTCGACTTGCTTTGAAATAAGTTATTGACTTGAAATGACTCATTGAAATGATTGTAAGGTTAAACGAATGCACACTTACCTTGCATTGATCATTTGCAAGTTATGAACAAAAGTTGTGTTTGTAGTGAAAAAATAGAATTCGTTCGAATTGCTTTGAAAGAAGATATTGAGTTGAAATGACTAATTGAAATGATTTTAAGGTTAAACGAATGGACACTTTCTTTGCATTGATCATTTGGAAGTTATGCACAAAACTTGTATTTGTAGTGCAAAATAGAATTCGTTCGACTTGCTTTGAAATATGTTATTGACTTGAAATGACTAATTGAAATGATATTAAGGTTAAACGAATGCATATTTTCCTTGCATTGATCATTTGCAAGTTATGCACCAAACTTGTGTTTGTAGTGAAAAAATAGAATTCACTCGACTTGCTTTGAAATAAGTTATTGACTTGGAATGACTCATTGAAATGATTTTAAGGTTAAACGAATGCACACTTTCCTTGCATTGATCATTTACAAGTTATGCACAAAACTTGTGTTCGTAGTGCAAAAATAGAATTCGTTCGACTTGCTTTGAAATAAGTTATTGACTTGAAATGACTCATCGAAATGATTTTAAGGTTAAACGAATGCACACTTTCCTTGCATTGATCATTTGCAAGTTATGCACAAAACTTGTGTTTGTAGTGCAAAAACAGAATGCGTTCGACTTGCTTTGAAATAAGTTATTGACTTGAAATGACACATTGAAATGATTTTAAGGTTAAACGAATGCACACTTTCCTTGCATTGATCATTTGCAAGTTATGCACAAAACTTGTGTTTGTAGTGAAAAAATAGAATTCGTTCGAATTGCTTTGAAAGAAGATATTGAGTTGAAATGACTCATTGAAATGATTTTAAGGTTAAACGAATGGACACTTTCCTTGCATTGATCATTTGCAAGTTATGCACAAAACATGTGTTTGTAGTGCAAAAACCGAATGCGTTCAACTTGCTTTGAAAGAAGATACTGACTTAAAATGACTCATTGAAATGATTTTAAGGTTAAACGAATGGACACTTTCCTTTCAATGATCATTTGCAAGTGATGCACAAAACTTGTGTTTGTAGTGCAAAAATAGAATTCGTTCGACTTGCTTTGAAATAAGTTATTGACTTATTATGACTCATTGAAATGATTGTAAGTTTAAACGAATGCTCATTTTCCTTGCATTGATCATTTGCAAGTTATGCACAAAATTTGTGTTTGTAGTGAAAAAATAGAATTCGTCCAAATTGCTTTGAAAGAAGATATTGAGTTGAAATGACTCATTGAAATAATTTTAAGGTTAAACGAATGGACACTTTCCTTGCATTGATCATTTGCAAGTTATGCACAAAATTTGTGTTTGTAGTGAAAAAATAGAATTCGTCCAAATTGCTTTGAAAGAAGATATTGAGTTGAAATGACTCATTGAAATAATTTTAAGGTTAAACGAATGGACACTTTCCTTGCATTGATCATTTGCAAGTTATGCACAAAACTTGTGTTTGTAGTCCAAAAACAGAATGCGTTCGACTTGCTTTGAAAGAAGGTATTGACTTGAAATGACTCATTGAAATGATTTTAAGGTTAAACGAATGGACACTTTCCTTGCATTGATCATTTGCAAGTTATGCACAAAACTTGTGTTTGTAGTGAAAAAGTAGAATTCGTTCGAATTGCTTTGAAATAAGTTATTGAGTTGAAATGACTCATCGAAATGATTTTACGGTTAAACGAGTGCACATTTTCCTTGCATTGATCATTTGCAAGTTATGCACAAAACTTGTGTTTATAGTGAAAAAATAGAATTCACTCGACTTGCTTTGAAATAAGTTATTGACTTGGAATGACTCATTTAAATGATTTTAAGGTTAAACGAATGCACACTTTCCTTGCAATGATCATTTGCAAGTTATGCACAAAACTTGTGTTCGTAGTGCAAAAACAGAATGCGTTCGACTTGCTTTGAAATAAGTTATTGACTTGAAATTACTCATTGAAATGACTGTAATTTTAAACGAATGCACATTTTCCTTGCATTGATCATTTGCAAGTTATGCACAAAACTTGTGTTTGTAGTGCAAAAACAGAATGCGTTCGACTTGCTTTGAAAGAAGTTATTGACTTGAAATGACACATTGAAATGATTTTAAGGTTAAACGAATGCACACTTTCCTTGCATTGATCATTTGCAAGTTATGCACAAAAGCTGTGTTTGTAGTGCAAAAATAGAATTCGTTCGAATTGCTTTGAAAGAAGATATTGAGTTGAAATCACTCATTGAAATGATTTTAAGGTTAAACGAATGGACACTTTCCTTGCATTGATCGTTTGCAAGTTATGCACAAAACTTGTGTTTGTAGTGCAAAAACAGAATGCGTTCGACTTGCTTTGAAAGAAGATATTGACTTGAAATGACTCATTGAAATGATTTTAAGGTTAAACGAATGGACACTTTCCTTTCAATGATCATTTGCAAGTTATGCACAAAACTTGTGTTTGTTGGGCAAAAATAGAATTCGTTCGACTTGCTTTGAAATAAGTTATTGACTTGAAATGACTCATTGAAATGATTGTAAGGTTAAACGAATGCACACTTACCTTGCATTGATCATTTGCAAGTTATGAACAAAAGTTGTGTTTGTAGTGAAAAAATAGAATTCGTTCGAATTGCTTTGAAAGAAGATATTCAGTTGAAATGACTAATTGAAATGATTTTAAGGTTAAACGAATGGACACTTTCTTTGCATTGATCATTTGGAAGTTATGCACAAAACTTGTATTTGTAGTGCAAAATAGAATTCGTTCGACTTGCTTTGAAATATGTTATTGACTTGAAATGACTAATTGAAATGATTTTAAGGTTAAACGAATGCATATTTTCCTTGCATTGATCATTTGCAAGTTATGCACCAAACTTGTGTTTGTAGTGAAAAAATAGAATTCACTCGACTTGCTTTGAAATAAGTTATTGACTTGGAATGACTCATTGAAATGATTTTAAGGTTAAACGAATGCACACTTTCCTTGCATTGATCATTTACAAGTTATGCACAAAACTTGTGTTCGTAGTGCAAAAATAGAATTCGTTCGACTTGCTTTGAAATAAGTTATTGACTTGAAATGACTCATCGAAATGATTTTAAGGTTAAACGAATGCACACTTTCCTTGCATTGATCATTTGCAAGTCATGCACAAAACTTGTGTTTGTAGTGCAAAAACAGAATGCGTTCGACTTGCTTTGAAATAAGTTATTGACTTGAAATGACACATTGAAATGATTTTAAGGTTAAACGAATGCACACTTTCCTTGCATTGATCATTTGCAAGTTATGCACAAAACTTGTGTTTGTAGTGAAAAAATAGAATTCGTTCGATTTGCTTTGAAAGAAGATATTGTGTTGAAATGACTCATTGAAATGATTTTAAGGTTAAACGAATGGACACTTTCCTTGCATTGATCATTTGCAAGTTATGCACAAAACATGTGTTTGTAGTGCAAAAACCGAATGCGTTCGACTTGCTTTGAAAGAAGATACTGACTTAAAATGACTCATTGAAATGATTTTAAGGTTAAACGAATGGACACTTTCCTTTCAATGATCATTTGCAAGTGATGCACAAAAGTTGTGTTTGTAGTGCAAAAATAGAATTCGTTCGACTTGCTTTGAAATAAGTTATTGACTTATTATGACTCATTGAAATGATTGTAAGTTTAAACGAATGCTCATTTTCCTTGCATTGATCATTTGCAAGTTATGCACAAAATTTGTGTTTGTAGTGAAAAAATAGAATTCGTCCAAATTGCTTTGAAAGAAGATATTGAGTTGAAATGACTCATTGAAATAATTTTAAGGTTAAACGAATGGACACTTTCCTTGCATTGATCATTTGCAAGTTATGCACAAAATTTGTGTTTGTAGTGAAAAAATAGAATTCGTCCAAATTGCTTTGAAAGAAGATATTGAGTTGAAATGACTCATTGAAATAATTTTAAGGTTAAACGAATGGACACTTTCCTTGCATTGATCATTTGCAAGTTATGCACAAAACTTGTGTTTGTAGTGCAAAAACAGAATGCGTTCGACTTGCTTTGGAAGAAGATATTGACTTGAAATGACTCATTGAAATGATTTTAAGGTTAAACGAATGGACACTTTCCTTGCATTGATCATTTGCAAGTTATGCACAAAACTTGTGTTTGTAGTGCAAAAACAGAATGCGTTCGACTTGCTTTGAAAGAAGATATTGACTTGAAATGACTCATTGAAATGATTTTAAGGTTAAACGAATGGACACTTTCCTTTCAATGATCATTTGCAAGTTATGCACAAAACTTGTGTTTGTTGGGCAAAAATAGAATTCGTTCGACTTGCTTTGAAATAAGTTATTGACTTGAAATGACTCATTGAAATGATTGTAAGGTTAAACGAATGCACACTTACCTTGCATTGATCATTTGCAAGTTATGCACAAAACTTGTGTTCGTAGTGCAAAAACAGAATGCGTTCGACTTGCTTTGAAATAAGTTATTGACTTGAAATTACTCATTGAAATGACTGTAATTTTAAACGAATGCACATTTTCCTTGCATTGATCATTTGCAAGTTATGCACAAAACTTGTGTTTGTAGTGCAAAAACAGAATGCGTTCGACTTGCTTTGAAAGAAGTTATTGACTTGAAATGACACATTGAAATGATTTTAAGGTTAAACGAATGCACACTTTCCTTGCATTGATCATTTGCAAGTTATGCACAAAACTTGTGTTTGTAGTGCAAAAATAGAATTCGTTCGAATTGCTTTGAAAGAAGATATTGAGTTGAAATCACTCATTGAAATGATTTTAAGGTTAAACGAATGGACACTTTCCTTGCATTGATCGTTTGCAAGTTATGCACAAAACTTGTGTTTGTAGTGCAAAAACAGAATGCGTTCGACTTGCTTTGAAAGAAGATATTGACTTGAAATGACTCATTGAAATGATTTTAAGGTTAAACGAATGGACACTTTCCTTTCAATGATCATTTGCAAGTTATGCACAAAACTTGTGTTTGTTGGGCAAAAATAGAATTCGTTCGACTTGCTTTGAAATAAGTTATTGACTTGAAATGACTCATTGAAATGATTGTAAGGTTAAACGAATGCACACTTACCTTGCATTGATCATTTGCAAGTTATGAACAAAAGTTGTGTTTGTAGTGAAAAAATAGAATTCGTTCGAATTGCTTTGAAAGAAGATATTGAGTTGAAATGACTAATTGAAATGATTTTAAGGTTAAACGAATGGACACTTTCTTTGCATTGATCATTTGGAAGTTATGCACAAAACTTGTATTTGTAGTGCAAAATAGAATTCGTTCGACTTGCTTTGAAATATGTTATTGACTTGAAATGACTCATTGAAATGATTTTAAGGTTAAACGAATGCATATTTTCCTTGCATTGATCATTTGCAAGTTATGCACCAAACTTGTGTTTGTAGTGAAAAAATAGAATTCACTCGACTTGCTTTGAAATAAGTTATTGACTTGGAATGACTCATTGAAATGATTTTAAGGTTAAACGAATGCACACTTTCCTTGCATTGATCATTTACAAGTTATGCACAAAACTTGTGTTCGTAGTGCAAAAATAGAATTCGTTCGACTTGCTTTGAAATAAGTTATTGACTTGAAATGACTCATCGAAATGATTTTAAGGTTAAACGAATGCACACTTTCCTTGCATTGATCATTTGCAAGTCATGCACAAAACTTGTGTTTGTAGTGCAAAAACAGAATGCGTTCGACTTGCTTTGAAATAAGTTATTGACTTGAAATGACACATTGAAATGATTTTAAGGTTAAACGAATGGACACTTTCCTTGCATTGATCATTTGCAAGTTATGCACAAAACTTGTGTTTGTAGTGAAAAAGTAGAATTCGTTCGAATTGCTTTGAAATAAGTTATTGAGTTGAAATGACTCATCGAAATGATTTTACGGTTAAACGAGTGCACATTTTCCTTGCATTGATCATTTGCAAGTTATGCACAAAACTTGTGTTTATAGTGAAAAAATAGAATTCACTCGACTTGCTTTGAAATAAGTTATTGACTTGGAATGACTCATTTAAATGATTTTAAGGTTAAACGAATGCACACTTTCCTTGCAATGATCATTTGCAAGTTATGCACAAAACTTGTGCTCGTAGTGCAAAAACAGAATGCGTTCGACTTGCTTTGAAATAAGTTATTGACTTGAAATTACTCATTGAAATGACTGTAATTTTAAACGAATGCACATTTTCCTTGCATTGATCATTTGCAAGTTATGCACAAAACTTGTGTTTGTAGTGCAAAAACAGAATGCGTTCGACTTGCTTTGAAAGAAGCTATTGACTTGAAATGACACATTGAAATGATTTTAAGGTTAAACGAATGCACACTTTCCTTGCATTGATCATTTGCAAGTTATGCACAAAACTTGTGTTTGTAGTGCAAAAATAGAATTCGTTCGAATTGCTTTGAAAGAAGATATTGAGTTGAAATCACTCATTGAAATGATTTTAAGGTTAAACGAATGGACACTTTCCTTGCATTGATCGTTTGCAAGTTATGCACAAAACTTGTGTTTGTAGTGCAAAAACAGAATGCGTTCGACTTGCTTTGAAAGAAGATATTGACTTGAAATGACTCATTGAAATGATTTTAAGGTTAAACGAATGGACACTTTCCTTTCAATGATCATTTGCAAGTTATGCACAAAACTTGTGTTTGTTGGGCAAAAATAGAATTCGTTCGACTTGCTTTGAAATAAGTTATTGACTTGAAATGACTCATTGAAATGATTGTAAGGTTAAACGAATGCACACTTACCTTGCATTGATCATTTGCAAGTTATGAACAAAAGTTGTGTTTGTAGTGAAAAAATAGAATTCGTCCAAATTGCTTTGAAAGAAGATATTGAGTTGAAATGACTCATTGAAATAATTTTAAGGTTAAACGAATGGACACTTTCCTTGCATTGATCATTTGCAAGTTATGCACAAAATTTGTGTTTGTAGTGAAAAAATAGAATTCGTCCAAATTGCTTTGAAAGAAGATATTGAGTTGAAATGACTCATTGAAATAATTTTAAGGTTAAACGAATGGACACTTTCCTTGCATTGATCATTTGCAAGTTATGCACAAAACTTGTGTTTGTAGTGCAAAAACAGAATGCGTTCGACTTGCTTTGAAAGAAGATATTGACTTGAAATGACTCATTGAAATGATTTTAAGGTTAAACGAATGGACACTTTCCTTTCAATGATCATTTGCAAGTTATGCACAAAACTTGTGTTTGTAGTGCAAAAATAGAATTCGTTCGACTTGCTTTGAAATAAGTTATTGACTTATTATGACTCATTGAAATGATTGTAAGTTTAAACGAATGCACATTTTCCTTGCATTGATCATTTGCAAGTTATGCACAAAATTTGTGTTTGTAGTGAAAAAATAGAATTCGTCCAAATTGCTTTGAAAGAAGATATAGAGTTCAAATGACTCATTCAAATAATTTTAAGGTTAAACGGATGGACACTTTCCTTGCATTGATCATTTGCAAGTTATGCACAAAAGTTGTGTTTGTAGTGAAAAAATAGAATTCGTCCGAATTGCTTTGAAAGAAGATATTGAGTTGAAATGAGTAATTGAAATGATTTTAAGGTTAAACGAATGCACACTTTCCTTGCATTGATCATTTGCAAGTTATGCACAAAACTTGTGTTTGTAGTGCAAAAACAGAATGTGTTCGACTTGCTTTGAAATAAGTTATTGACTTGAAATGATGACTCATTGAAATGATTTTAAGGTTAAACGAATGCACACTTTCCTTGCATTGATCATTTGCAAGTTATGCACAAAACTTGTGTTTGTTGTGAAAAAATAGAATTCGATTGAATTGCTTTGAAAGAAGATATTGAGTTGAAATGACTCATTGAAATGATTTTAAGGTTAAACAAATGCACACTTTCCTTGCATTGATCATTTGCAAGTTATGCACAAAAGTTGTGTTTGTAGTGAAAAAATAGAATTCGTTCGAATTACTTAGAAAGAAGATATTGAGTTGAAATGACTCATTGAAATGATTTTATGGTTAAACGAACGGACACTTTCCTTCCATTGATCATTTGCAAGTTATGCACAAAACTTGTGTTTGTAGTGCAAAAATAGAATGTGTTCGACTTGCTTTGAAATAAGTTATTGACTTGAAATGACTCATTGAAATGATTTAAAGGTTAAACGAATGCACACTTTCCTTGCATTGATCATTTGCAAGTTATGCACAAAACTTGTGTTTGTAGTGCAAAAACAGAATGCGTTCGACTTGCTTTGAAAGAAGATATTGAGTTGAAATGACTCATTGAAATAATTTTAAGGTTAAACGAATGCACACTTTCCTTGCATTGATCATTTGCAAGTTATGCACAAAAGTTGTGTTTGTAGTGAAAAAATAGAATTCGTTCGACTTGCTTTGAAATAAGTTATTGACTTGGAATGACTCATTGAAATGATTGTAAGGTTAAACGAATGCACACTTTCCTTGCATTGATGATTTGCAAGTTATGCACAAAACTTGTGTTTGTAGTGCAAAAATAGAATTCGTTCGACTTGCTTTGAAAGAAGATATTGAGTTGAAATGACACATTGAAATGATTTTAAGGTTAAACGAATGGACACTTTCTTTGCATTGATCATTTGCAAGTTATCCACAAAACTTGTGTTTGTTGTGCAAAAATAGAATTTGTTCGACTTGCCTTGAAATAAGTTACTGTCTTGAAGTGACTCATTGAAATGATTTTACGGTTAAACGAATGCACACTTTCCTTGCAATGATCATTTGCAAGTTATGCACAAAACTTGACTTTGTAGTGCTAAAATAGAATGCGTTCGACTTGCTTTGAAATAAGTTATTGACTTGAAATGACTCATTGAAATGATTTTAAGGTTAAACGAATGCACACTTTCCTTGCATTGATCATTTGCAACTTATGCACAAAAGTTGTGTGTGTAGTGAAAAAGTAGAATTCGTTCGAATTGCTTTGAAATAAGTTATTGACTAGAAATGACTCATTGAAATGATTTTAAGGTTAAACGAATGCACACTTTCCTTGCAATGATCATTTGCAAGTTATGCACAAAACTTGTGTTTGTAGTGCAAAAATAGAATGCGTTCGACTTGCTTTGAAAGAAGATATTGAGTTGAAATGACTCATTGAAATGATTTTAAGGTTAAACGAATGCACACTTTCCTTGCATTGATCATTTTCAAGTTATGCACAAAACTTGTGTTTGTAGTGCAAAAATAGAATTCGTTCGACTTGCTTTGAATTAAGTTATTGACTTGAAATGACTCATCGAAATGATTTTAAGGTTAAACGAATGCACACTTTCCTTGCATTGATCATTTGCAAGTTATGCACAAAACTTGTGTTTGTAGTGCAAAAACTGAATGCGTTCGACTTGCTTTGAAATAAGTTATTGACTTGAAATGACTCATTGAAATTATTTTAAGGTTAAACGAATGCACACTTTCCTTGCATTGATCATTTGCAAGTTGTGCACAAAAGTTGTGTTTGTTGTGAAAAAATAGAATTCGTTCGAATTGCTTTGAAAGAAGATATTGAGTTGAAATCACTCATTGAAATTATTTTAAGGTTAAACGAATGCACACTTTCCTTGCATTGATCATTTGCAAGTTATGCACAAAACTTGTGTTTGTAGTGCAAAAATAGAATTCGTTCGACTTGCTTTGAATTAAGTTATTGACTTGAAATGACTCATCGAAATGATTTTAAGGTTAAACGAATGCACACTTTCCCTGCATTGATCATTTGCAAGTTATGCACAAAACTTGTGTTTGTAGTGCAAAAACAGAATGCGTTCGACTTGCTTTGAAATAAGTTCTTGACTTGAAATGACTCATTGAAATTATTTTAAGGTTAAACGAATGCACACTTTCCTTGCATTGATCATTTGCAAGTTATGCACAAAAGTTGTGTTTGTAGTGCAAAAACGGAATGCGTTCGACTTGCTTTGAAAGAAGATATTGAGTTGAAATGACTCATTGAAATGATTTTAAGGTTAAACGAATGCACACTTTCCTTGCAATGATCATTTGCAAGTTATGCACAAAACTTGTGTTTGTAGTGCAAAAATAGAATGCGTTCGACTTGCTTTGAAAGAAGATATTGAGTTGAAATGACTCATTGAAATGATTTTAAGGTTAAACGAATGCACACTTTCCTTGCATTGATCATTTGCAAGTTATGCACAAAACTTGTGTTTGTAGTGCAAAAATAGAATTCGTTCGACTTGCTTTGAATTAAGTTATTGACTTGAAATGACTCATCGAAATGATTTTAAGGTTAAACGAATGCACACTTTCCTTGCATTGATCATTTGCAAGTTATGCACAAAACTTGTGTTTGTAGTGCAAAAACAGAATGCGTTCGACTTGCTTTGAAATAAGTTATTGACTTGACATGACTCATTGAAATTATTTTAAGGTTAAACGAATGCACACTTTCCTTGCATTGATCATTTGCAACTTATGCACAAAAGTTGTGTTTGTTGTGAAAAAATAGAATTCGTTCGAATTGCTTTGAAAGAAGATATTGAGTTGAAATGACTCATTGAAATTATTTTAAGGTTACACGAATGCACACTTTCCTTGCATTGATCATTTGCAAGTTATGCACAAAACTTGTGTTTGTAGTGCAAAAATAGAATTCGTTCGACTTGCTTTCAATTAAGTTATTGACTTGAAATGACTCATCGAAATGATTTTAAGGTTAAACGAATGCACACTTTCCTTGCATTGATCATTTGCAAGTTATGCACAAAACTTGTGTTTGTAGTGCAAAAATAGAATGTGTTCGACTTGCTTTGAAATAAGTTATTGACTTGAAATGACTCATCGAAGTGATTTTAAGGTTAAACGAATGCACACTTTCCTTGCATTGATCATTTGCAAGTTATGCACAAAACTTGTGTTTGTAGTGCAAAAACAGAATGTGTTCGACTTGCTTTGAAAGAAGATATTGACTTGAAATGACTCATTGAAATGATTTTAAGGTTAAACGAATGCACACTTTCCTTGCATTGATCATTTGCAAGTTATGCACAAAAGTTGTGTTTGTAGTGCAAAAACGGAATGCGTTCGACTTGCTTTGAAAGAAGATATTGAGTTGAAATGACTCATTGAAATGATTTTAAGGTTAAACGAATGCACACTTTCCTTGCAATGATCATTTGCAAGTTATGCACAAAACTTGTGTTTGTAGTGCAAAAACAGAATGCGTTTGACTTGCTTTGAAAGAAGATATTGAGTTGAAATGACTCATTGAAATGATTTTAATGTTAAACGAATGCACACTTTCCTTGCATTGATCATTTGCAAGTTATGCACAAAAGTTGTGTTTGTAGTGAAAAAATAGAATTCGTTCGAATTACTTAGAAAGAAGATATTGAGTTGAAATGACTCATTGAAATGATTTTATGGTTAGACGAATGGACACTTTCCTTCCATTGATCATTTGCAAGTTATGCACAAAACTTGTGTTTGTAGTGCAAAAATAGAATGTGTTCGACTTGCTTTGAAATAAGTTATTGACTTGAAATGACTCATTGAAATGATTTAAAGGTTAAACGAATGCACACTTTCCTTGCATTGATCATTTGCAAGTTATGCACAAAACTTGTGTTTGTAGTGCAAAAACAGAATGCGTTCGACTTGCTTTGAAAGAAGATATTGAGTTGAAATGACTCATTGAAATGATTTTAAGGTTAAACGAATGCACACTTTCCTTGCATTTATCATTTGCAAGTTATGCACAAAACTTGTGTTTGTAGTGCAAAAATAGAATTCATTCGACTTGCTTTGAATTAAGTTATTGACTTGAAATGACTCATCGAAATGATTTTAAGGTTAAACGAATGCACACTTTCCTTGCATTGATCATTTGCAAGTTATGCACAAAACTTGTGTTTGTAGTGCAAAAACAGAATGCGTTCGACTTGCTTTGAAATAAGTTATTGACTTGACATGACTCATTGAAATTATTTTAAGGTTAAACGAATGCACACTTTCCTTGCATTGATCATTTGCAACTTATGCACAAAAGTTGTGTTTGTTCTGAAAAAATAGAATTCGTTCGAATTGCTTTGAAAGAAGATATTGAGTTGAAATGACTCATTGAAATTATTTTAAGGTTACACGAATGCACACTTTCCTTGCATTGATCATTTGCAAGTTATGCACAAAACTTGTGTTTGTAGTGCAAAAATAGAATTCGTTCGACTTGCTTTCAATTAAGTTATTGACTTGAAATGACTCATCGAAATGATTTTAAGGTTAAACGAATGCACACTTTCCTTGCATTGATCATTTGCAAGTTATGCACAAAACTTGTGTTTGTAGTGCAAAAATAGAATGTGTTCGACTTGCTTTGAAATAAGTTATTGACTTGAAATGACTCATCGAAGTGATTTTAAGGTTAAACGAATGCACACTTTCCTTGCATTGATCATTTGCAAGTTATGCACAAAACTTGTGTTTGTAGTGCAAAAACAGAATGTGTTCGACTTGCTTTGAAAGAAGATATTGACTTGAAATGACTCATTGAAATGATTTTAAGGTTAAACGAATGCACACTTTCCTTGCAATTATCATTTGCAAGTTATGCACAAAACTTGTGTTTGTAGTGCAAAAATAGAATGCGTTCGACTTGCTTTGAAAGAAGATATTGAGTTGAAATGACTCATTGAAATGATTTTAAGGTTAAACGAATGCACACTTTCCTTGCATTGATCATTTGCAAGTTATGCACAAAACTTGTGTTTGTAGTGCAAAAATAGAATTCGTTCGACTTGCTTTGAATTAAGTTATTGACTTGAAATGACTCATCGAAATGATTTTAAGGTTAAACGAATGCACACTTTCCTTGCATTGATCATTTGCAAGTTATGCACAAAACTTGTGTTTGTAGTGCAAAAACAGAATGCGTTCGACTTGCTTTGAAATAAGTTATTGATTTGAAATGACTCATTGAAATTATTTTAAGGTTAAACGAATGCACACTTTCCTTGCATTGATCATTTGCAAGTTGTGCACAAAAGTTGTGTTTGTTGTGAAAAAATAGAATTCGTTCGAATTGCTTTGAAAGAAGATATTGAGTTGAAATCACTCATTGAAATTATTTTAAGGTTAAACGAATGCACACTTTCCTTGCATTGATCATTTGCAAGTTATGCACAAAACTTGTGTTTGTAGTGCAAAAATAGAATTCGTTCGACTTGCTTTGAATTAAGTTATTGACTTGAAATGACTCATCGAAATGATTTTAAGGTTAAACGAATGCACACTTTCCCTGCATTGATCATTTGCAAGTTATGCACAAAACTTGTGTTTGTAGTGCAAAAACAGAATGCGTTCGACTTGCTTTGAAATAAGTTCTTGACTTGAAATGACTCATTGAAATTATTTTAAGGTTAAACGAATGCACACTTTCCTTGCATTGATCATTTGCAAGTTATGCACAAAAGTTGTGTTTGTAGTGCAAAAACGGAATGCGTTCGACTTGCTTTGAAAGAAGATATTGAGTTGAAATGACTCATTGAAATGATTTTAAGGTTAAACGAATGCACACTTTCCTTGCATTGATCATTTGCAAGTTATGCACAAAATTTGTGTTTGTAGTGAAAAAATAGAATTCGTTCGACTTGCTTTGAAATAAGTTATTGACTTGGAATGACTCATTGAAATGATTGTAAGGTTAAACGAATGCACACTTTCCTTGCATTGATGATTTGCAAGTTATGCACAAAACTTGTGTTTGTAGTGCAAAAATAGAATTCGTTCGACTTGCTTTGAAAGAAGATATTGAGTTGAAATGACACATTGAAATGATTTTAAGGTTAAACGAATGGACACTTTCTTTGCATTGATCATTTGCAAGTTATGCACAAAACTTGTGTTTGTTGTGCAAAAATAGAATTTGTTCGACTTGCCTTGAAATAAGTTATTGTCTTGAAATGACTCATTGAAATGATTTTACGGTTAACCGAATGCACACTTTCCTTGCAATGATCATTTGCAAGTTATGCACAAAACTTGACTTTGTAGTGCAAAAATAGAATGCGTTCAACTTGCTTTGAAATAAGTTATTGACTTGAAATGACTCATTGAAATTATTTTAAGGTTAAACGAATGCACACTTTCCTTGCATTGATCATTTGCAACTTATGCACAAAAGTTGTGTTTGTAGTGAAAAAGTAGAATTCGTTCGAATTGCTTTGAAATAAGTTATTGACTAGAAATGACTCATTGAAATGATTTTAAGGTTAAACGAATGCGCACTTTCCTTGCAATGATCATTTGCAAGTTATTCACAAAACTTGTGTTTGTAGTGCAAAAATAGAATGCGTTCGACTTGCTTTGAAAGAAGATATTGAGTTGAAATGACTCATTGAAATGATTTTAAGGTTAAACGAATGCACACTTTCCTTGCATTGATCGTTTGCAAGTTATGCACAAAACTTGTGTTTGTAGTGCAAAAATAGAATTCGTTCGACTTGCTTTGAATTAAGTTATTGACTTGAAATGACTCATCGAAATGATTTTAAGGTTAAACGATTGCACACTTTCCTTGCATTGATCATTTGCAAGTTATGCACAAAACTTGTGTTTGTAGTGCAAAAACAGAATGCGTTCGACTTGCTTTGAAATAAGTTATTGACTTGAAATGACTCATTGAAATTATTTTAAGGTTAAACGAATGCACACTTTCCTTGCATTGATCATTTGCAAGTTATGCACAAAAGTTGTGTTTGTTGTGAAAAAATAGAATTCGTTCGAATTGCTTTGAGAGAAGATATTGAGTTGAAATGACTCATTGAAATTATTTTAAGGTTAAACGAATGCACACTTTCCTTGCATTGATCATTTGCAAGTTATGCACAAAACTTGTGTTTGTAGTGCAAAAACAGAATGCGTTCGACTTTCTTTGAAATAAGTTATTGACTTGAAATGACTCATTGAAATTATTTTAAGGTTAAACGAATGCACACTTTCCTTGCATTGATCATTTGCAAGTTATGCACAAAACTTGTGTTTGTAGTGCAAAAACAGAATGCGTTCGACTTGCTTTGAAAGAAGATATTGAGTTGAAATGACTCATTGAAATGATTTTAAGGTTAAACGAATGCACACTTTCCTTGCATTGATCATTTGCAAGTTATGCACAAAAGTTGTGTTTGTAGTGAAAAAATAGAATTCGTTCGACTTGCTTTGAAATAAGTTATTGACTTGGAATGACTCATTGAAATGATTGTAAGGTTAAACGAATGCACACTTTCCTTGCATTGATCATTTGCAAGTTATGCACAAAACTTGTGTTTGTAGTGCAAAAATAGAATTCATTCGACTTGCTTTGAAAGAAGATATTGAGTTGAAATGACACATTGAAATGATTTTAAGGTTAAACGAATGGACACTTTCTTTGCATTGATCATTTGCAAGTTATGCACAAAACTTGTGTTTGTTGTGCAAAAATAGAATTTGTTCGACTTGCCTTGAAATAAGTTATTGTCTTGAAATGACTCATTGAAATGATTTTACGGTTAACCGAATGCACACTTTCCTTGCAATGATCATTTGCAAGTTATGCACAAAACTTGACTTTGTAGTGCAAAAATAGAATGCGTTCAACTTGCTTTGAAATAAGTTATTGACTTGAAATGACTCATTGAAATTATTTTAAGGTTAAACGAATGCACACTTTCCTTGCATTGATCATTTGCAACTTATGCACAAAAGTTGTGTTTGTAGTGAAAAAGTAGAATTCGTTCGAATTGCTTTGAAATAAGTTATTGACTAGAAATGACTCATTGAAATGATTTTAAGGTTAAACGAATGCGCACTTTCCTTGCAATGATCATTTGCAAGTTATTCACAAAACTTGTGTTTGTAGTGCAAAAATAGAATGCGTTCGACTTGCTTTGAAAGAAGATATTGAGTTGAAATGACTCATTGAAATGATTTTAAGGTTAAACGAATGCACACTTTCCTTGCATTGATAGTTTGCAAGTTATGCACAAAACTTGTGTTTGTGGTGCAAAAATAGAATTCGTTCGACTTACTTTGAATTAAGTTATTGACTTGAAATGACTCATCGAAATAATTTTATGGTTAAACGAATGCACACTTTCCTTGCATTGATCATTTGCAAGTTATGCACAAAACTTGTGTTTGTAGTGCAAAAACAGAATGCGTTCGACTTGCTTTGAAATAAGTTATTGGTTTGGAATGACTCATTGAAATTATTTTAAGGTTAAACGAATGCACACTTTCCTTGCATTGATCATTTGCAAGTTATGCACAAAAGTTGTGTTTGTTGTGAAAAAATAGAATTCTTTCGAATTGCTTTGAAAGAAGATATTGAGTTGAAATGACTCATTGAAATTATTTTAAGGTTAAACGAATGCACACTTTCCTTGCATTGATCATTTGCAAGTTATGCACAAAACTTGTGTTTGTAGTGCAAAAATAGAATCCGTTCGACTTGCTTTGAAATAAATGATTGACTTGAAATGACTCATCGAAATGATTTTTGGCTTAAACGAATGGACACTTTCCTTGCATTGATGATTTGCAACTTATGCACAAAAGTTGTGTTTGTAGTGCAAAAAGTTGAATTTGTTCGAATTGCTTTGAAAGAAGATATTGAGTTGAAATGACTCATTGAAATGATATTAAGGTTAAACGAACGCACACTTTCCTTGCAATGATCATTTGCAAGTTATGCACAAAACTTGACTTTGTAGTGCAAAAATAGAATTCGTTCGACTTGCTTTGAAATAAGTTATTGACTTGAAATGACTGATTGAAATGATTGTAAGGTTAAACGAATGCACACTTTCCTTGCATTGATCATTTGCAAGTTATGCACAAAAGTTGTGTTTGTAGTGAAAAAATAGAATTCGTTCGAATTGCTTTGAAAGAAGATATTGAGTTGAAATGACTCATTGAAATGATTTTAAGGTTAAACGAATGGACACTTTCCTTGCAATGATCATTTGCAACTTATGCACAAAAGTTGTGTTTGTAGTGCAAAAAGTAGAATTCGTTCGAATTGCTTTGAAAGAAGATATTGAGTTGAAATGACTCATTGAAATGATATTAAGGTTAAACGAATGGACACTTTCCTTGCATTGATCATTTGCAAGTTATGCACAAAAGTTGTGTTTGAAGTGAAAAAATAGAATTCGTTCGAATTGCTTTGAAAGAAGATATTGAGTTGAAATGACTCATTGAAATGATTTTAAGGTTAAACGAATGCACACTTTCCTTGCATTGATCATTTGCAAGTTATGCACAAAACTTGTGTTTGTTGTGAAAAAATAGAATTCGTTCGAATTGCTTTGAAAGAAGATATTGAGTTGAAATGACTCATTGAAATGATTTTAAGGTTAAACGAATGGACACTTTCCTTGCATTGATCATTTGCAAGTTATGCACAAAACTTGTGTTTGTAGTGCAAAAATAGAATTCGTTCGACTTGCTTTGAAATAAATTATTGACTTGAAATGACTCATCGGAATGATTTTAAGGTTAAACGAATGCACACTTTCCTTGCATTGATCATTTGCAAGTTATGCACAAAAGTTGTGTTTGAAGTGAAAAAATAGAATTCGTTCGAATTGCTTTGAAAGAAGATATTGAGTTGAAATGACTCATTGAAATGATTTTAAGGTTAAACGAATGGACACTTTCCTTGCAATGATCATTTGCAACTTATGCACAAAAGTTGTGTTTGTAGTGCAAAAAGTAGAATTCGTTCGAATTGCTTTGAAAGAAGATATTGAGTTGACATGACTCATTGAAATGATATTAAGGTTAAACGAATGGACACTTTCCTTGCATTGATCATTTGCAAGTTATGCACAAAAGTTGTGTTTGTAGTGCAAAAATAGAATTCGTTCGACTTGCTTTGAAATAAGTTATTGACTTGAAATGACTGATTGAAATGATTGTAAGGTTAAACGAATGCACACTTTCCTTGCATTGATCATTTGCAAGTTATGCACAAAAGTTGTGTTTGTAGTGAAAAAATAGAATTCGTTCGAATTGCTTTGAAAGAAGATATTGAGTTGAAATGACTCATTGAAATGATTTTAAGGTTAAACGAATGGACACTTTCCTTGCAATGATCATTTGCAACTTATGCACAAAAGTTGTGTTTGTAGTGCAAAAAGTAGAATTCGTTCGAATTGCTTTGAAAGAAGATATTGAGTTGAAATGACTCATTGAAATGATATTAAGGTTAAACGAATGGACACTTTCCTTGCATTGATCATTTGCAAGTTATGCACAAAAGTTGTGTTTGAAGTGAAAAAATAGAATTCGTTCGAATTGCTTTGAAAGAAGATATTGAGTTGAAATGACTCATTGAAATGATTTTAAGGTTAAACGAATGCACACTTTCCTTGCATTGATCATTTGCAAGTTATGCACAAAACTTGTGTTTGAAGTGAAAAAATAGAATTCGTTCGAATTGCTTTGAAAGAAGATATTGAGTTGAAATGACTCATTGAAATGATTTTAAGGTTAAACGAATGCACACTTTCCTTGCATTGATCATTTGCAAGTTATGCACAAAACTTGTGTTTGTTGTGAAAAAATAGAATTCGTTCGAATTGCTTTGAAAGAAGATATTGAGTTGAAATGACTCATTGAAATGATTTTAAGGTTAAACGAATGGACACTTTCTTTGCATTGATCATTTGCAAGTTATGCACAAAACTTGTGTTTGTAGTGCAAAAACAGAATTTGTTTGACTTGCCTTGAAATAAGTAATTGACTTGAAATGACTCATTGAAATGATTTTAAGGTTAAACGAATGCACACTTTCCTTGCAATGATCATTTGCAAGTTATGCACAAAACTTGACTTTGTAGTGCAAAAATAGAATTCGTTCGACTTGCTTTGAAATAAGTTATTGACTTGAAATGACTGATTGAAATGATTGTAAGGTTAAACGAATGCACACCTTCCTTGCATTGATCATTTGCAAGTTATGCACAAAAGTTGTGTTTGTAGTGCAAAAAGTAGAATTCGTTCGAATTGCTTTGAAAGAAGATATTGAGTTGAAATGACTCATTGAAATGATATTAAGGTTAAACGAATGCACACTTTCCTTGCATTGATCATTTGCAAGTTATGCACAAAACTTGTGTTTGTAGTGCGAAAATAGAATGCGTTCGACTTGCTTTGAAATAAGTTATTGACTTGAAATGACTCATTGAAATGATATTAAGGTTAAACGAATGGACACTTTCCTTGCATTGATCATTTGCAAGTTATGCACAAAAGTTGTGTTTGAAGTGAAAAAATAGAATTCGTTCGAATTGCTTTGAAAGAAGATATTGAGTTGAAATGACTCATTGAAATGATTTTAAGGTTAAACGAATGCACACTTTCCTTGCATTGATCATTTGCAAGTTATGCACAAAACTTGTGTTTGTAGTGCAAAAATAGAATTCGTTCGACTTGCTTTGAAATAAGTTATTGACTTGAGATGACTCATCGAAATGATTTTAAGGTTAAACGAATGCACACTTTCCTTGCATTGATCATTTGCAAGTTATGCACAAAACTTGTGTTTGTTGTGAAAAAATAGACTTCGTTCGAATTGCTTTGAAAGAAGATATTAAGTTGAAATGACTCATTGAAATGATTTTAAGGTTAAACGAATGGACACTTTCCTTGCATTGATCATTTGCAAGTTATGCACAAAACTTGTGCTTGTAGTGCGAAAATAGAATTCGTTCGACTTGCTTTGAAATAAATTATTGACTTGAAATGACTCATCGAAATGATTTTAAGCTTAAACGAATCCACACTTTCCTTGCATTGATCATTTGCAAGTTATGCACAAAACTTGTGTTTGTAGTGCGAAAACAGAATGCGTTCGACTTGCTTTGAAATAAGTTATTGACTTGAAATGACTCATTGAAATGATTTAAGGTTAAACGAATGCACACTTTCCTTGCATTGATCATTTGCAAGTTACGCAGAAAACTTGTGTTTGTAGTGAAAAGATAGAATTCGTTCGAATTGCTTTGAAAGAAGATATTGAGTTGAAATGACTCATTGAAATGATTTTAAGGTTAAACGAATGGACACTTTCTTTGCATTGATCATTTGCAAGTTATGCACAAAACTTGTGTTTGTAGTGCAAAAATAGAATTTGTTTGACTGGCCTTGAAATAAGTAATTGACTTGAAATGACTCATTGAAATGATTTTAAGGTTAAACGAATGCACACTTTCCTTGCAATGATCATTTGCAAGTTATGCACAAAACTTGACTTTGTAGTGCAAAAATAGAATTCGTTCGACTTGCTTTGAAATAAGTTATTGACTTGAAATGACTGATTGAAATGATTGTAAGGTTAAACGAATGCACACCTTCCTTGCATTGATCATTTGCAAGTTATGCACAAAAGTTGTGTTTGTAGTGCAAAAAGTAGAATTCGTTCGAATTGCTTTGAAAGAAGATATTGAGTTGAAATGACTTTTTGAAATGATATTAAGGTTAAACGAATGGACACTTTTCTTGCATTGATCATTTGCAAGTTATGCACAAAAGTTGTGTTTGTAGTGAAAAAATAGAATTCGTTCGAATTGCTTTGAAAGAAGATATTGAGTTGAAATGACTCATTGAAATGATTTTAAAGTTAAACGAATGCACACTTTCCTTGCATTGATCATTTGCAAGTTATGCACAAAACTTGTGTTTGTTGTGAAAAAATAGAATTCGTTCGAATTGCTTTGAAAGAAGATATTGAGTTGAAATGACTCATTGAAATGATTTTAAGGTTAAACGAATGGACACTTTCCTTGCATTGATCATTTGCAAGTTATGCACAAAACTTGTGTTTGTAGTGCAAAAATAGAATTCGTTCGACTTGCTTTGAAATAAATTATTGACTTGAAATGACTCATCGAAATGATTTTAAGGTTAAACGAATGCACACTTTCCTCGCATTGATCATTTGCAAGTTATGCACAAAACTTGTGTTTGTAGTGCGAAAACAGAATGCGTTCGACTTGCTTTGAAATAAGTTATTGACTTGAAATGACTCATTGAAATGATTTAAGGTTAAACGAATGCACACTTTCCTTGCATTGATCATTTGCAAGTTATGCAGAAAACTTGTGTTTGTAGTGAAAAGATAGAATTCGTTCGAATTGCTTTGAAAGAAGATATTGAGTTGAAATGACTCATTGAAATGATTTTAAGGTTAAACGAATGGACACTTTCTTTGCATTGATCATTTGCAAGTTATGCACAAAACTTGTGTTTGTAGTGCAAAAACAGAATTTGTTTGACTTGCCTTGAAATAAGTAATTGACTTGAAATGACTCATTGAAATGATTTTAAGGTTAAACGAATGCACACTTTCCTTGCAATGATCATTTGCAAGTTATGCACAAAACTTGACTTTGTAGTGCAAAAATAGAATTCGTTCGACTTGCTTTGAAATAAGTTATTGACTTGAAATGACTGATTGAAATGATTGTAAGGTTAAACGAATGCACACCTTCCTTGCATTGATCATTTGCAAGTTATGCACAAAAGTTGTGTTTGTAGTGCAAAAAGTAGAATTCGTTCGAATTGCTTTGAAAGAAGATATTGAGTTGAAATGACTCATTGAAATGATATTAAGGTTAAACGAATGCACACTTTCCTTGCATTGATCATTTGCAAGTTATGCACAAAACTTGTGTTTGTAGTGCGAAAATAGAATGCGTTCGACTTGCTTTGAAATAAGTTATTGACTTGAAATGACTCATTGAAATGATATTAAGGTTAAACGAATGGACACTTTCCTTGCATTGATCATTTGCAAGTTATGCACAAAAGTTGTGTTTGAAGTGAAAAAATAGAATTCGTTCGAATTGCTTTGAAAGAAGATATTGAGTTGAAATGACTCATTGAAATGATTTTAAGGTTAAACGAATGCACACTTTCCTTGCATTGATCATTTGCAAGTTATGCACAAAACTTGTGTTTGTAGTGCAAAAATAGAATTCGTTCGACTTGCTTTGAAATAAGTTATTGACTTGAGATGACTCATCGAAATGATTTTAAGGTTAAACGAATGCACACTTTCCTTGCATTGATCATTTGCAAGTTATGCACAAAACTTGTGTTTGTTGTGAAAAAATAGACTTCGTTCGAATTGCTTTGAAAGAAGATATTAAGTTGAAATGACTCATTGAAATGATTTTAAGGTTAAACGAATGGACACTTTCCTTGCATTGATCATTTGCAAGTTATGCACAAAACTTGTGCTTGTAGTGCGAAAATAGAATTCGTTCGACTTGCTTTGAAATAAATTATTGACTTGAAATGACTCATCGAAATGATTTTAAGCTTAAACGAATCCACACTTTCCTTGCATTGATCATTTGCAAGTTATGCACAAAACTTGTGTTTGTAGTGCGAAAACAGAATGCGTTCGACTTGCTTTGAAATAAGTTATTGACTTGAAATGACTCATTGAAATGATTTAAGGTTAAACGAATGCACACTTTCCTTGCATTGATCATTTGCAAGTTACGCAGAAAACTTGTGTTTGTAGTGAAAAGATAGAATTCGTTCGAATTGCTTTGAAAGAAGATATTGAGTTGAAATGACTCATTGAAATGATTTTAAGGTTAAACGAATGGACACTTTCTTTGCATTGATCATTTGCAAGTTATGCACAAAACTTGTGTTTGTAGTGCAAAAATAGAATTTGTTTGACTGGCCTTGAAATAAGTAATTGACTTGAAATGACTCATTGAAATGATTTTAAGGTTAAACGAATGCACACTTTCCTTGCAATGATCATTTGCAAGTTATGCACAAAACTTGACTTTGTAGTGCAAAAATAGAATTCGTTCGACTTGCTTTGAAATAAGTTATTGACTTGAAATGACTGATTGAAATGATTGTAAGGTTAAACGAATGCACACCTTCCTTGCATTGATCATTTGCAAGTTATGCACAAAAGTTGTGTTTGTAGTGCAAAAAGTAGAATTCGTTCGAATTGCTTTGAAAGAAGATATTGAGTTGAAATGACTCATTGAAATGATATTAAGGTTAAACGAATGGACACTTTTCTTGCATTGATCATTTGCAAGTTATGCACAAAAGTTGTGTTTGTAGTGAAAAAATAGAATTCGTTCGAATTGCTTTGAAAGAAGATATTGAGTTGAAATGACTCATTGAAATGATTTTAAAGTTAAACGAATGCACACTTTCCTTGCATTGATCATTTGCAAGTTATGCACAAAACTTGTGTTTGTTGTGAAAAAATAGAATTCGTTCGAATTGCTTTGAAAGAAGATATTGAGTTGAAATGACTCATTGAAATGATTTTAAGGTTAAACGAATGGACACTTTCCTTGCATTGATCATTTGCAAGTTATGCACAAAACTTGTGTTTGTAGTGCAAAAATAGAATTCGTTCGACTTGCTTTGAAATAAATTATTGACTTGAAATGACTCATCGAAATGATTTTAAGGTTAAACGAATGCACACTTTCCTCGCATTGATCATTTGCAAGTTATGCACAAAACTTGTGTTTGTAGTGCGAAAACAGAATGCGTTCGACTTGCTTTGAAATAAGTTATTGACTTGAAATGACTCATTGAAATGATTTAAGGTTAAACGAATGCACACTTTCCTTGCATTGATCATTTGCAAGTTATGCAGAAAACTTGTGTTTGTAGTGAAAAGATAGAATTCGTTCGAATTGCTTTGAAAGAAGATATTGAGTTGAAATGACTCATTGAAATGATTTTAAGGTTAAACGAATGGACACTTTCTTTGCATTGATCATTTGCAAGTTATGCACAAAACTTGTGTTTGTAGTGCAAAAACAGAATTTGTTTGACTTGCCTTGAAATAAGTAATTGACTTGAAATGACTCATTGAAATGATTTTAAGGTTAAACGAATGCACACTTTCCTTGCAATGATCATTTGCAAGTTATGCACAAAACTTGTGTTTGTAGTGAAAAAATAGAATTCGTTCGAATTGCTTTGAAAGAAGATATTGAGTTGAAATGACTCATTGAAATGATTTTAAGGTTAAACGAATGGACACTTTCCTTGCATTGATCATTTGCAAGCTATGCACAAAACTTGTGTTTGTAGTGGAAAAATAGAATTCGTTCGACTTGCTTTCAAATACGTTATTGACTTGAAATGAGTCATTGAAATGATTTTAAGGTTAAACGAATGCACACTTTTCTTGCATTGATCATTTGCAAGTTATGCACAAAAGTTGTGTTTGTAGTGAAAAAGTAGAATTCGTTCGAATTGCTTTGAAAGAAGATATTGAGTTGAAATGACTCATTGAAATGATTTTAAGGTAAAACGAATGGACACTTTCTTTGCATTGATCATTTACAAGTTATGCACAATACTTGTGTTTGTTGTGCAAAAATAGAATTTGTTCGACTTGGCTTGAAATAAGTTATTGACTTGAAATGACTCATTGAAATGATTTTAAGGTTAAACGAATGCACACTTTCCTTGCAATGATCATTTGCAAGTTATGCACAAAACTTGACTTCGTAGGGCAAAAATAGAATTCGTTCGACTTGCTTTGAAATAAGTTATTGACTTGAAATGACTGATTGAAATGATTGTAAGGTTAAACGAATGCACACCTTCCTTGCATTGATCATTTGCAAGTTATGCACAAAAGTTGTGTTTGTAGTGAAAAAATAGAATTCGTTCGAATTGCTTTGAAAGAAGATATTGAGGAGAAATGACTCATTGAGATGATTTTAAGGTTAAACGAATGGACACTTTCCTTGCATTGATCATTTGCAACTTATGCACAAAAGTTGTGTTTGTAGTGCAAAAAGTAGAATTCGTTCGAATTGCTTTGGAAGAAGATATTGAGTTGAAATGACTCATTGAAATGATATTAAGGTTAAACGAATGGACACTTTCCTTGCATTGATCATTTGCAAGTTATGCACAAAAGTTGTGTTTGAAGTGAAAAAATAGAATTCGTTCGAATTGCTTTGAAAGAAGATATTGAGTTGAAATGACTCATTGAAATGATTTTAAGGTTAAACGAATGCACACTTTCCTTGCATTGATCATTTGCAAGTTATGCACAAAACTTGTGTTTGTAGTGCAAAAATAGAATGCGTTCGACTTGCTTTGAAAGAAGATATTGACTTGAAATGACTCAATGAAATGATTTTAAGGTTAAACGAATGCACACTTTCCTTGCATTGATCATTTGCAAGTTATGCACAAAAGCTGTATTTGTAGTGAAAAAATAGAATTCGTTCGAATTGCTTTGAAAGAAGATATTGAGTTGAAATGAATCATTGAAATGATTTTAAGGTTAAACGAATGGACACTTTCTTTGCATTGATCATTTGCAAGTTATGCACAAAACTTGTGTTTGTAGTGCAAAAATAGAATTTGTTTGACTGGCCTTGAAATAAGTAATTGACTTGAAATGACTCATTGAAATGATTTTAAGGTTAAACGAATGCACACTTTCCTTGCAATGATCATTTGCAAGTTATGCACAAAACTTGTGTTTGTAGTGCGAAAACAGAATACGTTCGACTTGCTTTGAAATAAGTTATTGACTTGAAATGACTCATTGAAATGATTTAAGGTTAAACGAATGCACACTTTCCTTGCATTGATCATTTGCAAGTTATGCAGAAAACTTGTGTTTGTAGTGAAAAGATAGAATTCGTTCGAATTGCTTTGAAAGAAGATAATGAGTTGAAATGACTCATTGAAATGATTTTAAGGTTAAACGAATGCACACTTTCCTTGCATTGATCATTTTCAAGTTATGCACAAAACTTGTGTTTGTAGTGCAAAAATAGAATTCGTTCGACTTGCTTTGAATTAAGTTATTGACTTGAAATGACTCATTGAAATGATTTTAAGCTTAAACGAATCCACACTTTCCTTGCATTGATCATTTGCAAGTTATGCACAAAACTTGTGTTTGTAGTGCGAAAACAGAATACGTTCGACTTGCTTTGAAATAAGTTATTGACTTGAAATGACTCATTGAAATGATTTAAGGTTAAACGAATGCACACTTTCCTTGCATTGATCATTTGCAAGTTATGCAGAAAACTTGTGTTTGTAGTGAAAAGATAGAATTCGTTCGAATTGCTTTGAAAGAAGATAATGAGTTGAAATGACTCATTGAAATGATTTTAAGGTTAAACGAATGGACACTTTCTTTGCATTGATCATTTGCAAGTTATGCACAAAACTTGTGTTTGTAGTGCAAAAATAGAATTTGTTTGACTTGCCTTGAAATAAGTAATTGACTTGAAATGACTCATTGAAATGATTTTAAGGTTAAACGAATGCACACTTTCCTTGCAATGATCATTTGCAAGTTATGCACAAAACTTGTGTTTGTAGTGAAAAAATAGAATTCGTTCGAATTGCTTTGAAAGAAGATATTGAGTTGAAATGACTCATTGAAATGATTTTAAGGTTAAACGAATGGACACTTTCTTTGCATTGATCATTTGCAAGTTATGCACAAAACTTGTGTTTGTAGTGCAAAAATAGAATTTGTTTGACTGGCCTTGAAATAAGTAATTGACTTGAAATGACTCATTGAAATGATTTTAAGGTTAAACGAATGCACACTTTCCTTGCAATGATCATTTGCAAGTTATGCACAAAACTTGACTTTGTAGTGCAAAAATAGAATTCGTTCGACTTGCTTTGAAATAAGTTATTGACTTGAAATGACTGATTGAAATGATTGTAAGGTTAAACGAATGCATACCTTCCTTGCATTGATCATTTGCAAGTTATGCACAAAAGTTGTGTTTGTAGTGCAAAAAGTAGAATTCGTTCGAATTGCTTTGAAAGAAGATATTGAGTTGAAATGACTCATTGAAATGATATTAAGGTTAAACGAATGGACACTTTTCTTGCATGGATCATTTGCAAGTTATGCACAAAAGTTGTGTTTGTAGTGAAAAAATAGAATTCGTTCGAATTGCTTTGAAAGAAGATATTGAGTTGAAATGACTCATTGAAATGATTTTAAAGTTAAACGAATGCACACTTTCCTTGCATTGATCATTTGCAAGTTATGCACAAAACTTGTGTTTGTTGTGAAAAAATAGAATTCGTTCGAATTGCTTTGAAAGAAGATATAGAGTTGAAATGACTCATTGAAATGATTTTAAGGTTAAACGAATGGACACTTTCCTTGCATTGATCATTTGCAAGTTATGCACAAAACTTGTGTTTGTAGTGCAAAAATAGAATACGTTCGACTTGCTTTGAAATAAATTATTGACTTGAAATGACTCATCGAAATGATTTTAAGGTTAAACGAATGCACACTTTCCTTGCATTGATCATTTGCAAGTTATGCACAAAACTTGTGTTTGTAGTGCAAAAACAGAATGCGTTCGACTTGCTTTGAAATAAGTTATTGACTTGAAATGACTCATTGAAATGATTTTAAGGTTAAACGAATGCACACTTTCCTTGCATTGATCATTTGCAAGTTATGCACAAAAGTTGTGTTTGTAGTGAAAAAATAGAATTCGTTCGAATTGCTTTGAAAGAAGATATTGAGTTGAAATGACTCATTGAAATGATTTTAAGGTTAAACGAATGGACACTTTCCTTGCATTGATCATTTGCAAGTTATGCACAAAACTTGTGTTTTGTAGTGCAAAAATAGAATTCGTTCGACTTGCTTTGAAAGAAGATATTGAGTTGAAATGACTCATCGAAATGATTTTAAGGTTAAACGAATGGACAATTTCCTTGCATTGATCATTTGCAAGTTATGCACAAAACTTGTGTTTGTAGTGCAAAAATAGAATACGTTCGACTTGCTTTGAAATAAATTATTGACTTGAAATGACTCATCGAAATGATTTTAAGGTTAAACGAATGTACACTTTCCTTGCATTGATCATTTGCAAGTTATGCACAAAACTTGTGTTTGTAGTGCAAAAATAGAATTCGTTCGACTTGCTTTCAATTAAGTTATTGAATTGAAATGACTCATCGAAATGATTTTAAGGTTAAACGAATGCACACTTTCCTTGCATTGATCATTTGCAAGTTATGCACAAAACTTGTGTTTGTAGTGCAAAAATAGAATGCGTTCGACTTGCTTTGAAAGAAGATATTGACTTGAAATGACTCAATGAAATGATTTTAAGGTTAAACGAATGCACACTTTCCTTGCATTGATCATTTGCAAGTTATGCACAAAAGCTGTATTTGTAGTGAAAAAATAGAATTCGTTCGAATTGCTTTGAAAGAAGATATTGAGTTGAAATGAATCATTGAAATGATTTTAAGGTTAAACGAATGCACACTTTCCTTGCATTGATCATTTGCAAGTTATGCACAAAACTTGTGTTTGTTGTGAAAAAATAGAATTCGTTCGAATTGCTTTGAAAGAAGATATTGAGTTGAAATGACTCATTGAAATGATTTTAAGGTTAAACGAATGCACACTTTCCTTGCAATGATCATTTGCAAGTTATGCACAAAACTTGTGTTTGTAGTGCGAAAACAGAATACGTTCGACTTGCTTTGAAATAAGTTATTGACTTGAAATGACTCATTGAAATGATTTTAAGCTTAAACGAATCCACACTTTCCTTGCATTGATCATTTGCAAGTTATGCACAAAACTTGTGTTTGTAGTGCGAAAACAGAATACGTTCGACTTGCTTTGAAATAAGTTATTGACTTGAAATGACTCATTGAAATGATTTAAGGTTAAACGAATGCACACTTTCCTTGCATTGATCATTTGCAAGTTATGCAGAAAACTTGTGTTTGTAGTGAAAAGATAGAATTCGTTCGAATTGCTTTGAAAGAAGATAATGAGTTGAAATGACTCATTGAAATGATTTTAAGGTTAAACGAATGGACACTTTCTTTGCATTGATCATTTGCAAGTTATGCACAAAACTTGTGTTTGTAGTGCAAAAATAGAATTTGTTTGACTTGCCTTGAAATAAGTAATTGACTTGAAATGACTCATTGAAATGATTTTAAGGTTAAACGAATGCACACTTTCCTTGCAATGATCATTTGCAAGTTATGCACAAAACTTGTGTTTGTAGTGAAAAAATAGAATTCGTTCGAATTGCTTTGAAAGAAGATATTGAGTTGAAATGACTCATTGAAATGATTTTAAGGTTAAACGAATGGACACTTTCTTTGCATTGATCATTTGCAAGTTATGCACAAAACTTGTGTTTGTAGTGCAAAAATAGAATTTGTTTGACTGGCCTTGAAATAAGTAATTGACTTGAAATGACTCATTGAAATGATTTTAAGGTTAAACGAATGCACACTTTCCTTGCAATGATCATTTGCAAGTTATGCACAAAACTTGACTTTGTAGTGCAAAAATAGAATTCGTTCGACTTGCTTTGAAATAAGTTATTGACTTGAAATGACTGATTGAAATGATTGTAAGGTTAAACGAATGCATACCTTCCTTGCATTGATCATTTGCAAGTTATGCACAAAAGTTGTGTTTGTAGTGCAAAAAGTAGAATTCGTTCGAATTGCTTTGAAAGAAGATATTGAGTTGAAATGACTCATTGAAATGATATTAAGGTTAAACGAATGGACACTTTTCTTGCATGGATCATTTGCAAGTTATGCACAAAAGTTGTGTTTGTAGTGAAAAAATAGAATTCGTTCGAATTGCTTTGAAAGAAGATATTGAGTTGAAATGACTCATTGAAATGATTTTAAAGTTAAACGAATGCACACTTTCCTTGCATTGATCATTTGCAAGTTATGCACAAAACTTGTGTTTGTTGTGAAAAAATAGAATTCGTTCGAATTGCTTTGAAAGAAGATATAGAGTTGAAATGACTCATTGAAATGATTTTAAGGTTAAACGAATGGACACTTTCCTTGCATTGATCATTTGCAAGTTATGCACAAAACTTGTGTTTGTAGTGCAAAAATAGAATTCGTTCGAATTGCTTTGAAAGAAGATATTGAGTTGAAATGACTCATTGAAATGATTTTAAGGTTAAACGAATGGACACTTTCTTTGCATTGATCATTTGCAAGTTATGCACAAAACTTGTGTTTGTAGTGCAAAAATAGAATTTGTTTGACTGGCCTTGAAATAAGTAATTGACTTGAAATGACTCATTGAAATGATTTTAAGGTTAAACGAATGCACACTTTCCTTGCAATGATCATTTGCAAGTTATGCACAAAACTTGACTTTGTAGTGCAAAAATAGAATTCGTTCGACTTGCTTTGAAATAAGTTATTGACTTGAAATGACTGATTGAAATGATTGTAAGGTTAAACGAATGCACACCTTCCTTGCATTGATCATTTGCAAGTTATGCACAAAAGTTGTGTTTGTAGTGCAAAAAGTAGAATTCGTTCGAAATGCTTTGAAAGAAGATATTGAGTTGAAATGACTCATTGAAATGATATTAAGGTTAAACGAATGGACACTTTTCTTGCATTGATCATTTGCAAGTTATGCACAAAAGTTGTGTTTGTAGTGAAAAAATAGAATTCGTTCGAATTGCTTTGAAAGAAGATATTGAGTTGAAATGACTCATTGAAATGATTTTAAAGTTAAACGAATGCACACTTTCCTTGCATTGATCATTTGCAAGTTATGCACAAAACTTGTGTTTGTTGTGAAAAAATAGAATTCGTTCGAATTGCTTTGAAAGAAGATATTGAGTTGAAATGACTCATTGAGATGATTTTAAGGTTAAACGAATGGACACTTTCCTTGCATTGATCATTTGCAAGTTATGCACAAAACTTGTGTTTGTAGTGCAAAAACAGAATTTGTTCGACTTGCTTTGAAATAAATTATTGACTTGAAATGACTCATCGAAATGATTTTAAGGTTAAACGAATGCACACTTTCCTTGCATTGATCATTTGCAAGTTATGCACAAAACTTGTGTTTGTAGTGCGAAAACAGAATACGTTCGACTTGCTTTGAAATAAGTTATTGACTTGAAATGACTCATTGAAATGATTTAAGGTTAAACGAATGCACACTTTCCTTGCATTGATCATTTGCAAGTTATGTTGAAAACTTGTGTTTGTAGTGAAAAGATAGAATTCGTTCGAATTGCTTTGAAAGAAGATATTGAGTTGAAATGACTCATTGAAATGATTTTAAGGTTAAACGAATGGACACTTTCTTTGCATTGATCATTTGCAAGTTATGCACAAAACTTGTGTTTGTAGTGCAAAAATAGAATTTGTTTGACTTGCCTTGAAATAAGTAATTGACTTGAAATGACTCATTGAAATGATTCTAAGGTTAAAGGAATGGACACTTTCCTTGCAATGATCATTTGCAAGTTATGCACAAAACTTGACTTTGTAGTGTTAAAATAGAATGCGTTCGACTTGCTTTGAAATAAGTTATTGACTTGAAATGACTCATTAAAATGATTTTAAGGTTAAACGAATGCACACTTTCCTTGCATTGATCATTTGCAACTTAAGGACAAAAGTTGTGTTTGTAGTGAAAAAGTAGAATTCGTTCGAATTGCTTTGAAAGAAGATATTGAGTTGAAATGACTCATTGAAATGATTTTAAGGTTAAACGAATGCACACTTTCCTTGCATTGATGATCATTTGCAACTTATGCACAAAAGTTGTGTTTGTAGTGAAAAAGTAGAATTCGTTCGAATTGCTTTGAAATAAGTTATTGAGTTGAAATGACTCATCGAAATGATTTTAAGGTTAAACAAATGCACATTTTCCTTGCATTGATCATTTGCAAGTTATGCACAAAACTTGTGTTTGTAGTGCAAAAACAGAATGCGTTCGACTTGCTTTGAAATAAGTTATTGACTTGAAATGACTCATTGAAATGATTTTAAGGTTAAACGAATGCACACTTTCCTTGCATTGATCATTTGCAAGTTATGCACAAAAGTTGTGTTTGTAGTGAAAAAATAGAATTCGTTCGAATTGCTTTGAAAGAAGATATTGAGTTGAAATGACTCATTGAAATGATTTTAAGGTTAAACGAATGGACACTTTCCTTGCATTGATCATTTGCAAGTTATGCACAAAACTTGTGTTTTGTAGTGCAAAAATAGAATTCGTTCGACTTGCTTTGAAAGAAGATATTGAGTTGAAATGACTCATCGAAATGATTTTAAGGTTAAACGAATGGACAATTTCCTTGCATTGATCATTTGCAAGTTATGCACAAAACTTGTGTTTGTAGTGCAAAAATAGAATACGTTCGACTTGCTTTGAAATAAATTATTGACTTGAAATGACTCATCGAAATGATTTTAAGGTTAAACGAATGTACACTTTCCTTGCATTGATCATTTGCAAGTTATGCACAAAACTTGTGTTTGTAGTGCAAAAATAGAATTCGTTCGACTTGCTTTCAATTAAGTTATTGACTTGAAATGACTCATCGAAATGATTTTAAGGTTAAACGAATGCACACTTTCCTTGCATTGATCATTTGCAAGTTATGCACAAAACTTGTGTTTGTAGTGCAAAAATAGAATGTGTTCGACTTGCTTTGAAATAAGTTATTGACTTGAAATGACTCATCGAAGTGATTTTAAGGTTAAACGAATGCACACTTTCCTTGCCTTGATCATTTGCAAGTTATGCACAAAACTTGTGTTTGTAGTGCAAAAACAGAATGCGTTCGACTTGCTTTGAAAGAAGATATTGACTTGAAATGACTCATTGAAATGATTTTAAGGTTAAACGAATGCACACTTTCCTTGCAATGATCATTTGCAAGTTATGCACAAAACTTGTGTTTGTAGTGCAAAAATAGAATGCGTTCGACTTGCTTTGAAAGAAGATATTGAGTTGAAATGACTCATTGAAATGATTTTAAGGTTAAACGAATGCACACTTTCCTTGCATTGATCATTTGCAAGTTATGCACAAAACTTGTGTTTGTAGTGCAAAAATAGAATTCGTTCGACTTGCTTTGAATTAAGTTATTGACTTGAAATGACTCATCGAAATGATTTTAAGGTTAAACGAATGCACACTTTCCTTGCATTGATTATTTGCAAGTTATGCACAAAACTTGTGTTTGTAGTGCAAAAACAGAATGCGTTCGACTTGCTTTGAAATAAGTTATTGATTTGAAATGACTCATTGAAATTATTTTAAGGTTAAACGAATGCACACTTTTCTTGCATTGATCATTTGCAAGTTGTGCACAAAAGTTCTGTTTGTTGTGAAAAAATAGAATTCGTTCGAATTGCTTTGAAAGAAGATATTGAGTTGAAATCACTCATTGAAATTATTTTAAGGTTAAACGAATGCACACTTTCCTTGCATTGATCATTTGCAAGTTATGCACAAAACTTGTGTTTGTAGTGCAAAAACAGAATGCGTTCGACTTGCTTTGAAATAAGTTATTGACTTGAAATGACTCATTGAAATGATTTTAAGGTTAAACGAATGCACACTTTCCTTGCATTGATCATTTGCAAGTTATGCACAAAAGTTGTGTTTGTAGTGAAAAAATAGAATTCGTTCGAATTGCTTTGAAAGAAGATATTGAGTTGAAATGACTCATTGAAATGATTTTAAGGTTAAACGAATGGACACTTTCCTTGCATTGATCATTTGCAAGTTATGCACAAAACTTGTGTTTTGTAGTGCAAAAATAGAATTCGTTCGACTTGCTTTGAAAGAAGATATTGAGTTGAAATGACTCATCGAAATGATTTTAAGGTTAAACGAATGGACAATTTCCTTGCATTGATCATTTGTAAGTTATGCACAAAACTTGTGTTTGTAGTGCAAAAATAGAATACGTTCGACTTGCTTTGAAATAAATTATTGACTTGAAATGACTCATCGAAATGATTTTAAGGTTAAACGAATGTACACTTTCCTTGCATTGATCATTTGCAAGTTATGCACAAAACTTGTGTTTGTAGTGAAAAAATAGAATTCGTTCGAATTGCTTTGAAAGAAGATATTGAGTTGAAATGACTCATTGAAATGATTTTAAGGTTAAACGAATGGACACTTTCTTTGCATTGATCATTTGCAAGTTATGCACAAAACTTGTGTTTGTAGTGCAAAAATAGAATTTGTTCGACTTGCTTTGAAATAAATTATTGACTTGAAATGACTCATCGAAATGATTTTAAGGTTAAACGAATGTACACTTTCCTTGCAATGATCATTTGCAAGTTATGCACAAAACTTGACTTTGTAGTGCAAAAATAGAATTCGTTCGACTTGCTTTGAAATAAGTTATTGACTTGAAATGACTGATTGAAATGATTGTAAGGTTAAACGAATGCACACCTTCCTTGCATTGATCATTTGCAAGTTATGCACAAAAGTTGTGTTTGTAGTGCAAAAAGTAGAATTCGTTCGAATTGCTTTGAAAGAAGATATTGAGTTGAAATGACTCATTGAAATGATATTAAGGTTAAACGAATGGACACTTTTCTTGCATTGATCATTTGCAAGTTATGCACAAAAGTTGTGTTTGTAGTGAAAAAATAGAATTCGTTCGAATTGCTTTGAAAGAAGATATTGAGTTGAAATGACTCATTGAAATGATTTTAAAGTTAAACGAATGCACACTTTCCTTGCATTGATCATTTGCAAGTTATGCACAAAACTTGTGTTTGTTGTGAAAAAATAGAATTCGTTCGAATTGCTTTGAAAGAAGATATTGAGTTGAAATGACTCATTGAAATGATTTTAAGGTTAAACGAATGGACACTTTCCTTGCATTGATCATTTGCAAGTTATGCACAAAACTTGTGTTTGTAGTGCAAAAATAGAATTTGTTCGACTTGCTTTGAAATAAATTATTGACTTGAAATGACTCATCGAAATGATTTTAAGGTTAAACGAATGGACAATTTCCTTGCATTGATCATTTGCAAGTTATGCACAAAACTTGTGTTTGTAGTGCAAAAATAGAATACGTTCGACTTGCTTTGAAATAAATTATTGACTTGAAATGACTCATCGAAATGATTTTAAGGTTAAACGAATGTACACTTTCCTTGCATTGATCATTTGCAAGTTATGCACAAAACTTGTGTTTGTAGTGCAAAAATAGAATTCGTTCGACTTGCTTTCAATTAAGTTATTGACTTGAAATGACTCATCGAAATGATTTTAAGGTTAAACGAATGCACACTTTCCTTGCATTGATCATTTGCAAGTTATGCACAAAACTTGTGTTTGTAGTGCAAAAATAGAATGTGTTCGACTTGCTTTGAAATAAGTTATTGACTTGAAATGACTCATCGAAGTGATTTTAAGGTTAAACGAATGCACACTTTCCTTGCCTTGATCATTTGCAAGTTATGCACAAAACTTGTGTTTGTAGTGCAAAAACAGAATGCGTTCGACTTGCTTTGAAAGAAGATATTGACTTGAAATGACTCATTGAAATGATTTTAAGGTTAAACGAATGCACACTTTCCTTGCATTGATCATTTGCAAGTTATGCACAAAACTTGTGTTTGTAGTGCAAAAATAGAATTCGTTCGACTTGCTTTGAATTAAGTTATTGACTTGAAATGACTCATCGAAATGATTTTAAGGTTAAACGAATGCACACTTTCCTTGCATTGATTATTTGCAAGTTATGCACAAAACTTGTGTTTGTAGTGCAAAAACAGAATGCGTTCGACTTGCTTTGAAATAAGTTATTGATTTGAAATGACTCATTGAAATTATTTTAAGGTTAAACGAATGCACACTTTTCTTGCATTGATCATTTGCAAGTTGTGCACAAAAGTTGTGTTTGTTGTGAAAAAATAGAATTCGTTCGAATTGCTTTGAAAGAAGATATTGAGTTGAAATCACTCATTGAAATTATTTTAAGGTTAAACGAATGCACACTTTCCTTGCATTGATCATTTGCAAGTTATGCACAAAACTTGTGTTTGTAGTGCAAAAATAGAATTCGTTCGACTTGCTTTGAATTAAGTTATTGACTTGAAATGACTCATCGAAATGATTTTAAGGTTAAACGAATGCACACTTTCCCTGCATTGATCATTTGCAAGTTATGCACAAAACTTGTGTTTGTAGTGCAATAACAGAATGCGTTCGACTTGCTTTGAAATAAGTTATTGACTTGAAATGACTCATTGAAATTATTTTAAGGTTAAACGAATGCACACTTTCCTTGCATTGATCATTTGCAAGTTATGCACAAAACTTGTGTTTGTAGTGCAAAAACAGAATGCGTTCGACTTGCTTTGAAAGAAGATATTGAGTTGAAATGACTCATTGAAATGATTTTAAGGTTAAACGAATGCACACTTTCCTTGCATTGATCATTTGCAAGTTATGCACAAAAGTTGTGTTTGTAGTGAAAAAATAGAATTCGTTCGACTTGCTTTGAAATAAGTTATTGACTTGGAATGACTCATTGAAATGATTGTAAGGTTAAACGAATGCACACTTTCCTTGCATTGATCGTTTGCAAGTTATGCACAAAACTTGTGTTTGTGGTGCAAAAATAGAATTCGTTCGACTTACTTTGAATTAAGTTATTGACTTGAAATGACTCATCGAAATGATTTTAAGGTTAAACGAATGCACACTTTCGTAGCATTGATCATTTGCAAGTTATGCACAAAACTTGTGTTTGTAGTGCAAAAACAGAATGCGTTCGACTTGCTTTGAAATAAGTTATTGGTTTGAAATGACTCATTGAAATTATTTTAAGGTTAAACGAATGCACACTTTCCTTGCATTGATCATTTGCAAGTTATGCACAAAAGTTGTGTTTGTTGTGAAAAAATAGAATTCTTTCGAATTGCTTTGAAAGAAGATATTGAGTTGAAATGACTCATTGAAATTATTTTAAGGTTAAACGAATGCACACTTTCCTTGCATTGATCATTTGCAAGTTATGCACAAAACTTGTGTTTGTAGTGCAAAAATAGAATCCGTTCGACTTGCTTTGAAAAAAATGATTGACTTGAAATGACTCATCGAAATGATTTTAGGCTTAAACGAATGGACACTTTCCTTGCACTGATCATTTGCAACTTATGCACAAAAGTTGTGTTCGTAGTGCAAAAAGTTGAATTTGTTCGAATTGCTTTGAAAGAAGATATTGAGTTGAAATGACTCATTGAAATGATATTAAGGTTAAACGAATGCACACTTTCCTTGCAATGATCATTTGCAAGTTATGCACAAAACTTGACTTTGTAGTGCAAAAATAGAATTCGTTCGACTTGCTTTGAAATAAGTTATTGACTTGAAATGACTGATTGAAATGATTGTAAGGTTAAACGAATGGACACTTTCCTTGCATTGATCATTTGCAACTTATGCGCAAAAGTTGTGTTTGTAGTGCAAAAAGTAGAATTCGTTCGAATTGCTTTGAAAGAAGATATTGAGTTGAAATGACTCATTGAAATGATATTAAGGTTAAACGAATGGACACTTTCCTTGCATTGATCATTTGCAAGTTATGCACAAAAGTTGTGTTTGAAGTGAAAAAATAGAATTCGTTCGAATTGCTTTGAAAGAAGATATTGAGTTGAAATGACTCATTGAAATGATTTTAAGGTTAAACGAATGGACACTTTCCTTGCATTGATCATTTGCAAGTTATGCACAAAACTTGTGTTTGTAGTGCAAAAATAGAATTCGTTCGACTTGCTTTGAAATAAGTTATTGACTTGAGATGACTCATCGAAATGATTTTAAGGTTAAACGAATGCACACTTTCCTTGCATTGATCATTTGCAAGTTATGCACAAAACTTGTGTTTGTTGTGAAAAAATAGACTTCGTTCGAATTGCTTTGAAAGAAGATATTAAGTTGAAATGACTCATTGAAATGATTTTAAGGTTAAACGAATGGACACTTTCCTTGCATTGATCATTTGCAAGTTATGCACAAAACTTGTGTTTGTAGTGCAAAAATAGAATTCGTTCGACTTGCTTTGAAATAAATTATTGACTTGAAATGACTCATCGAAATGATTTTAAGCTTAAACGAATCCACACTTTCCTTGCATTGATCATTTGCAAGTTATGCACAAAACTTGTGTTTGTAGTGCAAAAACAGAATGCGTTCGACTTGCTTTGAAATAAGTTATTGACTTGAAATGACTGATTGAAATGATTGTAAGGTTAAACGAATGCACACCTTCCTTGCATTGATCATTTGCAAGTTATGCACAAAAGTTGTGTTTGTAGTGAAAAAATAGAATTCGTTCGAATTGCTTTGAAAGAAGATATTGAGTTGAAATGACTCATTGAAATGATTTTAAGGTTAAACGAATGGACACTTTCCTTGCATTGATCATTTGCAACTTATGCACAAAAGTTGTGTTAGTAGTGCAAAAAGTAGAATTCGTTCGAATTGCTTTGAAAGAAGATATTAAGTTGAAATGACTCATTGAAATGATATTAAGGTTAAACGAATGGACACTTTCCTTGCATTGATCATTTGCAAGTTATGCACAAAAGTTGTGTTTGAAGTGAAAAAATAGAATTCGTTCGAATTGCTTTGAAAGAAGATATTGAGTTGAAATGACTCATTGAAATGATTTTAAGGTTAAACGAATGGACACTTTCCTTGCATTGATCATTTGCAAGTTATGCACAAAACTTGTGTTTGTAGTGCGAAAATAGAATTCGTTCGACTTGCTTTGAAATAAATTATTGACTTGAAATGACTCATCGAAATGATTTTAAGCTTAAACGAATCCACACTTTCCTTGCATTGATCATTTGCAAGTTATGCACAAAACTTGTGTTTGTAGTGCGAAAACAGAATGCGTTCGACTTGCTTTGAAATAAGTTATTGACTTGAAATGACTCATTGAAATGATTTAAGGTTAAACGAATGCACACTTTCCTTGCATTGATCATTTGCAAGTTATGCAGAAAACTTGTGTTTGTAGTGAAAAGATAGAATTCGTTCGAATTGCTTTGAAAGAAGATATTGAGTTGAAATGACTCATTGAAATGATTTTAAGGTTAAACGAATGGACACTTTCTTTGCATTGATCATTTGCAAGTTATGCACAAAACTTGTGTTTGTAGTGCAAAAACAGAATTTGTTTGACTTGCCTTGAAATAAGTAATTGACTTGAAATGACTAATTGAAATGATTTTAAGGTTAAACGAATGCACACTTTCCTTGCAATGATCATTTGCAAGTTATGCACAAAACTTGTGTTTGTAGTGGAAAAATAGAATTCGTTCGACTTGCTTTGAAATAAGTTATTGACTTGTAATGACTCTCTGAAATGATTTAAAGGTTAAACGAATGCACACTTTCCTTGCATTGATCATTTGCAAGTTATGCACAAAAGTTGTGGTTGTAGTGCAAAAATAGAATTCGTTAGACTTGCTTTGAAATAAGTTATTTACTTGAAATGACTCATTGAAACGATTTTAAGGTTAAACGAATGCACACTTTCCTTGCATTGATCATTTGCAAGTTATGCACAAAACTTGTGTTTGTTGTGAAAAAATAGAATTCGTTCGAATTGCTTTGAAAGAAGATATTGAGTTGAAATGACTCATTGAAATGATTTTAAGGTTAAACGAAAGGACCCTTTCTTTGCATTGATCATTTGCAAGTTATGCACAAAACTTGTGTTTGTAGTGCAAAAATAGAATTTGTTTGACTGGCCTTGAAATAAGTAATTGACTTGAAATGACTCATTGAAATGATTTTAAGGTTAAACGAATGCACACTTTCCTTGCAATGATCATTTGCAAGTTATGCACAAAACTTGTGTTTGTAGTGAAAAAATAGAATTCGTTCGAATTGCTTTGAAAGAAGATATTAAGTTGAAATGACTCATTGAAATGATATTAAGGTTAAACGAATGGACACTTTCCTTGCATTGATCATTTGCAAGTTATGCACAAAAGTTGTGTTTGAAGTGAAAAAATAGAATTCGTTCGAATTGCTTTGAAAGAAGATATTGAGTTGAAATGACTCATTGAAATGATTTTAAGGTTAAACGAATGGACACTTTCCTTGCATTGATCATTTGCAAGTTATGCACAAAACTTGTGTTTGTAGTGCAAAAATAGAATTCGTTCGACTTGCTTTGAAATAAATTATTGACTTGAAATGACTCATCGAAATGATTTTAAGGTTAAACGAATGCACACTTTCCTTGCATTGATCATTTGCAAGTTATGCACAAAACTTGTGTTTGTAGTGCGAAAACAGAATACGTTCGACTTGCTTTGAAATAAGTTATTGACTTGAAATGACTCATTGAAATGATTTAATGTTAAACGAATGCACACTTTCCTTGCATTGATCATTTGCAAGTTATGCACAAAACTTGTGTTTGTTGTGAAAAAATAGAATTCGTTCGAAATGCTTTGAAAGAAGATATTGAGTTGAAATGACTCATTGAAATGATTTTAAGGTTAAACGAATGGACACTTTCTTTGCATTGATCATTTGCAAGTTATGCACAAAACTTGTGTTTGTAGTGCAAAAATAGAATTTGTTTGACTTGCCTTGAAATAAGTAATTGACTTGAAATGACTCATTGAAATGATTTTAAGGTTAAACGAATGCACACTTTCCTTGCAATGATCATTTGCAAGTTATGCACAAAACTTGTGTTTGTAGTGAAAAAATAGAATTCGTTCGAATTGCTTTGAAAGAAGATATTGAGTTGAAATGACTCATTGAAATGATTTTAAGGTTAAACGAATGGACACTTTCCTCGCATTGATCATTTGCAAGCTATGCACAAAACTTGTGTTTGTAGTGGAAAAATAGAATTCGTTCGACTTGCTTTGAAATAAGTTATTGACTTGTAATGACTCTCTGAAATGATTTAAAGGTTAAACGAATGCACACTTTCCTTGCATTGATCATTTGCAAGTTATGCACAAAACTTGTGGTTGTAGTGCAAAAATAGAATTCGTTAGACTTGCTTTGAAATAAGTTAATTACTTGAAATGACTCATTGAAATGATTTTAAGGTTAAACGAATGCACACTTTCCTTGCATTGATCATTTGCAAGTTATGCACAAAACTTGTGTTTGTTGTGAAAAAATAGAATTCGTTCGAATTGCTTTGAAAGAAGATATTGAGTTGAAATGACTCATTGAAATGATTTTAAGGTTAAACGAATGGACACTTTCTTTGCATTGATCATTTGCAAGTTATGCACAAAACTTGTGTTTGTAGTGCAAAAATAGAATTTGTTTGACTGGCCTTGAAATAAGTAATTGACTTGAAATGACTCATTGAAATGATTTTAAGGTTAAACGAATGCACACTTTCCTTGCAATGATCATTTGCAAGTTATGCACAAAACTTGACTTTGTAGTGCAAAAATAGAATTCGTTCGACTTGCTTTGAAATAAGTTATTGACTTGAAATGACTGATTGAAATGATTGTAAGGTTAAACGAATGCACACCTTCCTTGCATTGATCATTTGCAAGTTATGCACAAAAGTTGTGTTTGTAGTGCAAAAAGTAGAATTCGTTCGAATGGCTTTGAAAGAAGATATTGAGTTGAAATGACTCATTGAAATGATATTAAGGTTAAACGAATGGACACTTTTCTTGCATTGATCATTTGCAAGTTATGCACAAAAGTTGTGTTTGTAGTGAAAAAATAGAATTCGTTCGAATTGCTTTGAAAGAAGATATTGAGTTGAAATGACTCATTGAAATGATTTTAAAGTTAAACGAATGCACACTTTCCTTGCATTGATCATTTGCAAGTTATGCACAAAACTTGTGTTTGTTGTGAAAAAATAGAATTCGTTCGAATTGCTTTGAAAGAAGATATTGAGTTGAAATGACTCATTGAAATGATTTTAAGGTTAAACGAATGGACACTTTCCTTGCATTGATCATTGCAAGTTATGCACAAAACTTGTGTTTGTAGTGCAAAAATAGAATTCGTTCCACTTGCTTTGAAATAAATTATTGACTTGAAATGACTCATCGAAATGATTTTAAGGTTAAACGAATGCACACTTTCCTTGCATTGATCATTTGCAAGTTATGCACAAAACTTGTGTTTGTAGTGCGAAAACAGAATACGTTCGACTTGCTTTGAAATAAGTTATTGACTTGAAATGACTCATTGAAATGATTTAAGGTTAAACGAATGCACACTTTCCTTGCATTGATCATTTGCAAGTTATGCAGAAAACTTGTGTTTGTAGTGAAAAGATAGAATTCGTTCGAATTGCTTTGAAAGAAGATATTGAGTTGAAATGACTCGTTGAAATGATTTTAAGGTTAAACGAATGGACACTTTCTTTGCATTGATCATTTGCAAGTTATGCACAAAACTTGTGTTTGTAGTGCAAAAATAGAATTTGTTTGACTTGCCTTGAAATAAGTAATTGACTTGAAATGACTCATTGAAATGATTCTAAGGTTAAACGAATGCACACTTTCCTTGCAATGATCATTTGCAAGTTATGCACAAAACTTGACTTTGTAGTGTTAAAATAGAATGCGTTCGACTTGCTTTGAAATAAGTTATTGACTTGAAATGACTCATTAAAATGATTTTAAGGTTAAACGAATGCACACTTTCCTTGCATTGATCATTTGCAACTTAAGGACAAAAGTTGTGTTTGTAGTGAAAAAGTAGAATTCGTTCGAATTGCTTTGAAAGAAGATATTGAGTTGAAATGACTCATTGAAATGATTTTAAGGTTAAACCAATGGACACTTTCTTTGCATTGATCATTTACAAGTTTTGCACAAAACTTGTGTTTGTTGTGCAAAAATAGAATTTGTTCGACTTGGCTTGAAATAAGTTATTGACTTGAAATGACTCATTGAAATGATTTTAAGGTTAAACGAATGCACACTTTCCTTGCAATGATCATTTGCAGGTTATGCACAAAACTTGACTTTGTAGTGCAAAAATAGAATTCGTTCGACTTGCTTTGAAATAAGTTATTGACTTGAAATGACTGATTGAAATGATTGTAAGGTTAAACGAATGCACACCTTCCTTCCATTGATCATTTGCAAGTTATGCACAAAAGTTGTGTTTGTAGTGAAAAAATAGAATTCGTTCGAATTGCTTTGAAAGAAGATATTGAGGAGAAATGACTCATTGAAATGATTTTAAGGTTAAACGAATGGACACTTTCCTTGCATTGATCATTTGCAACTTATGCACAAAAGTTGTGTTTGTAGTGCAAAAAGTAGAATTCGTTCGAATTGCTTTGAAAGAAGATATTGAGTTGAAATGACTCATTGAAATGATATTAAGGTTAAACGAATGCACACTTTCCTTGCATTGATCATTTGCAAGTTATGCACAAAAGTTGTGTTTGAAGTGAAAAAATAGAATTCGTTCGAATTGCTTTGAAAGAAGATATTGAGTTGAAATGACTCATTGAAATGATTTTAAGGTTAAACGAATGGACACTTTCCTTGCATTGATCATTTGCAAGTTATGCACAAAACTTGTGTTTGTAGTGCAAAAATAGAATACGTTCGACTTGCTTTGAAATAAGTTATTGACTTGAGATGACTCATCGAAATGATTTTAAGGTTAAACGAATGCACACTTTCCTTGCATTGATCATTTGCAAGTTCTGCACAAAACTTGTGTTTGTAGTGCAAAAACAGAATGCGTTCGACTTGCTTTGAAATAAGTTATTGACTTGAAATGACTCATTGAAATGATTTTAAGGTTAAACGAATGCACACTTTCCTTGCATTGATCATTTGCAAGTTATGCACAAAAGTTGTGTTTGTTGTGAAAAAATAGAATTCGTTCGAATTGCTTTGAAAGAAGATATTGAGTTGAAATGACTCATTGAAATGATTTTAAGGTTAAACGAATGGACACTTTCCTTGCATTGATCATTTGCAACTTATGCAGAAAAGTTGTGTTTGTAGTGAAAAAGTAGAATTCGTTCGAATTGCTTTGAAAGAAGATATTGAGTTGAAATGACTCATTGAAATGATATTAAGGTTAAACGAATGGACACTTTCCTTGCATTGATCATTTGCATGTTATGCACAAAAGTTGTGTTTGTAGTGAAAAAATAGAATTCGTTCGAATTGCTTTGAAAGAAGATATTGAGTTGAAATGACTCATTGAAATGATTTTAAGGTTAAACGAATGGACACTTTCCTTGCATTGATCATTTGCAAGTTATGCACAAAAGTTGTGTTTGTAGTGAAAAAATAGAATTCGTTCGAATTGCTTTGAAAGAAGATATTGAGTTGAAATGACTCATTGAAATGATTTTAAGGTTAAACGAATGCACACTTTCCTTGCATTGATCATTTGCAAGTTATGCACAAAATTTGTGTTTGGAGTGCAAAAATAGAATTCGTTTGACTTGCTTTGAAATATGTTATTGACTTGAAATGACTCATTCAAATGATTTTAAGGTTAAACGAATGCACACTTTCCTTGCATTGATGATCATTTGCAACTTATGCACAAAAGTTGTGTTTGTTGTGAAAAAGTAGAATTCGTTCGAATTGCTTTGAAATGAGTTATTGAGTTGAAATGACTCATCGAAATGATTTTAAGGTTAAACAAATGCACATTTTCCTTGCATTGATCATTTGCAAGTTATGCACAAAACTTGTGTTTGTAGTGCAAAAACAGAATGCGTTCGACTTGCTTTGAAATAAGTTATTGACTTGAAATGACTCATTGAAATGATTTTAAGGTTAAACGAATGCACACTTTCCTTGCATTGATCATTTGCAAGTTATGCACAAAAGTTGTGTTTGTAGTGAAAAAATAGAATTCGTTCGAATTGCTTTGAAAGAAGATATTGAGTTGAAATGACTCATTGAAATGATTTTAAGGTTAAACGAATGGACACTTTCCTTGCATTGATCATTTGCAAGTTATGCACAAAACTTGTGTTTTGTAGTGCAAAAATAGAATTCGTTCGACTTGCTTTGAAAGAAGATATTGAGTTGAAATGACTCATCGAAATGATTTTAAGGTTAAACGAATGGACAATTTCCTTGCATTGATCATTTGCAAGTTATGCACAAAACTTGTGTTTGTAGTGCAAAAATAGAATTCGTTTGACTTGCTTTGAAATAAATTATTGACTTTGAATGACTCATTGAAATGATTTTAAGGTTGAACGAATGTACACTTTCCTTGCATTGATCATTTGCAACTTATGCGCAAAAGTTGTGTTTGTAGTGAAAAAGTAGAATTCGTTCGAATTGCTTTGAAAGAAGATATTGAGTTGAAATGACTCATTGAAATGATTTTAAGGTTAAACGAATAGACACTTTCCTTGCATTGATCATTTGCAAGTTATGCACAAAACTTGTGTTTGTAGTGCAAAAATAGAATTCGTTCGACTTGCTTTGAAATAAATTATTGACTTGAAATGACTCATCGAAATGATTTTAAGGTTAAACGAATGCACACTTTCCTTGCATTGATCATTTGCAACTTATGCACAAAAGTTGTGTTTGTGGTGAAAAAGTATAATTCGTTCGAATTGCTTTGAAAAAAGATATTGAGTTGAAATGACTCATTGAAATGATATTAAGGTTAAACTAATGGACACTATCCTTGCAATGATCATTCGCAAGTTATGCACAAAACTTGTGTTAGTAGTGCAAAAATAGAATTCGTTTGACTTGCTTTGAAATAAATGATTGACTTTGAATGACTCATTGAAATGATTTTAAGGTTAAACGAATGCACACTTCCTTGCAATTATTATTTGCAACTTATGCACAAAAGTTGTGTTTGTAGTGAAAAAGTAGAATTCGTTCGAATTGCTTTGAAAAAAGATATTGAGTTGAAATGACTCATTGAAATGATATTAAGGTTAAACTAATGGACACTATCCTTGCAATGATCATTCGCAAGTTATGCACAAAACTTGTGTTAGTAGTGCAAAAATAGAATTCGTTTGACTTGCTTTGAAATAAATTATTGACTTTGAATGACTCATTGAAATGATTTTAAGGTTAAACGAATGCACACTTCCTTGCAATGATTATTTGCAACTTATGCACAAAAGTTGTGTTTGTAGTGAAAAAGTAGAATTCGTTCGAATTGCTTTGAAAAAAGATATTGAGTTGAAATGACTCATTGAAATGATATTAAGGTTAAACTAATGGACACTATCCTTGCAATGATCATTCGCAAGTTATGCACAAAACTTGTGTTAGTAGTGCAAAAATAGAATTCGTTCAACTTGCTTCGAAATATGTTATTGACTTGAAATGACTCATTGAAATGATTGTAAGGTTAAACGAATGTACACTTTCTTTGCATTGATCATTTGCAAGTTATGCACAAAAGTTGTGTTCATAGTGCAAAAATAGAATTTGTTCGAGTGCCTTTGAAATAAGTTATTGACTTGAAATGACTCATTGAAAAGATTTTAAGGTTCAACGAATGCACACTTTCCTTGCATTGATCATTTGCAAGTTCTGCACAAAACTTGTGTTTGTATTGCCAAAATAGAATGCGTTCGACTTGCTTTGAAATAAGTTATTGACTTGAAATGACTCATTGAAATAATTTTAAGGTTAAACGAATCCACACTTTCCTTGCATTGATCATTTGCAAGTTATGCACAAAAGTTGTGTTTTGTAGTGAAAAAATAGAATTTGTTCGAATTGCTTTGAAAGAAGATATTGAGTTGAAATGACTCATTGAAATGATTGTAAGGTTAAACGAATGCACACTTTCCTTGCATTGATCATTTGCAAGTTATGCACAAAACTTGTGTTTGTAGTGCAAAAATAGAATTCGTTCGACTTGTTTTGAAATAAATTATTGACTTTGAATGACTCATTGAAATGATTTTAAGGTTAAACGAATGCACACTTTCCTTGCATTGATCATTTGCAAGTAATGCACAAAAGTTGTGTTCGTAGTGCAAAAATAGAATTCGTTCGAGTGCCTTTGAAATAAGTTATTGACTTGAAATGACTCATTGAAAAGATTTTAAGGTTCAACGAATGCACACTTTCTTTGCATTGATCAGTTGCAAGTTATGCACAAAACTTGTATTTGTATTGCAAAAATAGAATGTGTTCGACTTGCTTTGAAATAAGTTATTGACTTGAAATGACTCATTGAAATGATTTTAAGGTTAAACGAATGCACACTTTCCTTGCATTGATCATTTGCAAGTTATGCACAAAAGTTGTGTTTTGTAGTGAAAAAATAGAATTCGTTCGAATTGCTCTGAAAGAAGATATTGAGTTGAAATGACTCATTGAAATGATTTTAAGGTTAAATGAATGGACAATTTCCTCGCATTGATCATTTGCAAGTTATGCACAAAACTTGTGTTTGTAGTGCAAAAATAGAATTCGTTCGACTTGCTTTGAAATAAATTATTGACTTGGAATGACTCATTAAAATGATTTTAAGGTTAAACGAATGCACACTTTCCTTGCATTGATCGTTTGCAACTTATGCACAAAAGTTGTGTTTGTAGTGAAAAAGTAGAATTCGTTCGAATTGCTTTGAAAGAAGATATTGAGTTGAAATGACTCATTGAAATGATATTAAGGTTAAACGAATGGACACTTTCCTTGCATTGATCATTTGCAAGTTATGCACAAAACTTGTGTTTGTAGTGCAAAAATAGAATTCGTTCGACTTGCTTTGAAATAAATTATTGACTTTGAATGACTCATTGAAATGATTTTAAGGTTAAACGAATGCACACTTTCCTTGCATTGATCATTTGCAACTTATGCACAAAAGTTGTGTTTGTAGTGAAAAAGTAGAATTCGTTCGAATTGCTTTGAAATAAGTTATTGAGTTGAAATGACTCATCGAAATGATTTTAAGGTTAAACAAATGCACATTTTCCTTGCATTGATCATTTGCAAGTTATGCACAAAACTTGTGTTTGTAGTGCAAAAACAGAATGCGTTCGACTTGCTTTGAAATAAGTTATTGACTTGAAATGACTCATTGAAATGATTTTAAGGTTAAACGAATGCACACTTTCCTTGCATTGATCATTTGCAAGTTATGCACAAAAGTTGTGTTTGTAGTGAAAAAATAGAATTCGTTCGAATTGCTTTGAAAGAAGATATTGAGTTGAAATGACTCATTGAAATGATTTTAAGGTTAAACGAATGGACACTTTCCTTGCATTGATCATTTGCAAGTTATGCACAAAACTTGTGTTTTGTAGTGCAAAAATAGAATTCGTTCGACTTGCTTTGAAAGAATATATTGAGTTGAAATGACTCATCGAAATGATTTTAAGGTTAAACGAATGGACAATTTCCTTGCATTGATCATTTGCAAGTTATGCACAAAACTTGTGTTTGTAGTGCAAAAATAGAATTCGTTTGACTTGCTTTGAAATAAATTATTGACTTTGAATGACTCATTGAAATGATTTTAAGGTTAAACGAATGTACACTTTCCTTGCATTGATCATTTGCAACTCATGCACAAAAGTTGTGTTTGTAGTGAAAAAGTAGAATTCGTTCGAATTGCTTTGAAAGAAGATATTGAGTTGAAATGACTCATTGAAATGATTTTAAGGTTAAACGAATAGACACTTTCCTTGCATTGATCATTTGCAAGTTATGCACAAAAGTTGTGTTTGTAGTGCAAAAATAGAATTCGTTCGACTTGCTTTGAAATAAATTATTGACTTGGAATGACTCATCGAAATGATTTTAAGGTTAAACGAATGCACACTTTCCTTGCATTGATCATTTGCAACTTATGCACAAAAGTTGTGTTTGTAGTGAAAAAGTATAATTCGTTCGAATTGCTTTGAAAAAAGATATTGAGTTGAAATGACTCATTGAAATGATATTAAGGTTAAACTAATGGACACTATCCTTGCAATGATCATTCGCAAGTTATGCACAAAACTTGTGTTAGTAGTGCAAAAATAGAATTCGTTTGACTTGCTTTGAAATAAATTATTGACTTTGAATGACTCATTGAAATGATTTTAAGGTTAAACGAATGCACACTTCCTTGCAATGATTATTTGCAACTTATGCACAAAAGTTGTGTTTGTAGTGAAAAAGTAGAATTCGTTCGAATTGCTTTGAAAAAAGATATTGAGTTGAAATGACTCATTGAAATGATATTAAGGTTAAACTAATGGACACTATCCTTGCAATGATCATTCGCAAGTTATGCACAAAACTTGTGTTAGTAGTGCAAAAATAGAATTCGTTCGACTTGCTTCGAAATATGTTATTGACTTGAAATGACTCATTGAAATGATTGTAAGGTTAAACGAATGTACACTTTCTTTGCATTGATCATTTGCAAGTTATGCACAAAAGTTGTGTTCATAGTGCAAAAATAGAATTTGTTCGAGTGCCTTTGAAATAAGTTATTGACTTGAAATGACTCATTGAAAAGATTTTAAGGTTCAACGAATGCACACTTTCCTTGCATTGATCATTTGCAAGTTATGCACAAAACTTGTGTTTGTATTGCCAAAATAGAATGCGTTCGACTTGCTTTGAAATAAGTTATTGACTTGAAATGACTCATTGAAATAATTTTAAGGTTAAACGAATCCACACTTTCCTTGCATTGATCATTTGCAAGTTATACACAAAAGTTGTGTTTGTAGTGAAAAAGTATAATTCGTTCGAATTGCTTTGAAAGAAGATATTGAGTTGAAATGACTCATAGAAACGATTTTAAGGTTAAACGAATTGACACTTTCCTTGCATTGATCATTTGCAAGTTATGCACAAAACTTGTGTTTGTAGTGCAAAAATAGAATTCGTTCGACTTGCTTTGAAATAAATTATTGACTTTGAATGACTCATTGAAATGATTTTAAGGTTAAACGAATGCACACTTTCCTTGCATTGATCATTTCCGAGTAATGCACAAAAGTTGTGTTCGTAGTGCAAAAATAGAATTCGTTCGAGTGCCTTTGAAATAAGTTATTGACTTGAAATGACTCATTGAAAAGATTTTAAGGTTCAACGAATGCACACTTTCTTTGCATTGATCAGTTGCAAGTTATGCACAAAACTTGTATTTGTATTGCAAAAATAGAATGTGTTCGACTTGCTTTGAAATAAGTTATTGACTTGAAATGACTCATTGAAATGATTTTAAGGTTAAACGAATGCACACTTTCCTTGCATTGATCATTTGCAAGTTATGCACAAAAGTTGTGTTCTGTAGTGAAAAAATAGAATTCGTTCGAATTGCTCTGAAAGAAGATATTGAGTTGAAATGACTCATTGAAATGATTTTAAGGTTAAATGAATGGACAATTTCCTCGCATTGATCATTTGCAAGTTATGCACAAAACTTGTGTTTGTAGTGCAAAAATAGAATTCGTTCGACTTGCTTTGAAATAAATTATTGACTTGGAATGACTCATTAAAATGATTTTAAGGTTAAACGAATGCACACTTTCCTTGCATTGATCATTTGCAACTTATGCACAAAAGTTGTGTTTGTAGTGAAAAAGTAGAATTCGTTCGAATTGCTTTGAAAGAAGATATTGAGTTGAAATGACTCATTGAAATGATATTCAGGTTAAACGAATGGACACTTTCCTTGCATTGATCATTTGCAAGTTATGCACAAAACTTGTGTTTGTAGTGCAAAAATAGAATTCGTTCGACTTGCTTTGAAATAAATTATTGACGTTGAATGACTCATTGAAATGATTTTAAGGTTAAACGAATGCACACTTTCCTTGCATTGATCATTTGCAACTTATGCACAAAACTTGTGTTTGTAGTGCAAAAATAGAATTCGTTCGTCTTGCTTTGAAATAAATTATTGACTTTGAATGACTCATTGAAATGATTTTAAGGTTAAACGAATGCACACTTTCCCTGCATTGATCATTTGCAAGTTATGCACAAAACTTGTGTTTGTAGTGCAAAAATAGAATTCGTTCGACTTGCTTTGAAATAAGTTATTGACTTGAAATGACTCATTGAAATGATATTAAGGTTAAACGAATGCACACTTTCCTTGCATTGATCATTTGCAAGTTATGCACAAAACTTGTGTTTGTAGTGCAAAAATGGAATTCGTTCGACTTGCTTTCAAATAAATTATTGACTTGGAATGACTCATTAAAATGATTTTAAGGTTAAACGAATGCACACTTTCCTTGCATTGATCATTTGCAACTTATGCACAAAAGTTGTGTTTGTAGTGAAAAAGTAGAATTCGTTCGAATTGCTTTGAAAGAAGATATTGAGTTGAAATGACTCATTGGAATGATATTAAGGTTAAACGAATGGACACTTTCCTTGCATTGATCATTTGCAAGTTATGCACAAAACTTGTGTTTGTAGTGCAAAAATAGAATTCGTTTGACTTGCTTTGAAATAAATTATTGACTTGGAATGACTCATTGAAATGATTTTAAGGTTAAACGAATGCACACTTTCCTTGCATTGATCATTTGCAACTTATGCACAAAAGTTGTGTTTGTAGTGAAAAAGTATAATTCGTTCGAATTGCTTTGAAAGAAGATATTGAGTTGAAATGACTCATTGAAATGATTTTAAGGTTAAACGAATGGACAATTTCCTTGCATTGATCATTTGCAAGTTATGCACAAAACTTGTGTTTGTAGTGCAAAAATAGAATTCGTTGGACTTGCTTTGAAATAAATTATTGACTTGGAATGACTCATTGAAATGATTTTAAGGTTAAACGAATGCACACTTTCCTTGCATTGATCATTTGCAACTTATGCACAAAAGTTGTGTTTGTAGTGAAAAAGTACAATTCGTTCGAATTGCTTTGAAAGAAGATATTGAGTTGAAATGACTCACTGAAATGATTTTAAGGTTAAACGAATGGACACTTTCCTTGCATTGATCATTTGCAAGTTATGCACAAACTTGTGTTTGTAGTGCAAAAATAGAATTCGTTCGTCTTGCTTTAAAATAAATTATTGACTTTGAATGACTCATTGAAATGATTTTAAGGTTAAACGAATGCACACTTTCCCTGCATTGACCATTTGCAAGTTATGCACAAAACTTGTGTTTGTAGTGCAAAAATAGAATTCGTTCGACTTGCTTTGAAATAAGTTATTGACTTGAAATGACTCATTGAAATGATATTAAGGTTAAACGAATGCACACTTTCCTTGCATTGATCATTTGCAAGTTATGCACAAAAGTTGTGTTTGTAGTGAAAAAGTATAATTCGTTCGAATTGCTTCGAAAGAAGATATTGAGTTGAAATGACTCATTGAAATGATTTTAAGGTTAAACGAATGGACAATTTCCTTGCATTGATCATTTGCAAGTTATGCACAAAACTTGTGTTTGTAGTGCAAAAATAGAATTCGTTGGACTTGCTTTGAAATAAATTATTGACTTTGAATGACTCATTGAAATGATTTTAAGGTTAAACGAATGTACACTTTCCTTGCATTGATCATTTGCAACTTATGCACAAAAGTTGTGTTTGTAGTGAAAAAGTAGAATTCGTTCGAATTGCTTTCAAAAAAGATATTGAGTTGAAATGACTCATTGAAATGATATTAAGGTTACACGAATGCACACTTTCCTTGCATTGATCATTTGCAAGTTGTGCACAAAACTTGTGTTTGTAGTGAAAAATTAGAATTCGTTCGACTTGCTTTGAAATGAGTTATTGACTTGAAATGACTCATCGAAATGATTTTAAGGTTAAACGAATGCACACTTTCCTTGCATTGATCATTTGCAACTTATGCACAAAAGTTGTGTTTGTAGTGAAAAAGTATAATTCGTTCGAATTGCTTTGAAAAAAGATATTGAGTTGAAATGACTCATTGAAATGATATTAAGGTTAAACTAATGGACACTATCCTTGCAATGATCATTCGCAAGTTATGCACAAAACTTGTGTTAGTAGTGCAAAAATAGAATTCGTTTGACTTGCTTTGAAATAAATTATTGATTTTGAATGACTCATTGAAATGATTTTACGGTTAAACGAATGCACACTTTCCTTGCATTGATCATTTGCAACTTATGCACAAAAGTTGTGTTTGTAGTGAAAAAGTAGAATACGTTCGAATTGCTTTGAAAAAAGATATTGAGTTGAAATGACTCATTGAAATGATATTAAGGTTAAACTAATGGACACTATCCTTGCAATGATCATTCGCAAGTTATGCACAAAACTTGTGTTAGTAGTGCAAAAATAGAATTCGTTCGACTTGCTTCGAAATATGTTATTGACTTGAAATGACTCATTGAAATGATTGTAAGGTTAAACGAATGTACACTTTCTTTGCATTGATCATTTGCAAGTTATGCACAAAAGTTGTGTTCGTAGTGCAAAAATAGAATTCGTTCGAGTGCCTTTGAAATAAGTTATTGACTTGAAATGACTCATTGAAAAGATTTTAAGGTTCAACGAATGCACACTTTCCTTGCATTGATCATTTGCAAGTTATGCACAAAACTTGTGTTTGTATTGCAAAAATAGAGCTCGTTCGACTTGCTTTGAAATAAGTTATTGACTTGAAATGACTCATTGAAATGATTTTAAGGTTAATCGTATGCACACTTTCCTTGCATTGATCATTTGCAAGTTATGCACAAAACTTGTGTTTGTAGTGCAAAAATAGAATTCGTTGGACTTGCTTTGAAATAAATTATTGACTTTGAATGACTCATTGAAATGATTTTAAGGTTAAACGAATGCACACTTTCCTTGCATTGATCATTTGCAACTTATGCACAAAAGTTGTGTTTGTAGTGAAAAAGTAGAATTCGTTCGAATTGCTTTGAAAAAAGATATTGAGTTGAAATGACTCATTGAAATGATATTAAGGTTAAACGAATGGACACTTTCCTTGCATTGATCATTTGCAAGTTATGCACAAAACTTGTGTTTGTAGTGCAAAAATAGAATTCGTTTGACTTGCTTTGAAATAAATTATTGACTTGGAATGACTCATTGAAATGATTTTAAGGTTAAACGAATGCACACTTTCCCTGCATTGATCATTTGCAAGTTATGCACAAAACTTGTGTTTGTAGTGCAAAAATAGAATTCGTTCGACTTGCTTTGAAATAAGTTATTGACTTGAAATGACTCATTGAAATGATATTAAGGTTAAACGAATGCACACTTTCCTTGCATTGATCATTTTCAACTTATGCACAAAAGTTGTGTTTGTAGTGAAAAAGTATAATTCGTTCGAATTGCTTTGAAAGAAGATATTGAGTTGAAATGACTCAATGAAATGATTTTAAGGTTAAACGAATGGACACTTTCCTTGCATTGATCATTTGCAAGTTATGCACAAAACTTGTGTTTGTAGTGCAAAAATAGAATTCGTTCGTCTTGCTTTAAAATAAATTATTGACTTTGAATGACTCATTGAAATGATTTTAAGGTTAAACGAATGCACGCTTTCCCTGCATTGATCATTTGCAAGTTATGCACAAAACTTGTGTTTGTAGTGCAAAAATAGAATTCGTTCGACTTGCTTTGAAATAAGTTATTGACTTGAAATGACTCATTGAAATGATATTAAGGTTAAACGAATGCACACTTTCCTTGCATTGATCATTTGCAAGTTATGCACAAAAGTTGTGTTTTGTAGTGAAAAAATAGAATTCGTTCAAATTGCTTTGAAAGAAGATATTGAGTTGAAATGACTCATTGAAATGATTTTAAGGTTAAACGAAAGGACAATTTCCTTGCATTGATCATTTGCAAGTTATGCACAAAACTTGTGTTTGTAGTGCAAAAATAGAATTCGTTTGACTTGCTTTGAAATAAATTATTGACCTTGAATGACTCATTGAAATGATTTTAAGGTTAAACGAATGCACACTTTCCTTGCATTGATCATTTGCAACTTATGCACAAAAGTTGTGTTTGTAGTGAAAAAGTAGAATTCGTTCGAATTGCTTTGAAAAAAGATATTGAGTTGAAATGCCTCATTGAAATGATATTAAGGTTAAACGAATGGACACTTTCCTTGCATTGATCATTTGCAAGTTATGCACAAAACTTGTGTTTGTAGTGCAAAAATAGAATTCGTCTGACTTGCTTTGAAATAAATTATTGACTTGGAATGACTCATTGAAATGATTTTAAGGTCAAATGAATGCACACTTTCCTTGCATTGATCATTTGCAACTTATGCACAAAAGTTGTGTTTGTAGTGAAAAAGTATAATTCGTTCGAATTGCTTTGAAAGAAGATATTGAGTTGAAATGACTCATTGAAATGATTTTAAGGTTAAACGAATGGACACTTTCCTTGCATTGATCATTTGCAAGTTATGCACAAAACTTGTGTTTGTAGTGCAAAAATAGAATTCGTTTGACTTGCTTTGAAATAAATTATTGACTTGGAATGACTCATTGAAATGATTTTAAGGTTAAACGAATGCACACTTTCCTTGCATTGATCATTTGCAACTTATGCACAAAAGTTGTGTTTGTAGTGAAAAAGTATAATTCGTTCGAATTGCTTTGAAAGAAGATATTGAGTTGAAATGACTCATTGAAATGATTTTAAGGTTAAACGAATGGACAATTTCCTTGCATTGATCATTTGCAAGTTATGCACAAAACTTGTGTTTGTAGTGCAAAAATAGAATTCGTTTGACTTGCTTTGAAATAAATTATTGACTTTGAATGACTCATTGAAATGATTTTAAGGTTAAACGAATGCACACTTTCCTTGCATTGATCATTTGCAACTTATGAACAAAAGTTGTGTTTGTAGTGAAAAAGTAGAATTCGTTCGAATTGCTTTGAAAAAAGATATTGAGTTGAAATGACTCATTGAAATGATATTAAGGTTAACCTAATGGACACTATCCTTGCAATGATCATTCGCAAGTTATGCACAAAACTTGTGTTAGTAGTGCAAAAATAGAATTCGTTCGACTTGCTTTGAAATATGTTATTGACTTGAAATGACTCATTGAAATGATTGTAAGGTTAAACGATTGTACACTTTCTTTCCATTGATCATTTGCAAGTTATGCACAAAAGTTGTGTTCGTAGTGCAAAAATAGAATTCGTTCGAGTGCCTTTGAAATAAGTTATTGACTTGAAATGACTCATTGAAAAGATTTTAAGGTTCAACGAATGCACACTTTCCTTGCATTGATCATTTGCAAGTTATGCACAAAACTTGTGTTAGTAGTGCAAAAATAGAATTCGTTCGACTTGCTTTGAAATATGTTATTGACTTGAAATAACTCTTTGAAATGATTGTAAGGTTAAACGAATGCACACTTTCCTTGCAATGATCATTTGCAAATTATGCACAAAAGTTGTGTTTGTAGTGCAAAAATAGAATTCGTTCCAATTGCTTTGAAAGAAGATATTGAGTTGAAATGACTCATTGAAATGATTTTAAGGTTAAATGAATGGACACTTTCCTTCCATTGATCATTTGCAAGTTATGCACAAAACTTGTGTTTGTAGTGAAAAATTAGAATTCGTTCGACTTGCTTTGAAATGAGTTATTGACTTGAAATGACTCATCGAAATGATTTTAAGGTTAAACGAATGCACACTTTCCTTGCATTGATCTTTTGCAAGTTATGCACAAAACTTGTGTTTGTAGTGCAGAAATAGAATTTTTTCGACTTGCTTTGAAATAAGTTATTGACTTGAAATGACTCATTGAAATTATTTTACGGTTAAACGAATGGACACTTTCTTTGCAATGATCATTTGCAAGTTATGCACAAAAGTTGTGTTTGTAGTGAAAAAATAGAATTTGTTTTAATTGCTTTGAAAGAAGATATTGAGTTCAAATGACTCATTGAAATGATTTTAAGGTTAAACGAATGGACAATTTCCTTGCATTGATCATTTGCAAGTTATGCACAAAACTTGTGTCTGTAGTGCAAAAATAGAATTCGTTCGACTTGCTTTGAAATAAATTATTGACTTGGAATGACTCATTGAAATGATTTTAAGATTAAACGAATGCACACTTTCCTTGCATTGATCATTTGCAACTTATGCACAAAAGTTTTGTTTGTAGTGAAAAAGTAGAATTCGTTCGAATTGCTTTGAAAGAAGATATTGAGTTGAAATGACTGATTGAAATGATATTAAGGTTACACGAATGCACACTTTCCTTGCAATGATCATTCGCAAGTTATGCACAAAACTTGTGTTAGTAGTGCAAAAATAGAATTCGTTCGACTTGCTTTGAAATATGTTATTGACTTGAAATGACTCATTGAAATGATTGTAAGGTTAAACGAATGTACACTTTCTTTGCATTGATCATTTGCAAGTTATGCACAAAAGTTGTGTTCGTAGTGCAAAAATAGAATTCATTCGAGTGCCTTTGAAATAAGTTATTGACTTGAAATGACTCATTGAAAAGATTTTAAGGTTCAATGAATGCACACTTTCCTTGCATTGATCATTTGCAAGTTATGCACAAAACTTGTGTTTGTATTGCAAAAATAGAATGCGTTCGACTTGCTTTGAAATAAGTTATTGACTTGAAATAACTCATTGAAATAATTTTAAGGTTAAACGAATGCACACTTTCCTTGCATTGATCATTTGCAAGTTATGCACAAAAGTTGTGTTTGTAGTGAAAAAGTATAATTCGTTCGAATTGCTTCGAAAGAAGATATTGAGTTGAAATGACTCATTGAAATGATTTTAAGGTTAAACGAATGGACAATTTCCTTGCATTGATCATTTGCAAGTTATGCACAAAACTTGTGTTTGTAGTGCAAAAATAGAATTCGTTTGACTTGCTTTGAAATAAATTATTGACTTTGAATGACTCATTGAAATGATGTTAAGGTTAAACGAATGCACACTTTCCTTGCATTGATCATTTGCAACTTATGCACAAAAGTTGTGTTTGTAGTGAAAAAGTAGAATTCGTTCGAATTGCTTTGAAAAAAGATATTGAGTTGAAATGACTCATTGAAATGATATTAAGGTTAAACGAATGGACACTTTCCTTGCATTGATCATTTGCAAGTTATGCACAAAACTTGTGTTTGTAGTGCAAAAATAGAATTCGTTTGACTTGCTTTGAAATAAATTATTGACTTGGAATGACTCATTGAAATGATTTTAACGTTCAACGAATGCATACTTTCCTTGCATTGATCATTTGCAACTTATGCACAAAAGTTGTGTTTGTAGTGAAAAAGTATAATTCGTTCGAATTGCTTTGAAAGAAGATATTGAGTTGAAATGACTCATTGAAATGATTTTAAGGTTAAACGAATGGACACTTTCCTTGCATTGATCATTTGCAAGTTATGCACAAAACTTGTGTTTGTAGTGCAAAAATAGAATTCGTTCGTCTTGCTTTAAAATAAATTATTGACTTTGAATGACTCATTGAAATGATTTTAAGGTTAAACGAATGCACACTTTCCCTGCATTGATCATTTGCAAGTTATGCACAAAACTTGTGTTTGTAGTGCAAAAATAGAATTCGTTCGACTTGCTTTGAAATAAGTTATTGACTTGAAATGACTCATTGAAATGATATTAAGGTTAAACGAATGCACGCTTTCCTTGCATTGATCATTTGCAAGTTATGCACAAAAGTTGTGTTTTGTAGTGAAAAAATAGAATTCGTTCAAATTGCTTTGAAAGAAGATATTGAGTTGAAATGACTCATTGAAATGATTTTAAGGTTAAATGAATGGACAATTTCCTTGCATTGATCATTTGCAAGTTATGCACAAAACTTGTGTTTGTAGTGCAAAAATAGAATTCGTTTGACTTGCTTTGAAATAAATTATTGACTTTGAATGACTCATTGAAATGATTTTAAGGTTAAACGAATGCACACTTTCCTTGCATTGATCATTTGCAACTTATGCACAAAAGTTGTGTTTGTAGTGCAAAAATAGAATTCGTTCCAAATGCTTTGAAAGAAGATATTGAGTTGAAATGACTCATTGAAATGATTTTAAGGTTAAATGAATGGACACTTTCCTTCCATTGATCATTTGCAAGTTATGCACAAAACTTGTGTTTGTAGTGCAAAAATAGAATTCGTTTGACTTGCTTTGAAATAAATTATTGACTTTGAATGACTCATTGAAATGATTTTAAGGTTAAACGAATGCACACTTTCCTTGCATTGATCATTTGCAACTTATGCACAAAAGTTGTGTTTGTAGTGCAAAAATAGAATTCGTTCCAATTGCTTTGAAAGAAGATATTGAGTTGAAATGACTCATTGAAATGATTTTAAGGTTAAATGAATGGACACTTTCCTTCCATTGATCATTTGCAAGTTATGCACAAAACTTGTGTTTGTAGTGAAAAATTAGAATTCGTTCGACTTGCTTTGAAATGAGTTATTGACTTGAAATGACTCATCGAAATGATTTTAAGGTTAAACGAATGCACACTTTCCTTGCATTGATCATTTGCAAGTTATGCACAAAACTTGTGTTTGTAGTGCAGAAATAGAATTTTTTCGACTTGCTTTGAAATAAGTTATTGACTTGAAATGACTCATTGAAATTATTTTACGGTTAAACGAATGGACACTTTCTTTGCAATGATCATTTCCAAGTTATGCACAAAAGTTGTGTTTGTAGTGAAAAAATAGAATTTGTTTTAATTGCTTTGAAAGAAGATATTGAGTTGAAATGACTCATTGAAATGATTTTAAGGTTAAACGAATGGACAATTTCCATGCATTGATCATTTGCAAGTTATGCGCAAAACTTGTGTTTGTAGTGCAAAAATAGAATTCGTTCGACTTGCTTTGAAAGAAGATATTGAGTTGAAATGACTCATTGAAATGATTTTAAGGTTAAACGAATGCACACTTTCCTTGCATTGATCATTTGCAACTTATGCACAAAAGTTGTGTTTGTAGTGCAAAAATAGAATTCGTTCCAATTGCTTTGAAAGAAGATATTGAGTTGAAATGACTCATTGAAATGATTTTAAGGTTAAATGAATGGACACTTTCCTTCCATTGATCATTTGCAAGTTATGCACAAAACTTGTGTTTGTAGTGAAAAATTAGAATTCGTTCGACTTGCTTTGAAATGAGTTATTGACTTGAAATGACTCATCGAAATGATTTTAAGGTTAAACGAATGCACACTTTCCTTGCATTGATCATTTGCAAGTTATGCACAAAACTTGTGTTTGTAGTGCAGAAATAGAATTTTTTCGACTTGCTTTGAAATAAGTTATTGACTTGAAATGACTCATTGAAATTATTTTACGGTTAAACGAATGGACACTTTCTTTGCAATGATCATTTGCAAGTTATGCACAAAAGTTGTGTTTGTAGTGAAAAAATAGAATTTGTTTTAATTGCTTTGAAAGAAGATATTGAGTTGAAATGACTCATTGAAATGATTTTAAGGTTAAACGAATGGACAATTTCCTTGCATTGATCATTTGCAAGTTATGCGCAAAACTTGTGTTTGGAGTGCAAAAATAGAATTCGTTCGACTTGCTTTGAAATAAATTATTGACTTGGAATGACTCATTGAAATGATTTTAAGGTTAAACGAATGCACACTTTCCTTGCATTGATCATTTGCAACTTATGCACAAAAGTTTTGTTTGTTGTGAAAAAGTAGAATTCGTTCGAATTGCTTTGAAAGAAGATATTGAGTTGAAATGACTCATTGAAATGATATTAAGGTTACACGAATGCACACTTTCCTTGCATTGATCATTTGCAAGTTATGCACAAAAGTTGTGTTCGTAGTGCAAAAATAGATTTCGTTCGACTTGCTTTGAAATAAGTTATTGACTTGAAATGACTCATTGAAATGATTTTAAGGTTAAACGAATGGACACTTTCTTTGCAATGATCATTTGCAAGTTATGCACAAAAGTTGTGTTTGTAGTGAAAAAATAGAATTCGTTCGAATTGCTTTGAAAGAACATATTGAGTTGAAATGACTCCTTGAAATGATTTTAAGGGTAAACGAATGGACACTTTCCTGTCAATGATCATTTGCAAGTTATGCACAAAACCTGTGTTTGTAGTGCAAAAATAGAATCCGTTCGACTTGCTTTGAAATAAGTTTTGACTTGGAATGAGTCATTGAAATGATTTTAAGGTTAAACGAATGCATACTTTCCTTGCATTGATCATTTGCAAGTTATGCACAAAAGTTGTGTCCGTAGTGCAAAAATAGAATTCGTTCGAGTGCCTTTGAAATAAGTTATTGACTTGAAATGACTCATTGAAATGATTTTAAGGTTCAACGAATGCACACTTTCCTTGCATTGATCATTTGCAAGTTATGCACAAAACTTGTGTTTGTATTGCAAAAATAGAATGCGTTCGACTTGCTTTGAAATAAGTTATTGACTTGAAATGACTCACTGAAATGATTTTAAGGTTAAACGAATGCACACTTTCCTTGCATTGATCATCTGCAAGTTATGCACAAAAGTTGTGTTTGTAGTGAAAAAATAGAATTCGTTCGAATTGCTTTGAAAGAAGATATTGAGTTGAAATGACTCATTGAAATGATTTCAAGGTTAAACGAATGCACACTTTCGTTGCATTGATCATTTGGAAGTTATGCACAAAACTTGTGTTTGTAGTGCAAAAATAGAATTCGTTCGAGTTGCTTTGAAATAAGTTATTGACTTGAAATGACTCATCGAAATGATTTTAAGGTTAAACGAATGCATACTTTCCTTGCATTGATCATTTGCAAGTTATGCACAAAAGTTGTGTTCGTAGTGCAAAAATAGAATGTGTTCGACTTGCTTTGAAATAAGTTATTGACTTGAAATGACTCATTGAAATTATTTTAAGGTTAAACGAATGGACACTTTCTTTGCAATGATCATTTGCAAGTTATGCACAAAAGTTGTGTTTGTAGTGAAAAAATAGAATTCGTTCGAATTGCTTTGAAAGAACATATTGAGTTGAAATGACTCCTTGAAATGATTTTAAGGTTAAACGAATGGACACTTTCCTTTCAATGATCATTTGCAAGTTATGCACAAAACCTGTGTTTGTAGTGCAAAAATAGAATCCGTTCGACTTGCTTTGAAATAAGTTATTGACTTGGAATGAGTCATTGAAATGATTTTAAGGTTAAACGAATGCACACTTTCCTTGCATTGATCATTTGCAAGTTATGCACAAAAGTTGTGTCCGTAGTGCAAAAATAGAATTCGTTCGAGTGCCTTTGAAATAAGTTATTGACTTGAAATGACTCATTGAAATGATTTTAAGGTTCAACGAATGCACACTTTCCTTGCATTGATCATTTGCAAGTTATGCACAAAACTTGTGTTTGTATTGCAAAAATAGAATGCGTTCGACTTGCTTTGAAATAAGTTATTGACCTGAAATGACTCACTGAAATGATTTTAAGGTTAAACGAATGCACACTTTCCTTGCATTGATCATTTGCAAGTTATGCACAAAAGTTGTGTTCGTAGTGAAAAAATAGAATTCGTTCGAGTGCCTTTGAAATAAGTTATTGACTTGAAATGACTCATTGAAAAGATTTTAAGGTTCAACGAATGCACACTTTCCTTGCATTGATCATTTGCAAGTTATACACAAAAGTTGTGTTCGTAGTGCAAAAATAGAATTCGTTTGAGTGCCTTTGAAATAAGTTATTGACTTGAAATGACTCATTGAAAAGATTTTAAGGTTCAACGAATGCACACTTTCCTTGCATTGATCATTTGCAAGTTATGCACAAAACTTGTGTTTGTATTGCAAAAATAGAATGCGTTCGACTTGCTTTGAAATAAGTTATTGACTTGAAATGACTCACTGAAATGATTTTAAGGTTAAACGAATGCACACTTTCCTTGCATTGATCATTTGCAAGTTATGCACAAAACTTGTGTTCGTAGTGAAAAAATAGAATTCGTTCGAATTGCTTTGAAAGAAGATATTGAGTTGAAATGACTCATTGAAATGATTTTAAGGTTAAACGAATGCACACTTTCGTTGCATTGATCATTTGGAAGTTATGCACAAAACTTGTGTTTGTAGTGCAAAAATAGATAGCGTTCGACTTGCTTTGAAATAGGTTATTGACTTGAAATGACTCATTGATATGATTTTAAGGATAAACGAATGCACACTTTCCTTGCATTGATCATTTGCAAGTTATGCACAAAAGTTGTGTTTGTAGTGAAAAAATAGAATTTGTTTTAATTGCTTTGAAAGAAGATATTGAGTTGAAATGACTCATTGAAATGATTTTAAGGTTAAACGAATGGACAATTTCCTTGCATTGATCATTTGCAAGTTATACACAAAACTTGTGTTTGTAGTGCAAAAATAGAATTCGTTCGACTTGCTTTGAAATAAATTATTGACTTGGAATGACTCATTGAAATGATTTTAAGGTTAAACGAATGCACACTTTCCTTGCATTGATCATTTGCAACTTATGCACAAAAGTTTTGTTTGTTGTGAAAAAGTAGAATTCGTTCGAATTGCTTTGAAAGAAGATATTGAGTTGAAATGACTCATTGAAATGATATTAAGGTTACACGAATGCACACTTTCCTTGCATTGATCATTTGCAAGTTATGCACAAAAGTTGTGTTCGTAGTGCAAAAATAGATTTCGTTCGACTTGCTTTGAAATAAGTTATTGACTTGAAATGACTCATTGAAATGATTTTAAGGTTAAACGAATGGACACTTTCTTTGCAATGATCATTTGCAAGTTATGCACAAAAGTTGTGTTTGTAGTGAAAAAATAGAATTCGTTCGAATTGCTTTGAAAGAACATATTGAGTTGAAATGACTCCTTGAAATGATTTTAAGGGTAAACGAATGGACACTTTCCTGTCAATGATCATTTGCAAGTTATGCACAAAACCTGTGTTTGTAGTGCAAAAATAGAATCCGTTCGACTTGCTTTGAAATAAGTTTTGACTTGGAATGAGTCATTGAAATGATTTTAAGGTTAAACGAATGCATACTTTCCTTGCATTGATCATTTGCAAGTTATGCACAAAAGTTGTGTCCGTAGTGCAAAAATAGAATTCGTTCGAGTGCCTTTGAAAAAAGTTATTGACTTGAAATGACTCATTGAAATGATTTTAAGGTTCAACGAATGCACACTTTCCTTGCATTGATCATTTGCAAGTTATGCACAAAACTTGTGTTTGTATTGCAAAAATAGAATGCGTTCGACTTGCTTTGAAATAAGTTATTGACTTGAAATGACTCACTGAAATGATTTTAAGGTTAAACGAATGCACACTTTCCTTGCATTGATCATCTGCAAGTTATGCACAAAAGTTGTGTTTGTAGTGAAAAAATAGAATTCGTTCGAATTGCTTTGAAAGAAGATATTGAGTTGAAATGACTCATTGAAATGATTTCAAGGTTAAACGAATGCACACTTTCGTTGCATTGATCATTTGGAAGTTATGCACAAAACTTGTGTTTGTAGTGCAAAAATAGAATTCGTTCGAGTTGCTTTGAAATAAGTTATTGACTTGAAATGACTCATCGAAATGATTTTAAGGTTAAACGAATGCATACTTTCCTTGCATTGATCATTTGCAAGTTATGCACAAAAGTTGTGTTCGTAGTGCAAAAATAGAATGTGTTCGACTTGCTTTGAAATAAGTTATTGACTTGAAATGACTCATTGAAATTATTTTAAGGTTAAACGAATGGACACTTTCTTTGCAATGATCATTTGCAAGTTATGCACAAAAGTTGTGTTTGTAGTGAAAAAATAGAATTCGTTCGAATTGCTTTGAAAGAACATATTGAGTTGAAATGACTCCTTGAAATGATTTTAAGGTTAAACGAATGGACACTTTCCTTTCAATGATCATTTGCAAGTTATGCACAAAACCTGTGTTTGTAGTGCAAAAATAGAATCCGTTCGACTTGCTTTGAAATAAGTTATTGACTTGGAATGAGTCATTGAAATGATTTTAAGGTTAAACGAATGCACACTTTCCTTGCATTGATCATTTGCAAGTTATGCACAAAAGTTGTGTCCGTAGTGCAAAAATAGAATTCGTTCGAGTGCCTTTGAAATAAGTTATTGACTTGAAATGACTCATTGAAATGATTTTAAGGTTCAACGAATGCACACTTTCCTTGCATTGATCATTTGCAAGTTATGCACAAAACTTGTGTTTGTATTGCAAAAATAGAATGCGTTCGACTTGCTTTGAAATAAGTTATTGACCTGAAATGACTCACTGAAATGATTTTAAGGTTAAACGAATGCACACTTTCCTTGCATTGATCATTTGCAAGTTATGCACAAAAGTTGTGTTCGTAGTGCAAAAATAGAATTCGTTCGAGTGCCTTTGAAATAAGTTATTGACTTGAAATGACTCATTGAAAAGATTTTAAGGTTCAACGAATGCACACTTTCCTTGCATTGATCATTTGCAAGTTATACACAAAAGTTGTGTTCGTAGTGCAAAAATAGAATTCGTTTGAGTGCCTTTGAAATAAGTTATTGACTTGAAATGACTCATTGAAAAGATTTTAAGGTTCAACGAATGCACACTTTCCTTGCATTGATCATTTGCAAGTTATGCACAAAACTTGTGTTTGTATTGCAAAAATAGAATGCGTTCGACTTGCTTTGAAATAAGTTATTGACTTGAAATGACTCACTGAAATGATTTTAAGGTTAAACGAATGCACACTTTCCTTGCATTGATCATTTGCAAGTTATGCACAAAACTTGTGTTCGTAGTGAAAAAATAGAATTCGTTCGAATTGCTTTGAAAGAAGATATTGAGTTGAAATGACTCATTGAAATGATTTTAAGGTTAAACGAATGCACACTTTCGTTGCATTGATCATTTGGAAGTTATGCACAAAACTTGTGTTTGTAGTGCAAAAATAGATAGCGTTCGACTTGCTTTGAAATAGGTTATTGACTTGAAATGACTCATTGATATGATTTTAAGGATAAACGAATGCACACTTTCCTTGCATTGATCATTTGCAAGTTATGCACAAAAGTTGTGTTTGTAGTGAAAAAATAGAATTCGTTCGAATTGCTTTGAAAGAAGATATTGAGTTGAAATGACTCATTGAAATGATTTTAAAGTTAAACTAATGGACACTTTCCTTGCATTGATCATTCGCAAGTTATGCACAAAACTTGTGTTTGTAGTGCAAAAATAGAATTCGTTCGAGCTGCTTTGAAATAAGTTATTGACTTGAAATGACTCATCGAAATGATTTTAAGGTTAAACGAATGCATACTTTCCTTGCATTGATCATTCGCAAGTTATGCACAAAAGTTGTGTTCGTAGTGCAAAAATAGAATGTGTTCGACTTGCTTTGAAATAAATTATTTACTTCAAATGACTCATTGAAATGATTTTAAGGTTAAACGAATGCACACTTTCCTTGCATTGATCATTTGCAAGTTATGCACAAAACTTGTGTTTGTAGTGCAAAACTAGAATTCGTTCGACTTGCTTTGAAATAAGTTATTGACTTGAAATGACTCATTGAAATGATTTTAAGGTTAAACGAATGCACACTTTCCTTGCATTGATCATTTGCAACTTATGCACAAAAGTTGTGTTTGTAGTGAAAGAGTAGAATTCGTTCGAATTGCTTTGAAAGAAGATATTGAGTTGAAATGACTCATTGAAATGATATTAAGGTTAAACGAATGAACACTTTCCTTGCAATGATCATTTGCAAGTTATGCACAAAACTTGTGTTAGTAGTGCAAAAATAGAATTCGTTCGACTTGCTTTGAAATATGTTGTTGACTTGAAATGACTCTTTGAAATGATTGTAAGGTTAAACGAATGCACACTTTCCTTGCAATGATCATTTGCAAGTTATGCACAAAAGTTGTGTTTGTAGTGAAAAAGTAGAATTCGTTTGACTTGCTTTGAAATAAATTATTGACTTGGAATGACTCATTGAAATGATTTTAAGGTTAAACGAATGCACACTTTCCTTGCATTGATCATTTGCAACTTATGCACAAAAGTTGTGTTTGTAGTGAAAAAGTAGAATTCGTTCGAATTGCTTTGAAAAAAGATATTGAGTTGAAATGCCTCATTGAAATGATATTAAGGTTAAACTAATGGACACTTTCCTTGCAATGATCATTCGCAAGTTATGCACAAAACTTGTGTTAGTAGTGCAAAAATAGAATTCGTTCAACTTGCTTTGAAATATGTTATTGACTTGAAATGACTCATTGAAATGATTGTAAGGTTAAACGAATGTACACTTTCTTTGCATTGATCATTTGCAAGTTATGCACAAAAGTTGTGTTCGTAGTGCAAAAATAGAATTCGTTCGCGTGCCTTTGAAATAAGTTAATGACTTGAAATGACTCATTTAAATGATTTTAAGGTTCAACGAATGCACACTTTCCTTGCATTGATCATTTGCAAGTTATCCACAAAACTTGTGTTCGAAGTGCAAAAATAGAATTCGTTTGAGTGCCTTTGAAATAAGTTATTGACTTGAAATGACTCATTGAAAAGATTTTATGGTTCAACGAATGCACACTTTCCTTGCATTGATCATTTGCAAGTTATGCACAAAACTTGTGTTTGTATTGCAAAAATAGAATGCGTTCGACTTGCTTTGAAATATGTTATTGACTTGAAATGACTCACTGAAATGATTTTAAGGTTAAACGAATGCACACTTTCCTTGCATTGATCATTTGCAAGTTATGCACAAAACTTGTGTTTGTAGTGCAAAAATAGAATTCGTTCGAATTGCTTTGAAAGAAGATATTGAGTTGAAATGACTCATTGAAATGATTTTAAGGTTAAACGAATGCACACTTTCGTTGCATTGATCATTTCGAAGTTATGCACAAAACTTGTGTTTGTAGTGCAAAAATAGATAGCGTTCGACTTGCTTTGAAATAAGTTATTGACTTGAAATGACTCATTGATATGATTTTAAGGATAAACGAATGCACACTTTCCTTGCATTGATCATTTGCAAGTTATACACAAAAGTTGTGCTCGAAGTGCAAAAATAGAATTCGTTTGAGTGCCTTTGAAATAAGTTATTGACTTGAAATGACTCATTGAAAAGATTTTAAGGTTCAACGAATGCACACTTTCCTTGCATTGATCATTTGCAGGTTATGCACAAAACTTGTGTTTGTATTGCAAAAATAGAATGCGTTCGACTTGCTTTGAAATAAGTTATTGACTTGAAATGACTCACTGAAATGATTTTAAGGTTAAACGAATGCACACTTTCCCTGCATTGATCATTTGCAAGTTATGCACAAAACTTGTGTTTGTAGTGCAAAAATAGAATTCGTTCTAATTGCTTTGAAAGAAGATATTGAGTTGAAATGACTCATTGAAATGATTTTAAGGTTAAACGAATGCACACTTTCGTTGCATTGATCATTTGGAAGTTATGCACAAAACTTGTGTTTGTAGTGCAAAAATAGATAGCGTTCGACTTGCTTTGAAATAAGTTATTGACTTGAAATGACTCATTGATATGATTTTAAGGATAAACGAATGCACACTTTCCTTGCATTGATCATTTGCAAGTTATGCACAAAAGTTGTGTTTGTAGTGCAAAAATAGAATTCGTTCAAATTGCTTTGAAAGAAGATATTGAGTTGAAATGACTCATTGAAAAGATTTTAAGGTTCAACGAATGCACACTTTCCTTGCATTGATCATTTGCAAGTTATGCACAAAACTTGTGTTTGTATTGCAAAAATAGAATTCGTTTGAGTGCCTTTGAAATAAGTTATTGACTTGAAATGACTCATTGAAAAGATTTTAAGGTTCAACGAATGCACACTTTCCTTGCATTGATCATTTGCAAGTTATGCACAAAACTTGTGTTTGTATTGCAAAAATAGAATGCGTTCGACTTGCTTTGAAATAAGTTATTGACTTGAAATGACTCACTGAAATGATTTTAAGGTTAAACGAATGCACACTTTCCTTGCATTGATCATTTGCAAGTTATGCACAAAACTTGTGTTCGTAGTGAAAAAATAGAATTCGTTCGAATTGCTTTGAAAGAAGATATTGAGTTGAAATGACTCATTGAAATGATTTTAAGGTTAAACGAATGCACACTTTCGTTGCATTGATCATTTGGAAGTTATGCACAAAACTTGTGTTTGTAGTGCAAAAATAGATAGCGTTCGACTTGCTTTGAAATAGGTTATTGACTTGAAATGACTCATTGATATGATTTTAAGGATAAACGAATGCACACTTTCCTTGCATTGATCATTTGCAAGTTATGCACAAAAGTTGTGTTTGTAGTGAAAAAATAGAATTCGTTCGAATTGCTTTGAAAGAAGATATTGAGTTGAAATGACTCATTGAAATGATTTTAAAGTTAAACTAATGGACACTTTCCTTGCATTGATCATTCGCAAGTTATGCACAAAACTTGTGTTTGTAGTGCAAAAATAGAATTCGTTCAACTTGCTTTGAAATATGTTATTGACTTGAAATGACTCATTGAAATGATTGTAAGGTTAAACGAATGTACACTTTCTTTGCATTGATCATTTGCAAGTTATGCACAAAAGTTGTGTTCGTAGTGCAAAAATAGAATTCGTTCGCGTGCCTTTGAAATAAGTTAATGACTTGAAATGACTCATTTAAATGATTTTAAGGTTCAACGAATGCACACTTTCCTTGCATTGATCATTTGCAAGTTATCCACAAAACTTGTGTTCGAAGTGCAAAAATAGAATTCGTTTGAGTGCCTTTGAAATAAGTTATTGACTTGAAATGACTCATTGAAAAGATTTTATGGTTCAACGAATGCACACTTTCCTTGCATTGATCATTTGCAAGTTATGCACAAAACTTGTGTTTGTATTGCAAAAATAGAATGCGTTCGACTTGCTTTGAAATATGTTATTGACTTGAAATGACTCACTGAAATGATTTTAAGGTTAAACGAATGCACACTTTCCTTGCATTGATCATTTGCAAGTTATGCACAAAACTTGTGTTTGTAGTGCAAAAATAGAATTCGTTCGAATTGCTTTGAAAGAAGATATTGAGTTGAAATGACTCATTGAAATGATTTTAAGGTTAAACGAATGCACACTTTCGTTGCATTGATCATTTCGAAGTTATGCACAAAACTTGTGTTTGTAGTGCAAAAATAGATAGCGTTCGACTTGCTTTGAAATAAGTTATTGACTTGAAATGACTCATTGATATGATTTTAAGGATAAACGAATGCACACTTTCCTTGCATTGATCATTTGCAAGTTATACACAAAAGTTGTGCTCGAAGTGCAAAAATAGAATTCGTTTGAGTGCCTTTGAAATAAGTTATTGACTTGAAATGACTCATTGAAAAGATTTTAAGGTTCAACGAATGCACACTTTCCTTGCATTGATCATTTGCAGGTTATGCACAAAACTTGTGTTTGTATTGCAAAAATAGAATGCGTTCGACTTGCTTTGAAATAAGTTATTGACTTGAAATGACTCACTGAAATGATTTTAAGGTTAAACGAATGCACACTTTCCCTGCATTGATCATTTGCAAGTTATGCACAAAACTTGTGTTTGTAGTGCAAAAATAGAATTCGTTCTAATTGCTTTGAAAGAAGATATTGAGTTGAAATGACTCATTGAAATGATTTTAAGGTTAAACGAATGCACACTTTCGTTGCATTGATCATTTGGAAGTTATGCACAAAACTTGTGTTTGTAGTGCAAAAATAGATAGCGTTCGACTTGCTTTGAAATAAGTTATTGACTTGAAATGACTCATTGATATGATTTTAAGGATAAACGAATGCACACTTTCCTTGCATTGATCATTTGCAAGTTATGCACAAAAGTTGTGTTTGTAGTGCAAAAATAGAATTCGTTCAAATTGCTTTGAAAGAAGATATTGAGTTGAAATGACTCATTGAAAAGATTTTAAGGTTCAACGAATGCACACTTTCCTTGCATTGATCATTCGCAAGTTATGCACAAAACTTGTGTTTGTATTGCAAAAATAGAATTCGTTTGAGTGCCTTTGAAATAAGTTATTGACTTGAAATGACTCATTGAAAAGATTTTAAGGTTCAACGAATGCACACTTTCCTTGCATTGATCATTTGCAAGTTATGCACAAAACTTGTGTTTGTATTGCAAAAATAGAATGCGTTCGACTTGCTTTGAAATAAGTTATTGACTTGAAATGACTCACTGAAATGATTTTAAGGTTAAACGAATGCACACTTTCCTTGCATTGATCATTTGCAAGTTATGCACAAAACTTGTGTTCGTAGTGAAAAAATAGAATTCGTTCGAATTGCTTTGAAAGAAGATATTGAGTTGAAATGACTCATTGAAATGATTTTAAGGTTAAACGAATGCACACTTTCGTTGCATTGATCATTTGGAAGTTATGCACAAAACTTGTGTTTGTAGTGCAAAAATAGATAGCGTTCGACTTGCTTTGAAATAGGTTATTGACTTGAAATGACTCATTGATATGATTTTAAGGATAAACGAATGCACACTTTCCTTGCATTGATCATTTGCAAGTTATGCACAAAAGTTGTGTTTGTAGTGAAAAAATAGAATTCGTTCGAATTGCTTTGAAAGAAGATATTGAGTTGAAATGACTCATTGAAATGATTTTAAAGTTAAACTAATGGACACTTTCCTTGCATTGATCATTCGCAAGTTATGCACAAAACTTGTGTTTGTAGTGCAAAAATAGAATTCGTTCAACTTGCTTTGAAATATGTTATTGACTTGAAATGACTCATTGAAATGATTGTAAGGTTAAACGAATGTACACTTTCTTTGCATTGATCATTTGCAAGTTATGCACAAAAGTTGTGTTCGTAGTGCAAAAATAGAATTCGTTCGCGTGCCTTTGAAATAAGTTAATGACTTGAAATGACTCATTTAAATGATTTTAAGGTTCAACGAATGCACACTTTCCTTGCATTGATCATTTGCAAGTTATCCACAAAACTTGTGTTCGAAGTGCAAAAATAGAATTCGTTTGAGTGCCTTTGAAATAAGTTATTGACTTGAAATGACTCATTGAAAAGATTTTATGGTTCAACGAATGCACACTTTCCTTGCATTGATCATTTGCAAGTTATGCACAAAACTTGTGTTTGTATTGCAAAAATAGAATGCGTTCGACTTGCTTTGAAATATGTTATTGACTTGAAATGACTCACTGAAATGATTTTAAGGTTAAACGAATGCACACTTTCCTTGCATTGATCATTTGCAAGTTATGCACAAAACTTGTGTTTGTAGTGCAAAAATAGAATTCGTTCGAATTGCTTTGAAAGAAGATATTGAGTTGAAATGACTCATTGAAATGATTTTAAGGTTAAACGAATGCACACTTTCGTTGCATTGATCATTTCGAAGTTATGCACAAAACTTGTGTTTGTAGTGCAAAAATAGATAGCGTTCGACTTGCTTTGAAATAAGTTATTGACTTGAAATGACTCATTGATATGATTTTAAGGATAAACGAATGCACACTTTCCTTGCATTGATCATTTGCAAGTTATGCACAAAAGTTGTGTTTGTAGTGAAAAAATAGAATTCGTTCGAATTGCTTTGAAAGAAGATATTGAGTTGAAATGACTCATTGAAATGATTTTAAAGTTAAACTAATGGACACTTTCCTTGCATTGATCATTCGCAAGTTATGCACAAAACTTGTGTTTGTAGTGCAAAAATAGAATTCGTTGGAGCTGCTTTGAAATAAGTTATTGACTTGAAATGACTCATCGAAATGATTTTAAGGTTAAACGAATGCATACTTTCCTTGCATTGATCATTCGCAAGTTATGCACAAAAGTTGTGTTCGTAGTGCAAAAATAGAATGTGTTCGACTTGCTTTGAAATAAATTATTTACTTCAAATGACTCATTGAAATGATTTTAAGGTTAAACGAATGCACACTTTCCTTGCATTGATCATTTGCAAGTTATGCACAAAACTTGTGTTTGTAGTGCAAAACTAGAATTCGTTCGACTTGCTTTGAAATAAGTTATTGACTTGAAATGACTCATTGAAATGATTTTAAGGTTAAACGAATGCACACTTTCCTTGCATTGATCATTTGCAACTTATGCACAAAAGTTGTGTTTGTAGTGAAAGAGTAGAATTCGTTCGAATTGCTTTGAAAGAAGATATTGAGTTGAAATGACTCATTGAAATGATATTAAGGTTAAACGAATGAACACTTTCCTTGCAATGATCATTTGCAAGTTATGCACAAAACTTGTGTTAGTAGTGCAAAAATAGAATTCGTTCGACTTGCTTTGAAATATGTTGTTGACTTGAAATGACTCTTTGAAATGATTGTAAGGTTAAACGAATGCACACTTTCCTTGCAATGATCATTTGCAAGTTATGCACAAAAGTTGTGTTTGTAGTGAAAAAGTAGAATTCGTTTGACTTGCTTTGAAATAAATTATTGACTTGGAATGACTCATTGAAATGATTTTAAGGTTAAACGAATGCACACTTTCCTTGCATTGATCATTTGCAACTTATGCACAAAAGTTGTGTTTGTAGTGAAAAAGTAGAATTCGTTCGAATTGCTTTGAAAAAAGATAGTGAGTTGAAATGCCTCATTGAAATGATATTAAGGTTAAACTAATGGACACTTTCCTTGCAATGATCATTCGCAAGTTATGCACAAAACTTGTGTTAGTAGTGCAAAAATAGAATTCGTTCAACTTGCTTTGAAATATGTTATTGACTTGAAATGACTCATTGAAATGATTGTAAGGTTAAACGAATGTACACTTTCTTTGCCTTGATCATTTGCAAGTTATGCACAAAAGTTGTGTTCGTAGTGCAAAAATAGAATTCGTTCGCGTGCCTTTGAAATAAGTTAATGACTTGAAATGACTCATTTAAATGATTTTAAGGTTCAACGAATGCACACTTTCCTTGCATTGATCATTTGCAAGTTATCCACAAAACTTGTGTTCGAAGTGCAAAAATAGAATTCGTTTGAGTGCCTTTGAAATAAGTTATTGACTTGAAATGACTTATTGAAAAGATTTTATGGTTCAACGAATGCACACTTTCCTTGCATTGATCATTTGCAAGTTATGCACAAAACTTGTGTTTGTATTGCAAAAATAGAATGCGTTCGACTTGCTTTGAAATATGTTATTGACTTGAAATGACTCACTGAAATGATTTTAAGGTTAAACGAATGCACACTTTCCTTGCATTGATCATTTGCAAGTTATGCACAAAACTTGTGTTTGTAGTGCAAAAATAGAATTCGTTCGAATTGCTTTGAAAGAAGATATTGAGTTGAAATGACTCATTGAAATGATTTTAAGGTTAAACGAATGCACACTTTCGTTGCATTGATCATTTCGAAGTTATGCACAAAACTTGTGTTTGTAGTGCAAAAATAGATAGCGTTCGACTTGCTTTGAAATAAGTTATTGACTTGAAATGACTCATTGATATGATTTTAAGGATAAACGAATGCACACTTTCCTTGCATTGATCATTTGCAAGTTATACACAAAAGTTGTGCTCGAAGTGCAAAAATAGAATTCGTTTGAGTGCCTTTGAAATAAGTTATTGACTTGAAATGACTCATTGAAAAGATTTTAAGGTTCAACGAATGCACACTTTCCTTGCATTGATCATTTGCAGGTTATGCACAAAACTTGTGTTTGTATTGCAAAAATAGAATGCGTTCGACTTGCTTTGAAATAAGTTATTGACTTGAAATGACTCACTGAAATGATTTTAAGGTTAAACGAATGCACACTTTCCCTGCATTGATCATTTGCAAGTTATGCACAAAACTTGTGTTTGTAGTGCAAAAATAGAATTCGTTCTAATTGCTTTGAAAGAAGATATTGAGTTGAAATGACTCATTGAAATGATTTTAAGGTTAAACGAATGCACACTTTCGTTGCATTGATCATTTGGAAGTTATGCACAAAACTTGTGTTTGTAGTGCAAAAATAGATAGCGTTCGACTTGCTTTGAAATAAGTTATTGACTTGAAATGACTCATTGATATGATTTTAAGGATAAACGAATGCACACTTTCCTTGCATTGATCATTTGCAAGTTATGCACAAAAGTTGTGTTTGTAGTGCAAAAATAGAATTCGTTCAAATTGCTTTGAAAGAAGATATTGAGTTGAAATGACTCATTGAAAAGATTTTAAGGTTCAACGAATGCACACTTTCCTTGCATTGATCATTTCGAAGTTATGCACAAAACTTGTGTTTGTAGTGCAAAAATAGATAGCGTTCGACTTGCTTTGAAATAAGTTATTGACTTGAAATGACTCATTGATATGATTTTAAGGATAAACGAATGCACACTTTCCTTGCATTGATCATTTGCAAGTTATACACAAAAGTTGTGCTCGAAGTGCAAAAATAGAATTCGTTTGAGTGCCTTTGAAATAAGTTATTGACTTGAAATGACTCATTGAAAAGATTTTAAGGTTCAACGAATGCACACTTTCCTTGCATTGATCATTTGCAGGTTATGCACAAAACTTGTGTTTGTATTGCAAAAATAGAACGCGTTCGACTTGCTTTGAAATAAGTTATTGACTTGAAATGACTCACTGAAATGATTTTAAGGTTAAACGAATGCACACTTTCCCTGCATTGATCATTTGCAAGTTATGAACAAAAGTTGTGTTCGTAGTGCAAAAATAGAATTCGTTCGAGTGCCTTTGAAATAAGTTATTGACTTGAAATGACTCATTGAAAAGATTTTAAGGTTCAACGAATGCACACTTTCCTTGCATTGATCATTTGCAAGTTATACACAAAAATTGTGTTCGAAGTGCAAAAATAGAATTTGTTCGAATTGCTTTGAAAGAAGATATTAAGTTGAAATGACTCATTGAAATGATTTTACGGTTAAACTAATGGACACTTTCCTTGCATTGATCATTCGCAAGTTATGCAGAAAAATTGTGTTTGTAGTGCAAAAATAGAATTCGTTCGAGTTGCTTTGAAATAAGTTATTGACTTGAAATGACTCATCGAAATGATTTTAAGGTTAAACGAATGCATACTTTCCTTGCATTGATCATTTGCAAGTTATGCACAAAAGTTGTGTTCGTAGTGCAAAAATAGAATGTGTTCGACTTCCTTTGAAATAAGTTATTTACTTCAAATGACTCATTGAAATGATTTTAAGGTTAAACGAATGCACACTTTCCTTGCATTGATCATTTGCAAGTTATGCACAAAACTTGTGTTTGTAGTGCAAAACTAGAATTCGTTCGACTTGCTTTGAAATAAGTTATTGACTTGAAATGACTCATTGAAATGATTTTAAGGTTAAACGAATGGACACTTTCTTTGCATTGATCATTTACAAGTTATGCACAAAACTTGTGTTTGTAGTGCAAAAATAGAATTCGTTCGAATTGCTTTGAAAGAAGATATTGAGTTGAAATGACTCATTGAAATGATTTTAAGGTTAAACGAATGCACACTTTCGTTGCATTGATCATTTCGAAGTTATGCACAAAACTTGGGTTTGTAGTGTAAAAATAGATAGCGTTCGACTTGCTTTGAAATAAGTTATTGACTTGAAATGACTCATTGATATGATTTTAAGGATAAACGAATGCACACTTTCCTTGCATTGATCATTTGCAAGTTATACACAAAAGTTGTGCTCGAAGTGCAAAAATAGAATTCGTTTGAGTGCCTTTGAAATAAGTTATTGACTTGAAATGACTCATTGAAAAGATTTTAAGGTTCAACGAATGCACACTTTCCTTGCATTGATCATTTGCAGGTTATGCACAAAACTTGTGTTTGTATTGCAAAAATAGAATGCGTTCGACTTGCTTTGAAATAAGTTATTGACTTGAAATGACTCACTGAAATGATTTTAAGGTTAAACGAATGCACACTTTCCGTGCATTGATCATTTGCAAGTTATGCACAAAACTTGTGTTTGTAGTGCAAAAATAGAATTCGTTCGAATTGCTTTGAAAGAAGATATTGACTTGAAATGACTCATCGAAATGATTTTGAGGTTAAACGAATGCATACTTTCCTTGCATTGATCATTTGCAAGTTATGCACAAAAGTTGTGTTCGTAGTGCAAAAATAGAATGTGTTCGACTTCCTTTGAAATAAGTTATTTACTTCAAATGACTCATTGAAATGATTTTAAGGTTAAACGAATGCACACTTTCCTTGCATTGATCATTTGCAAGTTATGCACAAAACTTGTGTTTGTAGTGCAAAACTAGAATTCGTTCGACTTGCTTTGAAATAAGTTATTGACTTGAAATGACTCATTGAAATGATTTTAAGGTTAAACGAATGGACACTTTCTTTGCATTGATCATTTACAAGTTATGCACAAAACTTGTGTTTGTAGTGCAAAAATAGAATTCGTTCGAATTGCTTTGAAAGAAGATATTGAGTTGAAATGACTCATTGAAATGATTTTAAGGTTAAACGAATGCACACTTTCGTTGCATTGATCATTTCGAAGTTATGCACAAAACTTGGGTTTGTAGTGTAAAAATAGATAGCGTTCGACTTGCTTTGAAATAAGTTATTGACTTGAAATGACTCATTGATATGATTTTAAGGATAAACGAATGCACACTTTCCTTGCATTGATCATTTGCAAGTTATACACAAAAGTTGTGCTCGAAGTGCAAAAATAGAATTCGTTTGAGTGCCTTTGAAATAAGTTATTGACTTGAAATGACTCATTGAAAAGATTTTAAGGTTCAACGAATGCACACTTTCCTTGCATTGATCATTTGCAGGTTATGCACAAAACTTGTGTTTGTATTGCAAAAATAGAATGCGTTCGACTTGCTTTGAAATAAGTTATTGACTTGAAATGACTCACTGAAATGATTTTAAGGTTAAACGAATGCACACTTTCCGTGCATTGATCATTTGCAAGTTATGCACAAAACTTGTGTTTGTAGTGCAAAAATAGAATTCGTTCGAATTGCTTTGAAAGAAGATATTGACTTGAAATGACTCATCGAAATGATTTTGAGGTTAAACGAATGCATACTTTCCTTGCATTGATCATTTGCAAGTTATGCACAAAAGTTGTGTTCGTAGTGCAAAAATAGAATGTGTTCGACTTCCTTTGAAATAAGTTATTTACTTCAAATGACTCATTGAAATGATTTTAAGGTTAAACGAATGCACACTTTCCTTGCATTGATCATTTGCAAGTTATGCACAAAACTTGTGTTTGTAGTGCAAAACTAGAATTCGTTCGACTTGCTTTGAAATAAGTTATTGACTTGAAATGACTCATTGAAATGATTTTAAGGTTAAACGAATGGACACTTTCTTTGCATTGATCATTTACAAGTTATGCACAAAACTTGTGTTTGTAGTGCAAAAATAGAATTCGTTCGAATTGCTTTGAAAGAAGATATTGAGTTGAAATGACTCATTGAAATGATTTTAAGGTTAAACGAATGCACACTTTCGTTGCATTGATCATTTGGAAGTTATGCACAAAACTTGTGTTTATAGTGCAAAAATAGATAGCGTTCGACTTGCTTTGAAATAAGTTATTGACTTGAAATGACTCATTGATATGATTTTAAGGATAAACGAATGCACACTTTCCTTGCATTGATCATTTGCAAGTTATGCACAAAAGTTGTGTTTGTAGTGCAAAAATAGAATTCGTTCAAATTGCTTTGAAAGAAGATATTGAGTTGAAATGACTCATTGAAAAGATTTTAAGGTTCAACGAATGCACACTTTCCTTGCATTGATCATTTGCAAGTTATGCACAAAACTTGTGTTTGTATTGCAAAAATAGAATGCGTTCGACTTGCTTTGAAATAAGTTATTGACTTGAAATGACTCACTGAAATGATTTTAAGGTTAAACGAATGCACACTTTCCTTGCATTGATCATTTGCAAGTTATGCACAAAACTTGTGTTTGTAGTGCAAAAATAGAATTCGTTCGAATTGCTTTGAAAGAAGATATTGAGTTGAAATGACTCATTGAAATGATTTTAAGGTTAAACGAATGCACACTTTCGTTGCATTGATCATTTCGAAGTTATGCACAAAACTTGTGTTTGTAGTGCAAAAATAGATAGCGTTCGACTTGCTTTGAAATAAGTTATTGACTTGAAATGACTCATTGATATGATTTTAAGGATAAACGAATGCACACTTTCCTTGCATTGATCATTTGCAAGTTATACACAAAAGTTGTGCTCGAAGTGCAAAAATAGAATTCGTTTGAGTGCCTTTGAAATAAGTTATTGACTTGAAATGACTCATTGAAAAGATTTTAAGGTTCAACGAATGCACACTTTCCTTGCATTGATCATTTGCAGGTTATGCACAAAACTTGTGTTTGTATTGCAAAAATAGAATGCGTTCGACTTGCTTTGAAATAAGTTATTGACTTGAAATGACTCACTGAAATGATTTTAAGGTTAAACGAATGCACACTTTCCCTGCATTGATCATTTGCAAGTTATGCACAAAACTTGTGTTTGTAGTGCAAAAATAGAATTCGTTCGAATTGCTTTGAAAGAAGATATTGAGTTGAAATGACTCATTGAAATGATTTTAAGGTTAAACGAATGCACACTTTCGTTGCATTGATCGTTTGGAAGTTATGCACAAAACTTGTGTTTGTAGTGCAAAAATAGATAGCGTTCGACTTGCTTTGAAATAAGTTATTGACTTGAAATGACTCATTGATATGATTTTAAGGATAAACGAATGCACACTTTCCTTGCATTGATCATTTGCAAGTTATACACAAAAGTTGTGCTCGAAGTGCAAAAATAGAATTCGTTTGAGTGCCTTTGAAATAAGTTACTGACTTGAAATGACTCATTGAAAAGATTTTAAGGTTCAACGAATGCACACTTTCCTTGCATTGATCATTTGCAAGTTATGCACAAAACTTGTGTTTGTATTGCAAAAATAGAATGCGTTCGACTTGCTTTGAAATAAGTTATTGACTTGAAATGACTCACTGAAATGATTTTAAGGTTAAACGAATGCACACTTTCCTTGCATTGATCATTTGCAAGTTATGCACAAAAGTTGTGTTCGTAGTGCAAAATAAGAATTCGTTCGAGTGCCTTTGAAATAAGTTATTGACATGAAATGACTCATTGAAAAGATTTTAAGGTTCAACAAATGCACACTTTCCTTGAATTGATCATTTGCAAGTTATGCACAAAACTTGTGCTTGTAGTGCAAAAATAGAATTCGTTCGAATTGCTTTGAAAGAAGATATTGAGTTGAAATGACTCATTGAAATGATTTTAAGGTTAAACGAATGCACACTTTCGTTGCATTGATCATTTGGAAGTTATGCACAAAACTTGTGTTTGTGGTGCAAAAATAGATAGCGTTCGACTTGCTTTGAAATAAGTTATTGACTTGAAATGACTCATTGAAATGATTTTAAGGTTAAACGAATGCACACTTTCCTTGCATTGATCATTTGCAAGTTATGCACAAAAGTTGTGTTTGTAGTGAAGAAATAGAATTCGTTCGAATTGCTTTGAAAGAAGATATTGAGTTGAAATGACTCATTGAAATGATTTTACGGTTAAACTAATGGACACTTTCCTTGCATTGATCATTCGCAAGTTATGCACAAAACTTGTGTTTGTAGTGCAAAAATAGAATTCGTTCGAGTTGCTTTGAAATAAGTTATTGACTTGAAATGACTCATCGAAATGATTTTAAGGTTAAACGAATGCATACTTTCCTTACATTGATCATTTGCAAGTTATGCACAAAAGTTGTGTTCGTAGTGCAAAAATAGAATGTGTTCGACTTGCTTTGAAATAAGTTATTTACTTCAAATGACTCATTGAAATGATTTTAAGGTTAAACGAATGCACACTTTCCTTGCATTGATCATTTGCAAGTTATGCACAAAACTTGTGTTTGTAGTGAAAAATTAGAATTCGTTGGAATTGCTTTGAAAGAAGATATTGAGTTGAAATGACTCATCGAAATGATTTTAAGGTTCAACGAATGCACACTTTCCTTGCATTGATCATTTGCAAGTTATGCCCAAAACTTGTGTTTGTATGGCAAAAATAGAATGCGTTCGACTTGCTTTGAAATAAGTTATTGACTTGAAATGACTCACTCAAATGATTTTAAGGTTAAACGAATGGACACTTTCCTTGCATTGATCATTTGCAAGTTATGCACAAAAGTTGTGTTCGTAGTGCAAAAATAGAATTCGTTCGAGTGCCTTTGGAATAAGTTATTGACTTGAAATGACTCATTGAAAAGATTTTATGGTTCAACGAATGCACACTTTCCTTGCATTGATCATTTGAAAGTTATGCACAAAACTTGTGTTTGTAGTGCAAAAATAGAATGCGTTCGACTTGCTTTGAAATAAGTTATTGACTTGAAATGACTCATTGAAATGATTTTAAGGTTAAAGGAATGCACACTTTCCTTGCATTGATCATTTGCAACTTATGCACAAAAGTTGTGTTTGTTGTGAAAAAATAGAATTTGTTCGAATTGCTTTGAAAGAAGATATTAAGTTGAAATGACTCATTGAAATGATTTTACGGTTAAACTAATGGACACTTTCCTTGCATTGATCATTCGCAAGTTATGCACAAAAATTGTGTTTGTAGTGCAAAAATAGAATTCGTTCGAGTTGCTTTGAAATAAGTTATTGACTTGAAATGACTCATCGAAATGATTTTAAGGTTAAACGAATGCATACTTTCCTTGCATTGATCATTTGCAAGTTATGCACAAAAGTTGTGTTCGTAGTGCAAAAATAGAATGTGTTCGACTTGCTTTGAAATAAGTTATTTACTTCAAATGACTCATTGAAATGATTTTAAGGTTAAACGAATGCACACTTTCCTTGCATTCATCATTTGCAAGTTATGCACAAAACTTGTGTTTGTAGTGCAAAACTAGAATTCGTTCGACTTGCTTTGAAATAAGTTATTGACTTGAAATGACTCATTGAAATGATTTTAAGGTTAAAAGAATGGACACTTTCTTTGCATTGATCATTTACAAGTTATGCACAAAACTTGTGTTTGTAGTGCAAAAATAGAATTCGTTCGAATTGCTTTGAAAGAAGATATTGAGTTGAAATGACTCATTGAAATGATTTTAAGGTTAAACGAATGCACACTTTCGTTGCATTGATCATTTCGAAGTTATGCACAAAACTTGTGTTTGTAGTGCAAAAATAGATAGCGTTCGACTTGCTTTGAAATAAGTTATTGACTTGAAATGACTCATTGATATGATTTTAAGGATAAACGAATGCACACTTTCCTTGCATTGATCATTTGCAAGTTATACACAAAAGTTGTGCTCGAAGTGCAAAAATAGAATTCGTTTGAGTGCCTTTGAAATAAGTTATTGACTTGAAATGACTCATTGAAAAGATTTTAAGGTTCAACGAATGCACACTTTCCTTGCATTGATCATTTGCAGGTTATGCACAAAACTTGTGTTTGTATTGCAAAAATAGAATGCGTTCGACTTGCTTTGAAATAAGTTATTGACTTGAAATGACTCACTGAAATGATTTTAAGGTTAAACGAATGCACATTTTCCTTGCATTGATCATTTGCAAGTTATGCACAAAACTTGTGTTTGTAGTGCAAAAATAGAATTCGTTCGAATTGCTTTGAAAGAAGATATTGAGTTGAAATGACTCATTGAAATGATTTTAAGGTTAAACGAATGCACACTTTCGTTGCATTGATCATTTGGAAGTTATGCACAAAACTTGTGTTTGTAGTGCAAAAATAGATTGCGTTCGACTTGCTTTGAAATAAGTTATTGACTTGAAATGACTCATTGAAATGATTTTAAGGTTAAACGAATGCACACTTTCCTTGCATTGATCATTTGCAAGTTATGCACAAAAGTTGTGTTTGTAGTGAAGAAATAGAATTCGTTCGAATTGCTTTGAAAGAAGATATTGAGTTGAAATGACTCATTGAAATGATTTTACGGTTAAACTAATGGACACTTTCCTTGCATTGATCATTCGCAAGTTATGCAGAAAAATTGTGTTTGTAGTGCAAAAATAGAATTCGTTCGAGTTGCTTTGAAATAAGTTATTGACTTGAAATGACTCATCGAAATGATTTTAAGGTTAAACGAATGCATACTTTCCTTGCATTGATCATTTGCAAGTTATGCACAAAAGTTGTGTTCGTAGTGCAAAAATAGAATGTGTTCGACTTGCTTTGAAATAAGTTATTTACTTCAAATGACTCATTGAAATGATTTTAAGGTTAAACGAATGCACACTTTCCTTGCATTGATCATTTGCAAGTTATGCACAAAACTTGTGTTTGTAGTGCAAAACTAGAATTCGTTCGACTTGCTTTGAAATAAGTTATTGACTTGAAATGACTCATTGAAATGATTTTAAGGTTAAACGAATGGACACTTTCTTTGCATTGATCATTTACAAGTTATGCACAAAACTTGTGTTTGTAGTGCAAAACTAGAATTCGTTCGACTTGCTTTGAAATAAGTTATTGACTTGAAATGACTCATTGAAATGATTTTAAGGTTAAAGGAATGCACACTTTCCTTGCATTGATCATTTGCAAGTTATGCACAAAAGTTGTGTTTGTTGTGAAAAAATAGAATTCGTTCGAATTGCTTTGAAAGAAGATATTAAGTTGAAATGACTCATTGAAATGATTTTAAGGTTAAACGAATGCACACTTTCCTTGCATTGATCATTTGCAAGTTATGCACAAAAGTTGTGTTCGTAGTGCAAAAATAGAATTCGTTCGAGTGCCTTTGAAATAAGTTATTGACTTGAAATGACTCATTGAAAAGATTTTAAGGTTCAACGAATGCACACTTTCCTTGCATTGATCATTTGAAAGTTATGCACAAAACTTGTGTTTGTAGTGCAAAAATAGAATGCGTTCGACTTGCTTTGAAATAAGTTATTGACTTGAAATGACTCATTGAAATGATTTTAAGGTTGAAGGAATGCACACTTTCCTTGCATTGATCATTTGCAAGTTATGCACAAAAGTTGTGTTTGTTGTGAAAAAATAGAATTTGTTCGAATTGCTTTGAAAGAAGATATTAAGTTGAAATGACTCATTGAAATGATTTTACGGTTAAACTAATGGACACTTTCCTTGCATTGATCATTCGCAAGTTATGCACAAAAATTGTGTTTGTAGTGCATAAATAGAATTCGTTCGAGTTGCTTTGAAATAAGTTATTGACTTGAAATGACTCATCGAAATGATTTTAAGGTTAAACGAATGCATACTTTCCTTGCATTGATCATTTGCAAGTTATGCACAAAAGTTGTGTTCGTAGTGCAAAAATAGAATGTGTTCGACTTGCTTTGAAATAAGTTATTTACTTCAAATGACTCATTGAAATGATTTTAAGGTTAAACGAATGCACACTTTCCTTGCATTGATCATTTGCAAGTTATGCACAAAACTTGTGTTTGTAGTGCAAAACTAGAATTCGTTCGACTTGCTTTGAAATAAGTTATTGACTTGAAATGACTCATTGAAATGATTTTAAGGTTAAACGAATGGACACTTTCTTTGCATTGATCATTTACAAGTTATGCACAAAACTTGTGTTTGTAGTGCAAAACTAGAATTCGTTCGACTTGCTTTGAAATAAGTTATTGACTTGAAATGACTCATTGAAATGATTTTAAGGTTAAAGGAATGCACACTTTCCTTGCATTGATCATTTGCAAGTTATGCACAAAAGTTGTGTTTGTTGTGAAAAAATAGAATTCGTTCGAATTGCTTTGAAAGAAGATATTAAGTTGAAATGACTCATTGAAATGATTTTACGGTTAAACTAATGGACACTTTCCTTGCATTGATCATTCGCAAGTTATGCACAAAACTTGTGTTTGTAGTGCAAAAATTGAATTCGTTCGAGTTGCTTTGAAATAAGTTATTGACTTGAAATGACTCATCAAAATGATTTTAAGGTTAAACGAATGCATACTTTCCTTACATTGATCATTTGCAAGTTATGCACAAAAGTTGTGTTCGTAGTGCAAAAATAGAATTCGTTCTAGTGCCTTTGAAATAAGTTATTGACTTGAAATGACTCATTGAAAAGATTTTAAGGTTCAACGAATGCACACTTTCCTTGCGTTGATCATTTGCAAGTTATGCACAAAACTTGTGTTTGTAGTGAAGAAATAGAATTCGTTCGAATTGCTTTGAAAGAAGATATTGAGTTGAAATGACTCATTGAAATGATTTTACGGTTAAACTAATGGACACTTTCCTTGCATTGATCATTCGCAAGTTATGCACAAAACTTGTGTTTGTAGTGCAAAAATAGAATTCGTTCGAGTTGCTTTGAAATAAGTTATTGACTTGAAATGACTCATCGAAATGATTTTAAGGTTAAACGAATGCATACTTTCCTTACATTGATCATTTGCAAGTTATGCACAAAAGTTGTGTTCGTAGTGCAAAAATAGAATGTGTTCGACTTGCTTTGAAATAAGTTATTTACTTCAAATGACTCATTGAAATGATTTTAAGGTTAAACGAATGCACACTTTCCTTGCATTGATCATTTGCAAGTTATGCACAAAACTTGTGCTTGTAGTGAAAAATTAGAATTTGTTGGAATTGCTTTGAAAGAAGATATTGAGTTGAAATGACTCATCGAAATGATTTTAAGGTTCAACGAATGCACACTTTCCTTGCATTGATCATTTGCAAGTTATGCCCAAAACTTGTGTTTGTATGGCAAAAATAGAATGCGTTCGACTTGCTTTGAAATAAGTTATTGACTTGAAATGACTCACTCAAATGATTTTAAGGTTAAACGAATGCACACTTTCCTTGCATTGATCATTTGCAAGTTATGCACAAAAGTTGTGTTCGTAGTGCAAAAATAGAATTCGTTCGAGTGCCTTTGAAATAAGTTATTGACTTGAAATGACTCATTGAAAAGATTTTAAGGTTCAACGAATGCACACTTTCCTTGCATTGATCATTTGAAAGTTATGCACAAAACTTGTGTTTATAGTGCAAAAATAGAATGCGTTCGACTTGCTTTGAAATAAGTTATTGACTTGAAATGACTCATTGAAATGATTTTAAGGTTAAAGGAATGCACACTTTCCTTGCATTGATCATTTGCAAGTTATGCACAAAAGTTGTGTTTGTTGTGAAAAAATAGAATTTGTTCGAATTGCTTTGAAAGAAGATATTAAGTTGAAATGACTCATTGAAATGATTTTACGGTTAAACTAATGGACACTTTCCTTGCATTGATCATTCGCAAGTTATGCACAAAAATTGTGTTTGTAGTGCAAAAATAGAATTCGTTCGAGTTGCTTTGAAATAAGTTATTGACTTGAAATGACTCATCGAAATGATTTTAAGGTTAAACGAATGCATACTTTCCTTGCATTGATCATTTGCAAGTTATGCACAAAAGTTGTGTTCGTAGTGCAAAAATAGAATGTGTTCGACTTGCTTTGAAATAAGTTATTTACTTCAAATGACTCATTGAAATGATTTTAAGGTTAAACGAATGCACACTTTCCTTGCATTGATCATTTGCAAGTTATGCACAAAACTTGTGTTTGTAGTGCAAAACTAGAATTCGTTCGACTTGCTTTGAAATAAGTTATTGACTTGAAATGACTCATTGAAATGATTTTAAGGTTAAACGAATGGACACTTTCTTTGCATTGATCATTTACAAGTTATGCACAAAACTTGTGTTTGTAGTGCAAAACTAGAATTCGTTCGACTTGCTTTGAAATAAGTTATTGACTTGAAATGACTCATTGAAATGATTTTAAGGTTAAAGGAATGCACACTTTCCTTGCATTGATCATTTGCAAGTTATGCACAAAAGTTGTGTTTGTTGTGAAAAAATAGAATTCGTTCGAATTGCTTTGAAAGAAGATATTAAGTTGAAATGACTCATTGAAATGATTTTACGGTTAAACTAATGGACACTTTCCTTGCATTGATCATTCGCAAGTTATGCACAAAACTTGTGTTTGTAGTGCAAAAATAGAATTCGTTCGAGTTGCTTTGAAATAAGTTATTGACTTGAAATGACTCATCAAAATGATTTTAAGGTTAAACGAATGCATACTTTCCTTACATTGATCATTTGCAAGTTATGCACAAAAGTTGTGTTCGTAGTGCAAAAATAGAATTCGTTCTAGTGCCTTTGAAATAAGTTATTGACTTGAAATGACTCATTGAAAAGATTTTAAGGTTCAACGAATGCACACTTTCCTTGCGTTGATCATTTGCAAGTTATGCACAAAACTTGTGTTTGTAGTGAAGAAATAGAATTCGTTCGAATTGCTTTGAAAGAAGATATTGAGTTGAAATGACTCATTGAAATGATTTTACGGTTAAACTAATGGACACTTTCCTTGCATTGATCATCCGCAAGTTATGCACAAAAATTGTGTTTGTAGTGCAAAAATAGAATTCGTTCGAGTTGCTTTGAAATAAGTTATTGACTTGAAATGACTCATCGTAATGATTTTAAGGTTAAACGAATGTACACTTTCCTTACATTGATCTTTTGCAAGTTATGCACAAAAGTTGTGTTCGTAGTGCAAAAATAGAATGTGTTCGACTTGCTTTGAAATAAGTTATTTACTTCAAATGACTCATTGAAATGTTTTAAGGTTAAACGAATGCACACTTTCCTTGCACCGATCATTTGCAAGTTATGCACAAAACTTGTGTTTGTAGTGAAAAATTAGAATTCGTTGGAATTGCTTTGAAAGAAGATATTGAGTTGAAATGACTCATCGAAATGATTTTAAGGTTCAACGAATGCACACTTTCTTTGCATTGATCAGTTGCAAGTTATGCACAAAACTTGTGTTTGTATTGCAAAAATAGAATGCGTTCGACTTGCTTTGAAATAAGTTATTGACTTGAAATGACTCATTGAAATGATTTTAAGGTTAAACGAATGGACACTTTCCTTGCAATGATCATTTGTAAGTTATGCACAAAACTTGTGTTGGTAGTGCAAAAATAGATTCGTTCGACTTGCTTTAAAATATGTTATTGACTTAAAATGACTCATTGAAATGATTGTAAGGTTAAACGAATGCACACTTTCCTTGCATTGATCATTTGCAAGTTATGCACAAAACTTGTGTTTGTATTGCAAAAATAGAATGCGTTCGACTTGCTTTGAAATAAGTTATTGACTTGAAATGACTCACTGAAATGATTTTAAGGTTAAACGAATGCACACTTTCCTTGCATTGATCATTTGCAAGTTATGCACAAAACTTGTGTTTGTAGTGCAAAAATAGAATTCGTTCGAATTGCTTTGAAAGAAGATATTGACTTGAAATGACTCATTGAAATGATTTTAAGGTTAAACGAATGGACACTTTCCTTGCATTGATCATTTGCAAGTTATGCACAAAACTTGTGTTTGTAGTGCAAAAATAGAATTCGTTCGAATTGCTTTGAAAGAAGAAATTGAGTTGAACTGACTCATTGAAATGATATTAAGGTTAAACGAATGGACACTTTCCTTGCAATGATCATTTGCAAGTTATGCACAAAACTTGTGTTAGTAGTGCAAAAATAGAATTCGTCCGACTTTCTTTGAAATATGTTATTGACTTGAAATGACTCTTTGAAATGATTGTAAGGTTAAACGAATGCACACTTTCCTTGCAATGATCATTTGCAAGTTATGCACAAAAGTTGTGTTTGTAGTGCAAAAATAGAATTCGTTCGAATTGCTTTGAAAGAAGATATTGAGTTGAAATGACTCATTGAAATGATTTTAAGGTTAAACGAATGGACACTTTCCTTGCATTGATCATTTGCAAGTTATGCACAAAACTTGTGTTTGTAGTGAAAAATTAGAATTTGTTCGACTTGCTTTGAAATGAGTTATTGACTTGAAATGACTCATCGAAATGATTTTAAGGTTAAACGAATGCACACTTTCCTTGCATTGATCATTTGCAAGTTATGCACAAAACTTGTGTTTGTATTGCAAAAATAGAATGCGTTCGACTTGCTTTGAAATAAGTTATTGACTTGAAATGACTCATTGAAATGATTTTAAGGTTAAACGAATGCACACTTTCCTTGCATTGATCATTGGAAGTTATGCACAAAACTTATGTTTGTAGTGCAAAAATAGAATTCGTTCGAATTGCTTTGAAAGAAGATATTGAGTTGAAATGACTCATTGAAATGATTTTAAGGTTAAACGAATGCACACTCTGGTTGCATTGATCATTTGGAAGTTATGCACAAAACTTGTGTTTGTAGTGCAAAAATAGATAGCGTTCGACTTGCTTTGAAATAAGTTATTGACTTGAGATGACTCATTGATATGATTTTAAGGATAAACGAATGCACACTTTCCTTGCATTGATCATTTGCAAGTTATGCACAAAAGTTGTGTTTGTAGTGAAAAAATAGAATTCGTTCGAATTGCTTTGAAAGAAGATATTGAGTTGAAATGACTCATGGAAATGATTTCAAGGTTAAACGAATGCACACTTTCGTTGCATTGATCATTTGGAAGTTATGCACAAAACTTGTGCTTGTAGTGCAAAAATAGAATTCGTTCGAGTTGCTTTGAAATAAGTTATTGAGTTGAAATGACTCATTGAAATGATTTTAAGGTTAAACGAATGCACACTTTGGTTGCATTGATCATTTGGAAGTTATGCACAAAACTTGTGTTTGTAGTGCAAAAATAGATAGCGTTCGACTTGCTTTGAAATACGTTATTGACTTGAGATGACTCATTGATATGATTTTAAGGATAAACGAATGCACACTTTCCTTGCATTGATCATTTGCAAGTTATGCACAAAAGTTGTGTTTGTAGTGAAAAAATAGAATTCGTTCGAATTGCTTTGAAAGAAGATATTGAGTTGAAATGACTCATGGAAATGATTTCAAGGTTAAACGAATGCACACTTTCGTTGCATTGATCATTTGGAAGTTATGCACAAAACTTGTGTTTGTAGTGCAAAAATAGAATTCGTTCGAGTTGCTTTGAAAGAAGATATTGAGTTGAAATGACTCATTGAAATGATATTAAGGTTAAACGAATGGACACTTTCCTTGCAATGATCATTTGCAAGTTATGCACAAAAATTGTGTTAGTAGTGCAAAAATAGAATTCGTCCGACTTTCTTTGAAATATGTTATTGACTTGAAATGACTCTTTGAAATGATTGTAAGGTTAAACGAATGCACACTTTCCTTGCAATGATCATTCGCAAGTTATGCACAAAAGTTGTGTTTGTAGTGCAAAAATAGAATTCGTTCCAATTGCTTTGAAAGAAGATATTGAGTTGAAATGACTCATTGAAATGATTTTAAGGTTAAACGAATGGACACTTTCCTTGCATTGATCATTTGCAAGTTATGCACAAAACTTGTGTTTGTAGTGAAAAATTAGAATTCGTTCGACTTGCTTTGAAATGAGTTATTGACTTGAAATGACTCATCGAAATGATTTTAAGGTTAAACGAATGCACACTTTCCTTGCATTGATCATTTGCAAGTTATGCACAAAACTTGTGTTTGTATTGCAAAAATAGAATGCGTTCGACTTGCTTTGAAATAAGTTATTGACTTGAAATGACTCATTGAAATGATTTTAAGGTTAAACGAATGCACACTTTCCTTGCATTGATCATTGGAAGTTATGCACAAAACTTATGTTTGTAGTGCAAAAATAGAATTCGTTCGAATTGCTTAGAAAGAAGATATTGAGTTGAAATGACTCATTGAAATGATTTTAAAGTTAAACGAATGCACACTTTGGTTGCATTGATCATTTGGAAGTTATGCACAAAACTTGTGTTTGTAGTGCAAAAATAGATAGCGTTCGACTTGCTTTGAAATAAGTTATTGACTTGAGATGACTCATTGATATGATTTTAAGGATAAACGAATGCACACTTTCCTTGCATTGATCATTTGCAAGTTATGCACAAAAGTTGTGTTTGTAGTGAAAAAATAGAATTCGTTCGAATTGCTTTGAAAGAAGATATTGAGTTGAAATGACTCATGGAAATGATTTCTAGGTTAAACGAATGCACACTTTCGTTGCATTGATCATTTCGAAGTTATGCACAAAACTCGTGTTTGTAGTGCAAAAATAGAATTCGTTCGAGTTGCTTTGAAATAAGTTATTGACTTGAAATGACTCATCGAAATGATTTTAAGGTTAAACGAATGCATACTTTCCTTGCATTGATCATTTGCAAGTTATGCACAAAAGTTGTGTTCGTAGTGCAAAAATAGAATGTGTTCGACTTACTTTGAAATAAGTTATTTACTTCAAATGACTCATTGAAATGATTTTAAGGTTAAACGAATGCACACTTTCCTTGCATTGATCATTTGCAAGTTATGCACAAAACTTGTGTTTGTAGTGCAAAACTAGAATTCGTTCGACTTGCTTTGAAATAGGTTATTGACTTGAAATGACTCATTGAAATGATTTTAAGGTTAAATGAATGAACACTTTCTTTGCATTGATCATTTACAAGTTATGCACAAAACTTGTGTTTGTAGTGCAAAACTAGAATTCGTTCGACTTGCTTTGAAATAAGTTATTGACTTGAAATGACTCATTGAAATGATTTTAAGGTTAAAGGAATGCACACTTTCCTTGCATTGATCATTTGCAAGTTATGCACAAAAGTTGTGTTTGTTGTGAAAAAATAGAATTCGTTCGAATTGCTTTGAAAGAAGATATTAAGTTGAAATGACTCATTGATATGATTTTACGGTTAAACTAATGGACACTTTCCTTGCATTGATCATTCGCAAGTTATGCACAAAACTTGTGTTTGTAGTGCAAAAATAGAATTCTTTCGAGTTGCTTTGAAATAAGTTATTGACTTGAAATGACTCATCAAAATGATTTTAAGGTTAAACGAATGCATACTATCCTTACATTGATCATTTGCAAGTTATGCACAAGAGTTGTGTTCGTAGTGCAAAAATAGAATTCGTTCGAGTGCCTTTGAAATAAGTTATTGACTTGAAATGACTCATTGAAAAGATTTTAAGGTTCAACGAATGCACACTTTCCTTGCATTGATCATTTGCAAGTTATGCACAAAACTTGTGTTTGTAGTGAAGAAATAGAATTCGTTCGAATTGCTTTGAAAGAAGATATTGAGTTGAAATGACTCATTGAAATGATTTTACGGTTAAACTAATGGACACTTTCCTTGCATTGATCATCCGCAAGTTATGCACAAAAATTGTGTTTGTAGTGCAAAAATAGAATTCGTTCGAGTTGCTTTGAAATAAGTTATTGACTTGAAATGACTCATCGTAATGATTTTAAGGTTAAACGAATGTATACTTTCCTTACATTGATCTTTTGCAAGTTATGCACAAAAGTTGTGTTCGTAGTGCAAAAATAGAATGTGTTCGACTTGCTTTGAGATAAGTTATTTACTTCAAATGACTCATTGAAATGTTTTAAGGTTAAACGAATTCACACTTTCCTTGCACCGATCATTTGCAAGTTATGCACAAAACTTGTGTTTGTAGTGAAAAATTAGAATTCGTTGGAATTGCTTTGAAAGAAGATATTGAGTTGAAATGACTCATCGAAATGATTTTAAGGTTCAACGAATGCACACTTTCTTTGCATTGATCAGTTGCAAGTTATGCACAAAACTTGTGTTTGTATTGCAAAAATAGAATGCGTTCGACTTGCTTTGAAATAAGTTATTGACTTGAAATGACTCATTGAAATGATTTTAAGGTTAAACGAATGGACACTTTCCTTGCAATGATCATTTGTAAGTTATGCACAAAACTTGTGTTAGTAGTGCAAAAATAGATTCGTTCGACTTGCTTTAAAATATGTTATTGACTTGAAATGACTCATTGAAATGATTGTAAGGTTAAACGAATGCACACTTTCCTTGCATTGATCATTTGCAAGTTATGCACAAAACTTGTGTTTGTATTGCAAAAATAGAATGCGTTCGACTTGCTTTGAAATAAGTTATTGACTTGAAATGACTCATTGAAATGATTTTAAGGTTAAACGAATGCACACTTTCCTTGCATTGATCATTTGCAAGTTATGCACAAAACTTGTGTTTGTAGTGCAAAAATAGAATTCGTTCGAATTGCTTTGAAAGAAGATATTGACTTGAAATGACTCGTTGAAATGATTTTAAGGTTAAACGAATGGACACTTTCCTTGCATTGATCATTTGCAAGTTAGGCACAAAACTTGTGTTTGTAGTGCAAAAATAGAATTCGTTCGAATTGCTTTGAAAGAAGATATTGAGTTGAAATGACTCATTGAAATGATATTAAGGTTAAACGAATGGACACTTTCCTTGCAATGATCATTTGCAAGTTATGCACAAAACTTGTGTTAGTAGTGCAAAAATAGAATTCGTCCGACTTTCTTTGAAATATGTTATTGACTTGAAATGACTCTTTGAAATGATTGTAAAGTTAAACGAATGCACACTTTCCTTGCAATGATCATTTGCAAGTTATGCACAAAAGTTGTGTTTGTAGTGCAAAAATAGAATTCGTTCAAATTGCTTTGAAAGAAGATATTGAGTTGAAATGACTCATTGAAATGATTTTAAGGTTAAACGAATGGACACTTTCCTTGCATTGATCATTTGCAAGTTATGCACAAAACTTGTGTTTGTAGTGAAAAATTAGAATTTGTTCGACTTGCTTTGAAATGAATTATTGACTTGAAATGACTCATCGAAATGATTTTAAGGTTAAACGAATGCACACTTTCCTTGCATTGATCATTTGCAAGTTATGCACAAAACTTGTGTTTGTATTGCAAAAATAGAATGCGTTCGACTTGCTTTGAAATAAGTTATTGACTTGAAATGACTCATTGAAATGATTTTAAGGTTAAACGAATGCACACTTTCCTTGCATTGATCATTTGCAAGTTATGCACAAAACTTGTGTTTGTAGTGCAAAAATAGAATTCGTTCAAATTGCTTTGAAAGAAGATATTGAGTTGAAATGACTCATTGAAATGATTTTAAGGTTAAACGAATGCACACTTTGGTTGCATTGATCATTTGGAAGTTATGCACAAAACTTGTGTTTGTAGTGCAAAAATAGATAGCGTTCGACTTGCTTTGAAATACGTTATTGACTTGAGATGACTCATTGATATGATTTTAAGGATAAACGAATGCACACTTTCCTTGCATTGATCATTTGCAAGTTATGCACAAAAGTTGTGTTTGTAGTGAAAAAATAGAATTCGTTCGAATTGCTTTGAAAGAAGATATTGAGTTGAAATGACTCATGGAAATGATTTCAAGGTTAAACGAATGCACACTTTCGTTGCATTGATCATTTGGAAGTTATGCACAAAACTTGTGTTTGTAGTGCAAAAATAGAATTCGTTCGAGTTGCTTTGAAATAAGTTATTGACTTGAAATGAGTCATCGAAATGATTTTAAGGTTAAACGAATGCATACTTTCCTTGCATTGATCATTTGCAACTTATGCACAAAAGTTGTGTTTGTAGTGCAAAAATAGAATGTGTTCGACTTGCATTGAAATAAGTTATTTACTTCAAATGACTCATTGAAATGATTTTAAGGTTAAACGAATGCACACTTTCCTTGCATTGATCATTTGCAAGTTATGCACAAAACTTGTGTTTGTAGTGCAAAACTAGAATTCGTTCGACTTGCTTTGAAATAAGTTATTGACTTGAAATGACTCATTGAAATGATTTTAAGGTTAAACGAATGGACACGTTCTTTGCATTGATCATTTACAAGTTATGCACAAAACTTGTGTTTGTAGTGCAAAACTAGAATTCGTTCGACTTGCTTTGAAATAAGTTATTGACTTGAAATGACTCATCGTAATGATTTTAAGGTTAAACGAATGTATACTTTCCTTACATTGATCTTTTGCAAGTTATGCACAAAAGTTGTGTTCGTAGTGCAAAAATAGAATGTGTTCGACTTGCTTTGAAATAACTTATTTACTTCAAATGACTCATTGAAATGTTTTAAGGTTAAACGAATGCACACTTTCCTTGCACCGATCATTTGCAAGTTATGCACAAAACTTGTGTTTGTAGTGAAAAATTAGAATTCGTTGGAATTGCTTTGAAAGAAGATATTGAGTTGAAATGACTCATCGAAATGATTTTAAGGTTCAACGAATGCACACTTTCTTTGCATTGATCAGTTGCAAGTTATGTACAAAACTTGTGTTTGTATTGCAAAAATAGAATGCGTTCGACTTGCTTTGAAATAAGTTATTGACTTGAAATGACTCATTGAAATGATTTTAAGGTTAAACGAATGGACACTTTCCTTGCAATGATCATTTGTAAGTTATGCACAAAACTTGTGTTAGTAGTGCAAAAATAGATTCGTTCGACTTGCTTTAAAATATGTTATTGACTTGAAATGACTCATTGAAATGATTGTAAGGTGAAACGAATGCACACTTTCCTTGCATTGATCATTTGCAAGTTATGCACAAAACTTGTGTTTGTATTGCAAAAATAGAATGCGTTCGACTTGCTTTGAAATACGTTATTGACTTGAAATGACTCATTGAAATGATTTTAAGGTTAAAAGAATGCACACTTTCCTCGCATTGATCATTTGCAAGTTATGCACAAAACTTGTGTTTGTAGTGCAAAAATAGAATTCGTTCGAATTGCTTTGAAAGAAGATATTGAGTTGAAATGACTCATTGAAATGATATTAAGGTTAAACGAATGGACACTTTCCTTGCAATGATCATTTGCAAGTTATGCACAAAACTTGTGTTAGTAGTGCAAAAATAGAATTCGTTCGAATTGCTTTGAAAGAAGATATTGACTTGAAATGACTCATTGAAATGATTTTAAGGTTAAACGAATGCACACTTTCCTTGCAATGATCATTTGTAAGTTATGCACAAAACTTGTGTTAGTAGTGCAAAAATAGATTCGTTCGACTTGCTTTAAAATATGTTATTGACTTGAAATGACTCATTGAAATGATTGTAAGGTTAAACGAATGCACACTTTCCTTACATTGATCATTTTCAAGTTATGCACAAAACTTGTGTTTGTAGTGCAAAAATAGAATTCGTTCGAATTGCTTTGAAAGAAGATATTGAGTTGAAATGACTCATTGAAATGATATTAAGGTTAAACGAATGGACACTTTCCTTGCAATGATCATTTGTAAGTTATGCACAAAACTTGTGTTAGTAGTGCAAAAATAGATTCGTTCGACTTGCTTTAAAATATGTTATTGACTTGAAATGACTCATTGAAATGATTGTAAGGTTAAACGAATGCACACTTTCCTTGCATTGATCATTTGCAAGTTATGCACAAAACTTGTGTTTGTAGTGCAAAAATAGAATTCGTTCGAATTGCTTTGAAAGAAGATATTGACTTGAAATGACTCATTGAAATGATTTTAAGGTTAAACGAATGGACACTTTCCTTGCATTGATCATTTGCAAGTTATGCACAAAACTTGTGTTTGTAGTGCAAAAATAGAATTCGTTCGAATTGCTTTGAAAGAAGATATTGAGTTGAAATGACTCATTGAAATGATATTAAGGTTAAACGAATGGACACTTTCCTTGCAATGATCATTTGCAAGTTATGCACAAAACTTGTGTTAGTAGTGCAAAAATAGAATTCGTCCGACTTTCTTTGAAATATGTTATTGACTTGAAATGACACTTTGAAATGATTGTAAGGTTAAACGAATGCACACTTTCCTTGCAATGATCATTTGCAAGTTATGCACAAAAGTTGTGTTTGTAGTGCAAAAATAGAATTCGTTCCAATTGCTTTGAAAGAAGATATTGAGTTGAAATGACTCATTGAAATGATTTTAAGGTTAAACGAATGGACACTTTCCTTGCGTTGATCATTTGCAAGTTATGCACAAAACTTGTGTTTGTAGTGAAAAAATAGAATTCGTTCGACTTGCTTTGAAATGAGTTATTGACTTGAAATGACTCATCGAAATGATTTTAAGGTTAAACGAATGCACACTTTCCTTGCATTGATCATTTGCAAGTTATGCACAAAACTTGTGTTTGTATTGCAAAAATAGAATGCGTTCGACTTGCTTTGAAATAAGTTATTGACTTGAAATGACTCATTGAAATGATTTTAAGGTTAAACGAATGCACACTTTCCTTGCATTGATCATTTGCAAGTTATGCACAAAACTTGTGTTTGTAGTGCAAAAATAGAATTCGTTCGAATTGCTTTGAAAGAAGATATTGAGTTGAAATGACTCATTGAAATGATTTTAAGGTTAAACGAATGCACACTTTGGTTGCATTGACCATTTGGAAGTTATGCACAAAACTTGTGTTTGTAGTGCAAAAATAGAATCCGTTCGACTTGCTGTGAAATAAGTTATTGACTTGGAATGAGTCATTGAAATGATTTTAAGGTTAAACGAATGCACACTTTCGTTGCATTGATCATTTGCAAGTTATGCACAAAAGTTGTGTTTGTAGTGAAAAAATAGAATTCGTTCGAATTGCTTTGAAAGAAGATATTGAGTTGAAATGACTCATTGAAATGATTTAAAGGTTAAACGAATGGACACTTTCCTTGCATTGATCATTTGCAAGTTATGCACAAAACTTGTGTTTGTAGTCCAAAAATAGAATTCGTTCGACTTGCTTTGAAATAAATTATTGACTTGGAATGACTCATTGAAATGATTTTAAGGTTAAACGAATGCACACTTTCCTTGCATTGATCATTTGCAACTTATGCACAAAAGTTGTGTTTGTAGTGAAAAAGTAGAATTCGTTCGAATTGCTTTGAAAGAAGATATTGAGTTGAAATGACTCATTGAAATGATATTAAGGTTAAACGAATGGACACTTTCCTTGCAATGATCATTTGCAAGTTATGCACAAAACTTGTGTTAGTAGTGCAAAAATAGAATTCGTTCGACTTGCTTTGAAATAAGTTATTGACTTGAAATGACTCATTGAAAAGATTTTAAGGTTCAACGAATGCACACTTTCCTTGCATTGATCATTTGCAAGTTATGCACAAAACTTGTGTTCGTAGTGCAAAAATAGAATTCGTTCGAGTGCCTTTGAAATAAGTTATTGACTTGAAATGACTCATTGAAAAGATTTTAAGGTTCAACGAATGCACACTTTCCTTGCATTGATCATTTGCAAGTTATGCACAAAACTTGTGTTTGTATTGCAAAAATAGAATGCGTTCGACTTGCTTTGAAATAAGTTATTGACTTGAAATGACTCACTGAAATGATTTTAAGGTTAAACGAATGCACACTTTCCTCGCATTGATCATTTGCAAGTTATGCACAAAAGTTGTGTTCGTAGTGCAAAAATAGAATTCGTTCGAGTGCCTTTGAAATAAGTTATTGACATGAAATGACTCATTGAAAAGATTTTAAGGTTCAACGAATGCACACTTTCCTTGCATTGATCATTTGCAAGTTATGCACAAAACTTGTGTTTGTAGTGCAAAACTAGAATTCGTTCGACTTGCTTTGAAATAAGTTATTGACTTGAAATGACTCATTGAAATGATTTTAAGGTTAAACGAATGCACACTTTCCTTGCATTGATCATTTGCAAGTTATGCACAAAACTTGTGTTTGTAGTGCAAAAATAGAATTCGTTCGAATTGCTTTGAAAGAAGATATTGAGTTGAAATGACTCATTGAAATGATTTTAAGGTTAAACGAATGCACACTTTCATTGCATTGATCATTTGGAAGTTATGCACAAAACTTGTGTTTGTAGTGCAAAAATAGATAGCGTTCGACTTGCTTTGAAATAAGTTATTGACTTGAAATGACTCATTGAAATGATTTTAAGGTTAAACGAATGCACACTTTCCTTGCATTGATCATTTGCAAGTTATGCACAAAAGTTGTGTTTGTAGTGAAGAAATAGAGTTCGTTCGAATTGCTTTGAAAGAAGATATTGAGTTGAAATGACTCATCGAAATGATTTTAAGGTTCAACGAATGCACACTTTCTTTGCATTGATCAGTTGCAAGTTATGCACAAAAGTTGTGTTCGTAGTGCAAAAATAGAATGTGTTCGACTTGCTTTGAAATAAGTTATTTACTTCAAATGACTCATTGAAATGATTTTAAGGTTAAACGAATGCACACTTTCCTTGCATTGATCATTTGCAAGTTATGCACAAAACTTGTGTTTGTAGTGAAAAATTAGAATTCGTTGGAATTGCTTTGAAAGAAGATATTGAGTTGAAATGACTCATCGAAATGATTTTAAGGTTCAACGAATGCACACTTTCTTTGCATTGATCAGTTGCAAGTTATGCACAAAACTTGTGTTTGTATTGCAAAAATAGAATGCGTTCGACTTGCTTTGAAATAAGTTATTGACTTGAAATGACTCATTGAAATGATTTTAAGGTTAAACGAATGGACACTTTCCTTGCAATGATCATTTGCAAGTTATGCTCAAAACTTGTGTTAGTAGTGCAAAACTAGAATTCGTTCGACTTGCTTTGAAATAAGTTATTGACTTGAAATGACTCATGGAAATGATTTTAAGGTTAAACGAATGCATACTATCCTTGCATTGATCATTTGCAAGTTATGTACAAAACTTGTGTTTGTAGTGCAATAATAGAATTCGTTCGAATTGCTTTGAAAGAAGATATTGAGTTGAAATGACTCATTGAAATGATTTTAAGGTTAAACGAATGCACACTTTCGTTGCATTGATCATCTGGAAGTTATGCACAAAACTTGTGTTTGTAGTGAAAAAATAGAATTCGTTCGGCTTGCTTTGAAATAAGTTATTGACTTGAAATGACTCATCGAAATGATTTTAAGGTTAAACGAATGCACACTTTCCTTGCATTGATCATTTGCAAGTTATGCACAAAACTTGTGTTTGTAGTGCAGAAATAGAATTTTTTCGACTTGCTTTGAAATAAGTTATTGACTTCAAATGACTCATTGAAATTATTTTAAGGTTAAACGAATGGACACTTTCTTTGCAATGATCATTTGCAAGTTATGCACAAAAGTTGTGTTTGTAGTGAAAAAATAAAATTTGTTCGAATTGCTTCGAAAGAAGATATTGAGTGGAAATGACTCATTGAAATGATTTTAAGGTTAAACGAATGGACAATTTCCTTGCATTGATCATTTGCAAGTTATGCACAAAACTTGTGTTTGTAGTGCAAAAATAGAATTCGTTCGACTTGCTTTGAAATAAATTATTGACTTGGAATGACTCATTGAAATGATTTTAAGGTTAAACGAATGCACACTTTCCTTGCATTGATCATTTGCAACTTATGCACAAAAGTTGTGTTTGTAGTGAAAAAGTAGAATTCGTTCGAATTGCTTCGAAAGAAGATATTGAGTTGAAATGACTCATTGAAATGATATTAAGGTTAAACGAATGCACACTTTCCTTGCATTGATCATTTGCAAGTTATGCACAAAAGTTGTGTTCGCAGTGCAAAAATAGAATTCGTTCGACTTGCTTTGAAATAAGTTATTGACTTGAAATGACTCATCGAAATGATTTTAAGGTTAAACGAATGCACACTTTCCTTGCATTGATCATTTGCAAGTTATGCACAAAACTTGTGTTTGTAGTGCAGAAATAGAACTTTTTCGACTTGCTTTGAAATAAGTTATTGACTTGAAATGACTCATTGAAATTATTTTAAGGTTAAACGAATGGACACTTTCTTTGCAATGATCATTTGCAAGTTATGCACAAAAGTTGTGTTTGTAGTAAAAAATAGAATTCGTTCGAATTGCTTTGAAAGAAGATATTGAGTTGAAATGACTCATTGAAATGATTTTAAGCTTAAACGAATGGACAATTTCCTTGCATTGATCATTTGCAAGTTATGCACAAAACTTGTGTTTGTAGTGCAAAAATAGAATTCGTTCGACTTGCTTTGAAATAAATTATTGACTTGGAATGACTCATTGAAATGATTTAAGGTTAAACGAATGCACACTTTCCTTGCATTGATCATTTGCAACTTATGCACAAAAGTTGTGTTTGTAGTGAAAAAGTAGAATTCGTTCGAATTGCTTCGACAGAAGATATTGAGTTGAAATGACTCATTGAAAGGATATTAAGGTTAAACGAATGCACACTTTCCTTGCATTGATCATTTGCAAGTTATGCACAAAAGTTGTGTTCGCAGTGCAAAAATAGAATTCGTTCGACTTGCTTTGAAATAAGTTATTGACTTGAAGTGACTCATCGAAATGATTTTAAGGTTAAACGAATGCACACTTTCCTTGCATTGATCATTTGCAACTTATGCACAAAACTTGTGTTTGTAGTGCAGAAATAGAACTTTTTCGACTTGCTTTGAAATAAGTTATTGACTTGAAATGACTCATTGAAATTATTTTAAGGTTAAACGAATGGACACTTTCTTTGCAATGATCATTTGCAAGTTATGCCCAAAAGTTGTGTTTGTAGTAAAAAATAGAATTCGTTCGAATTGCTTTGAAAGAAGATATTGAGTTGAAATGACTCATTGAAATGATTTTAAGCTTAAACGAATGGACAATTTCCTTGCATTGATCATTTGCAAGTTATGCACAAAACTTGTGTTTGTAGTGCAAAAATAGAATTCGTTCGACTTGCTTTGAAATAAATTATTGACTTGGAATGACTCATTGAAATGATTTTAAGGTTAAACGAATGCACACTTTCCTTGCATTGATCATTCGCAACTTATGCACAAAAGTTGTGTTTGTAGTGAAAAAGAAGAATTTGTTCGAATTGCTTTGAAAGAAGATATTGATTTGGAATGACTCATTGAAATGATATTAAGGTTAAACGAATGGACACTTTCCTTGCAATGATCATTTGCAAGTTATGCACAAAACTTGTGTTAGTAGTGCAAAAATAGAATTCGTTCGACTTGCTTTAAAATATGTTATTGACTTGAAATGACTCATTGAAATGATTGTAAGGTTAAACGAATGCACACTTTCCTTGCATTGATCATTTGCAAGTTATGCACAAAACTTGTGTTTGTAGTGAAAAATTAGATTTCGTTGGAATTGCTTTGAAAGAACATGTTGAGTTGAAATGACTCATTAAAATGATTTTAAGGTTAAACGAATGGACACTTTCCTTGCATTGATCATTTGCAAGTTATGCACAAAACTTGTGTTTGTAGTGCAAAAATAGAATTCGTTCGAGTGCCTTTGAAATAATTTATTGACTTGAAATGACTCATTGAAAAGATTATAAGGTTCAACGAATGCACACTTTCTTTGCATTGATCAGTTGCAAGTTATGCACAAAACTTGTGTTTGTATTGCAAAAATAGAATGCGTTCGACTTGCTCTGAAATAAGTTATTTACTTGAAATGACTCATTGAAATGATTTTAAGGTTAAACGAATGCACACTTTCCTTGCATTGATCATTTGCAAGTTATGCGCAAAAGTTGTGTTTTGTAGTGAAAAAATAGAATTCGTTCGAATTGCTTTGAAAGAAGATATTGAGTTGAAATGACTCATTGAAATGATTTTAAGGTTAAACGAATGGACAATTTCCTTGCATTGATCATTTGTAAGTTATGCAAAAAACTTGTGTTTGTAGTGCAAAAATAGAATTCGTTCGACTTGCTTTGAAATAAATTATTGACTTGAAATGAGTCATTGAAATGATTTTAAGGTAAAACGAATGCACACTTTCCTTGCATTGATCATTTGCAAGTTATGCACAAAACTTGTGTTAGTAGTGAAAAAATAGAATTCGTTCGAATTACTTTGAAAGAAGATATTGAGTTGAAATGACTCATTGAAATGATTTTAAGGTTAAACGAATGGACACTTTCCTTGCATTGATCATTTGCAAGTTATGCACAAAACTTGTGTTTGTAGTGCAAAAATAGAATTCGTTCGAATTGCTTTGAAAGAAGATATTGAGTTGAATTGACTCATTGAAATGATATTAAGGTTAAACGAATGGACACTTTCCCTGCAATGATCATTTGCAAGTTATGCACAAAACTTGTGTTAGTAGTGAAAAAATAGAATTCGTTCGAATTGCTTTGAAAGAAGATATTGAGTTGAAATGACTCATTGAAATGATTTTAAGGTTAAACGAATGGACACTTTCCTTGCATTGATCATTTGCAAGTTATGCACAAAACTTGTGTTTGTAGTGCAAAAATAGAATTCGTTCGAATTGCTTTGAAAGAAGATATTGAGTTGAAATGACTCATTGAAATGATATTAAGGTTAAACGAATGCACACTTTCCTTGCAATGATCATTTGCAAGTTATGCACAAAACTTGACTTTCTAGTGCACAAATAGAATGCGTTCGACTTGCTTTGAAATAAGTTAGTGACTTGAAATGACTCATTGAAATGATTTTAAGGTTAAACGAATGGACAGTTTCCTTGCATTGATCATTTGCAAGTTATGCACAAAACTTGTGTTTGTAGTGCAAAAATAGAATGCGTTCGACTTGCTTTGAAATAAGTTATTGACTTCAAATGACTCATTGAAATGATTTTAAGGTTAAACGAATGCACACTTTCCCTGCATTGATCATTTGCAAGTTATGCACAAAACTTGTCTTTGTAGTGATAAATTAGAATTCGTTGGAATTGCTTTGAAAAAAGATATTGAGTTGAAATGACTCATTAAAATGATTTTAAGGTTAAACGAAGGGACACTTTCCTTGCATTGATCATTTGCAAGTTATGCACAAAACTTGTGTTTGTAGTGCAAAAATAGAATTCGTTCGACTTGCTTTGAAATAAATTATTGACTTGAAATGACTCATTGAAATGATTGTAAGGTTAAACGAATGCACACTTTCCTTGCATTGATCATTTGCAAGTTATGCACAAAACTTGTGTTTGTAGTGCAGAAATAGAATTTGTTCGACTTGCTTTGAAAGAAGATATTGAGTTGAAATGACTCATTGAAATGATTTTAAGGTTAAACGAATGCACACTTTCGTTGCATTGATCATTTGGAAGTTATGCACAAAACTTGTGTTTGTAGTGCAAAAATAGATAGCGTTCGACTTGCTTTGAAAGAAGATATTGAGTTGAAATGACTCATTGAAATGATTTTAAGGTTAAACGAACGGACACTTTCCTTGCAATGATCATTTGCAAGTTATGCACAAAACTTGTGTTTGTAGTGAAAAAATAGAATTCCTTCGAATTGCTTTGAAAGAAGATATTGAGTTGAAATGACTCATTGAAATGATTTTAAGGTTAAACGAATGGACACTTTCCTTTCAATGATCATTTGCAAGTTATGCACAAAACTTGTGTTTGTAGTGCAAAAATAGAATGCGTTCAACTTGCTTTGAAATAAGTTATTGACTTGAAATGACTCATTGAAATGATTTTAAGGTTAAACGAATGGACACTTTCCTTGCATTGATCATTTGCAAGTTATGCACAAAACTTGTGTTTGTAGTGCAAAAATAGAATTCGTTCGACTTGCTTTGAAATAAATTATTGACTTGAAATGACTCATTGAAATGATTGTAAGGTTAAACGAATGCCCACTTTCCTTGCATTGATCATTTGCAAGTTATGCAGAAAACTTGTGTTTGTAGTGAAAAAATAGAATTCGTTCGACTTGCTTTGAAATAAGTTATTGACTTGAAATGACTCATTGAAATGATTTTAAGGTTAAATGAATGCACACTTTCCTTGCATTGATCATTTGCAAGTTATGCTCAAAACTTGTGTTTGTAGTGCAAAAATAGAATGCGTTCGACTTGCTTTGAAATAAGTTATTGACTTCAAATGACTCATTGAAATGATTTTAAGGTTAAACGAATGCACACTTTCCTTGCATTGATCATTTGCAAGTTATGCACAAAACTTGTCTTTGTAGTGAAAAATTAGAATTCGTTGGAATTGTTTTGAAAGAAGATATTGAGTTGAAATGACTCATTAAAATGATTTTAAGGTTAAACGAATGGACACTTTCCCTGCATTGATCATTTGCAAGTTATGCACAAAACTTGTGTGTGTAGTGCAAAAATAGAATTCGTTCGACTTGCTTTGAAATAAATTATTGACTTGAAATGACTCATTGAAATGATTGTAAGGTTAAATGAATGCACACTTTCCTTGCATTGATCATTTGCAAGTTATGCACAAAACTTGTGCTTGTAGTGCAGAAATAGAATTTGTTCGAGTGCCTTTGAAAGAAGATATTGAGTTGAAATGACTCATTGTAATGATTTTAAGGTTAAACGAATGGACACTTTCCTTGCATTGATCATTTGCAAGTTATGCACAAAACTTGTGTTTGTAGTGCAAAAATAGAATTCGTTCGATTTGCTTTGAAATAAGTTATTGACTTCAAATGACTCATTGAAATGATTTTAAGGTTAAACGAATGCACACTTTCCTTGCATTGATCATTTGCAAGTTATGCACAAAACTTGTGTTTGTATGAAAAATTAGAATTCGTTGGAATTGCTTTGAAAGAAGATATTGAGTTGAAATGACTCATTAAAATGATTTTAAGGTTAAACGAATGCACACTTTCCTTGCATTGATCATTTGCAAGTTATGCACAAAACTTGTGTTTGTAGTGCAAAAATAGAATTCGTTCGAATTGCTTTGAAAGAAGATATTGAGTTGAAATGACTCATTGAAATGATTTTAAGGTTAAACGAATGCACAATTTCGTTGCATTGATCATTTGGAAGTTATGCACAAAACTTGTGTTTGTAGTGCAAAAATAGATAGCGTTCGACTTGCTTTGAAAGAAGATATTGAGTTGAAATGACTCATTGAAATGATTTTAAGGTTAAACGAATGGACACTTTCCTTGCAATGATCATTTGCAAGTTATGCACAAAACTTGTGTTAGTAGTGCAAAAATAGAATTCGTTCGGCTTGCTTTGAAATATGTTATTGACTTGAAATGACTCATTGAAATGATTTTAAGGTTAAATGAATGCACACTTTCCTTGCATTGATCATTTGCAAGTTATGCACAAAACTTGTGTTTGTAGTGCAAAAATAGAATGCGTTCGACTTGCTTTGGAATAAGTTATTGACTTCAAATGACTCATTGAAATGATTTTAAGGTTAAACGAATGCACACTTTCCTTGCACTGATCATTTGCAAGTTATGCACAAAACTTGTGTTTGTAGTGCAAAAATAGAATGCGTTCGACTTGCTTTGAAATAAGTTATTGACTTCAAATGACTCATTGAAATGATTTTAAGGTTAAACGAATGCACACTTTCCTTGCATTGATCATTTGCAAGTTATGCACAAAACTTGTCTTTGTAGTGAAAAATTAGAATTCGTTGGAATTGTTTTGAAAGAAGATATTGAGTTGAAATGACTCATTAAAATGATTTTAAGGTTAAACGAATGGACACTTTCCCTGCATTGATCATTTGCAAGTTATGCACAAAACTTGTGTGTGTAGTGCAAAAATAGAATTCGTTCGACTTGCTTTGAAATAAATTATTGACTTGAAATGACTCATTGAAATGATTGTAAGGTTAAATGAATGCACACTTTCCTTGCATTGATCATTTGCAAGTTATGCACAAAACTTGTGCTTGTAGTGCAGAAATAGAATTTGTTCGAGTGCCTTTGAAAGAAGATATTGAGTTGAAATGACTCATTGTAATGATTTTAAGGTTAAACGAATGGACACTTTCCTTGCATTGATCATTTGCAAGTTATGCACAAAACTTGTGTTTGTAGTGCAAAAATAGAATTCGTTCGATTTGCTTTGAAATAAGTTATTGACTTCAAATGACTCATTGAAATGATTTTAAGGTTAAACGAATGCACACTTTCCTTGCATTGATCATTTGCAAGTTATGCACAAAACTTGTGTTCGTAGTGCAAAAATAGAATTTGTTCGAGTGCCTTTGAAATAAGTTATTGACTTGAAATGAGTCATTGAAATGATTTTAAGGTTAAACGAATGCACACTTTCGTTGCATTGATCATTTGGAAGTTATGCACAAAACTTGTGTTTGTAGTGCAAAAATGGATAGCGTTCGACTTGCTTTGAAAGAAGATATTGAGTTGAAATGACTCATTGAAATGATTTTAAGGTTAAACTAATGGACACTTTCCTTGCATCGATCATTTGCAAGTTATGCACAAAACTTGTGCTTGTAGTGCAGAAATAGAATTCGTTCGAGTGCCTTTGAAATAAGTTATTGACTTGGAATGACTCATTGAAATGATTTTAAGGTTAAACGAATGCACACTTTTCCTGCATTGATCATTTGCAAGTTATGCACAAAAGTTGTGTTTGTTGTGAAAAAATAGAATTCGTTCGACTTGCTTTGAAATATGTTATTGACTTGAAATGACTCATTGAAATGATTTTAAGGTTAAACGAATGCACACTTTCCTTGCAATGATCATTTGCAAGTTATGCACAAAACTTGTGTTAGTAGTGCAAAAATAGAATTCGTTCGACTTGCTTCGAAATATGTTTTTGACTTGAAATGACTCATTGAAATGATTGTAAGGTTAAACGAATGCACACTTTCCTTGCATTGATCATTTGCGAGTTATGCGCAAAACTTGAGTTCGTAGTGCAAAAATAGAATTTGTTCGAGTGCCTTTGAAATAAGTTATTGACTTGAAATGAGTCATTGAAATGATTTTAAGGTTAAACGAATGCACACTTTCGTTGCATTGATCATTTGGAAGTTATGCACAAAACTTGTGTTTGTAGTGCAAAAATGGATAGCGTTCGACTTGCTTTGAAAGAAGATATTGAGTTGAAATGACTCATTGAAATGATTTTAAGGTTAAACTAATGGACACTTTCCTTGCATCGATCATTTGCAAGTTATGCACAAAACTTGTGTTTGTAGTGAAAAAATAGAATTCGTTCGACTTGCTTTGAAATAAGTTATTCACTTGAAATGACTCATTGAAATGATTTTAAGGTTAAACGAATGCACACTTTCATTGCATTGATCATTTGCAAGTTATGCACAAAACTTGTGTTTGTAGTGCAAAAATAGAATTCGTTCGACTTGCTTTGAAAGAAGATATTGAGTTGAAATGACTCATTGAAATGATTTTAAGGTTAAACGAATGCACACTTTCCTTGCATTGATCATTTGCAAGTTATGCACAAAAGTTGTGTTCGTAGTGCAAAAATAGAATTCGTTCGAGTGCCTTTGAAATAAGTTATTGACTTGGAATGACTCATTGAAATGATTTTAAGGTTAAACGAATGCACACTTTTCCTGCATTGATCATTTGCAAGTTATGCACAAAAGTTGTGTTTGTTGTGAAAAAATAGAATTCGTTCGACTTGCTTTGAAATATGTTATTGACTTGAAATGAGTCATTGAAATGATTTTAAGGTTAAACGAATGCACACTTTCGTTGCATTGATCATTTGGAAGTTATGCACAAAACTTGTGTTTGTAGTGCAAAAATGGATAGCGTTCAACTTGCTTTGAAAGAAGATATTGAGTTGAAATGACTCATTGAAATGATTTTAAGGTTAAACGAATGGACACTTTCTTTGCATTGATCATTTGCAAGTTATGCACAAAACTTGTGTTTGTAGTGAAAAAATAGAATTCGTTCGACTTGCTTTGAAATAAGTTATTGACTTGAAATGACTCATTGAAATGATTTTAAGGTTAAATGAATGCACACTTTCCTTGTATTGATCATTTGCAAGTTATGCACAAAACTTGTGCTTGTAGTGCAAAAATAGAATGCGTTCGACTTGCTTTGGAATAAGTTATTGACTTCAAATGACTCATTGAAATGATTTTAAGGTTAAACGAATGCACACTTTCCTTGCACTGATCATTTGCAAGTTATGCACAAAACTTGTCTTTGTAGTGAAAAATTAGAATTCGTTGGAATTGCTTTAAAAGAAGATATTCAGTTGAAATGACTCATTAAAATGATTTTAAGGTTAAACGAATGGACACTTTCCTTGCATTGATCATTTGCAAGTTATGCACAAAACTTGTGTTTGTAGTGCAAAAATAGAATTCGTTCGACTCGCTTTGAAAGAAGATATTGAGTTGAAATGACTCATTGAAATGATTTTAAGGTTAAACGAATGCACACTTTCCTTACAATGATCATTTGCAAGTTATGCACAAAACTTGTGTTTGTATTGCAAAAATAGAATTTGTTCGACTTGCTTTGAAATAAGTTATTGACTTGAAATGACTCATTGAAATTACTTTAAGGTTAAACGAATGGACACTTTCCTTGCAACGATCATTTGCAAGTTATGCACAAAACTTGACTTTGTAGTGCAAAAATAGAATGCGTTCGACTTGCTTTGAAATAAGTTATTGACTTGAAATGACTCATTGAAATGATTTTAAGGTTAAACGAATGGACACTTTCCTTGCATTGATCATTTGCAAGTTATGCACAAAACTTGTGTTTGTAGTGCAAAAATAGAATTCATTCGAATTGCTTTGAAAGAAGATATTGAGTTGAAATGACTCATTGAAATGATATTAAGGTTAAACGAATGCACACTTTCCTTGCAATGATCATTTGCAAGTTATGCACAAAAGTTGACTTTGTAGTGCAAAAATAGAATGCGTTCGACTTGCTTTGAAATAAGTTACTGACTTGAAATGACTCATTGAAATGATTTTAAGGTTAAACGAATGGACACTTTCGTTGCATTGATCATTTGGAAGTTATGCACAAAACTTGTGTTTATAGTGCAAAAATAGATAGCGTTCGACTTGCTTTGAAAGAAGATATTGAGTTGAAATGACTCATTGAAATGATTTTAAGGTTAAACGAATGGACACTTTCCTTGCAATGATCATTTGCAAGTTATGCACAAAACTTGTGTTAGTAGTGCAAAAATAGAATTCGTTCGACTTGCTTTGAAATATGTTATTGACTTGAAATGACTCATTGAAATGATTGTAAGGTTAAACGAATGCACACGTTCCTTGCATTGATCATTTGCAAGTTATGCACAAAACTTGTGTTTGTAGTGAAAAAATAGAATTCGTCCGACTTGCTTTGAAATAAGTTATTGACTTGAAATGACTCATTGAAATGATTTTAAGGTTAAACGAATGGACACTTTCCTTGCAATGATCATTTGCAAGTTATGCACAAAACTTGACTTTGTAGTGCAAAAATAGAATGCGTTCGACTTGCTTTGAAATAAGCTATTGACTTGAAATGACTCATTGAAATGATTTTAAGGTTAAACGAATGGACACTTTCCTTGCATTGATCATTTGCAAGTTATGCACAAAACTTGTGTTTGTAGTGCAAAAATAGAATTCGTTCGAATTGCATTGAAAGAAGATATTGAGTTGAAATGACTCATTGAAATGATATTAAGGTTAAACGAATGCACACTTTCCTTGCAATGATCATTTGCAAGTTATGCACAAAACTTGACTTTCTAGTGCACAAATAGAATGTGTTCGACTTGCTTTGAAATAAGTTAGTGACTTGAAATGACTCATTGAAATGATTTTAAGGTTAAACGAATGCACACTTTCCTTGCAATGATCATTTGCAAGTTATGCACAAAACTTGACTTTGTAGTGAAAAAATAGAATGCGTTCGACTTGCTTTGAAATAAGTTATTGACTTCAAATGACTGATTGAAATGATTGTAAGGTTAAACGAATGCACACTTTCCTTGCATTGATCATTTGCAAGTTATGCAAATAAGTTGTGTTTGTAGTGAAAAAATAGAATTCGTTCGAATTGCTTTGAAAGAAGATACTGAGTTGAAATGACTCATTGAAATGATATTAATCTTAAACGAATGGACACTTTCTTTGCATTGATCATTTGCAGGTTATGCACAAAACTTGTGTTTGTAGTGCAAAAATAGAATTCGTTCGACTTGCTTTGAAATAAATTATTGACTTGAAATGACTCATTGAAATGATTGTAAGGTTAAACGAATGCACACTTTCCTTGCATTGATCATTTGCAAGTTATGCACAAAAGTTGTGTTTGTAGTGAAAAAATAGAATTCGTTCGAATTGCTTTGAAAGAAGATATTGAGTTGAAATGACTCATTGAAATGATATTAAGGTTAAGCGAATGCACACTTTCCTTGCAATGATCATTTGCAAGTTATGCACAAAACTTGACTTTGTAGTGCAAAAATAGAATGCGTTCGACTTGCTTTGAAATAAGTTATTGACCTGAAATGACTCATTGAAATGATTTTAAGGTTAAACGAATGGACACTTTCGTTGCATTGATTATTTGGAAGTTATGCACAAAACTTGTGTTTGTAGTGCAAAAATAGATAGCGTTCGACTTGCTTTCAAAGAAGATATTGAGTTGAAATGACTCATTGAAATGATTTTAAGGTTAAACGAATGGACACTTTCCTTGCAATGATCATTTGCAAGTTATGCACAAAACTTGTGTTAGTAGTGCAAAAATAGAATTCGTTCGACTTGCTTTGAAATATCTTATTGACTTGAAATGACTCATTGAAATGATTGTAAGGTTAAACGAATGCACACTTTCCTTGCATTGATCATTTGCGAGTTATGCGCAAAAGTTGTGTTCGTAGTGCAAAAATAGAATTCGTTCGAGTGCCTTTGAAATAAGTTATTGACTTGAAATGACTAGTTGAAATGATTTTAAGGTTAAATGAATGCACACTTTCCTTGCATTGATCATTTGCAAGTTATGCACAAAACTTGTGTTTGTATTGCAAAAATAGAATTTGTTCGACTTGCTTTGAAATAAGTTATTGACTTGAAATGACTCATTGAAATTACTTTAAGGTTAAATGAATGGACACTTTCCTTGCAACGATCATTTGCAAGTTATGCACAAAAGTTGTGTATGTAGTGAAAAAATAGAATTCGTTCGAATTGCTTTGAAAGAAGATATTGAGTTGAAATGACTCATTGAAATGATTATAAGGTTAAACGAATGGACACTTTCCTTTCAATGATCATTTGCAAGTTATGCACAAAACTTTTGTTTGTAGTGCAAAAATAGAATTCGTTCGACTTGCTTTCAAATAAGTTATTGACTTGTAATGACTCATTGTAATGATTTTAAGGTTAAACGAATGCACACTTTCCTTGCATTGACCATTTGCAAGTTATGCACAAAAGTTGTGTTTGTAGTGAAAAAATAGAATTCGTTCGAATTGCTGTGAAAGAAGATATTGAGTTGAAATGACTCATTGAAATGATATTAAGGTTAAACGAATGCACACTTTCCTTGCAATGATCATTTGCAAGTTATGCACAAAACTTGACTTTGTAGTGCAAAAATAGAATGCGTTCGACTTGCTTTGAAATAAGTTATTGACTTGAAATGACTCATTGAAATGATTTTAAGGTTAAACGAATGGACACTTTCCTTGCATTGATCATTTGCAAGTTATGCACAAAACTTGTGTTTGTAGTGCAAAAATAGAATTTGTTCGACTTGCTTTGAAATAAGTTATTGACTTGAAATGACTCATTGAAATGATTTTAAGGTTAAATGAATGCACACTTTCCTTGCATTGATCATTTGCAAGTTATGCACAAAAGTTGTGTTTGTAGTGAAAAAATAGAATTCGTTCGAATTGCTTTGAAAGAAGATATTGAGTTGAAATGACTCATTGAAATGATATTAAGGTTAAACGAATGCACACTTTCCTTGCAATGATCATTTGCAAGTTATGCACAAAACTTGACTTTGTAGTGCAAAAATAGAATGCGTTCGACTTGCTTTGAAATAAGTTATTGACTTGAAATGACTCATTGAAATGATTTTAAGGTTAAACGAATGGACACTTTCCTTGCATTGATCATTTGCAAGTTATGCACAAAACTAGTGTTTGTAGTGCAAAAATAGAATTCGTTCGACTTGCTTTGAAATAAATTATTGACTTGAAATGACTCATTGAAATGATTGTAAGGTTAAACGAATGCACACTTTCCTTGCATTGATCATTTGCAAGTTATGCACAAAAGTTGTGTTTGTAGTGAAAAAATAGAATTCGTTCGAATTGCTTTGAAAGAAGATATTGAGTTGAAATGACTCATTGAAATGATATTAAGGTTAAACGAATGCACACTTTCCTTGCAATGATCATTTGCAAGTTATGCACAAAACTTGACTTTGTAGTGCAAAAATAGAATGCGTTCGACTTGCTTTGAAATAAGTTATTGACTTGAAATGACTCATTGAAATGATTTTAAGGTTAAACGAATGGACACTTTCGTTGCATTCATCATTTGGAAGTTATGCACAAAACTTGTGTTTGTAGTGCACAAATAGATAGCGTTCGACTTGCTTTGAAAGAAGATATTGAGTTGAAATGACTCATTGAAATGATTTTAAGGTTAAACGAATGGACACTTTCCTTGCAATGATCATTTGCAAGTTATGCACAAAACTTGTGTTAGTAGTGCAACAATAGAATTCGTTCGACTTGCTTTGAAATATGTTATTGACTTGAAATGACTCATTGAAATGATTGTAAGGTTAAACGAAGGCACACTTTCCTTGCATTGATCATTTGCGAGTTATGCGCAAAACTTGTGTTTGTAGTGCAAAAATAGAATGCGTTCGACTTGCTTTGAAATAACTTATTGACTTGAAATGACTCATTGAAATGATTGTAAGGTTAAACGAATGCACACTTTCCTTGCCTTGATCATTTGCAAGTTATGCACAAAAGTTGTGTTTGTAGTGCAAAAATAGAATTCGTTCGAATTGCTTTGAAAGAAGATATTGAGTTGAAATGACTCATTGAAATGATTTTAAGGTTAAACGAATGGACGCTTTCCTTGCAATGATCATTTGCAAGTTATGCACAAAACTTGTGTTTGTAGTGCAAAAATAGAATTCGTTCGAATTGCTTTGAAATAAATTATTGACTTGAAATGACTCATTGAAATGATTGTAAGGTCAAACGAATGCACACTTTCCTTGCATTGATCATTTGCAAGTTATGCACAAAACTTGTGTTTGTAGTGCAAAAATAGAATTCGTTCGACTTGCTTTGAAATAAATTATTGACTTGAAATGACTTATTGAAATGATTGTAAGGTTAAACGAATGCACACTTTCCTTGCATTGATCATTTGTAAGTTATGCACAAAACTTGTGTTTGTAGTGCAAAAATAGAATTTGTTCGACTTGCTTTGAAATAAGTTATTGACTTGGAATGACTCATTGAAATGATTTTAAGGTTAAACGAATGCACACTTTCCATGCATTGATCATTTGCAGGTTATGCACAAAAGTTGTGTTTGTAGTGAAAAAATAGAATTCGTTCGAATTGCTGTGAAAGAAGATATTGAGTTGAAATGACTCATTGAAATGATATTAAGGTTAAACGAATGCACACTTTCCTTGCAATGATCATTTGCAAGTTATGCACAAAACTTGACTTTGTAGTGCAAAAATAGAATGCGTTCGACTTGCTTTGAAATAAGTTATTGACTTGAAATGACTCATTGAAATGATTTTAAGGTTAAACGAATGGACACTTTCCTTGCATTGATCATTTGCAAGTTATGCACAAAACTTGTGTTTGTAGTGCAAAAATAGAATTCGTTCGACTTGCTTTGAAATAAATTATTGACTTGAAATGGCTCATTGAAATGATTGTAAGGTTAAACGAATGCACACTTTCCTTGCATTGATCATTTGCAAGTTATGCACAAAACTTGTGTTTGTAGTGAAAAAATAGAATTCGTTCGACTTGCTTTTAAATAAGTTATTGACTTCAAATGACTCATTGAAATGATTTTAAGGTTAAACGAATGCACACTTTGCTTGCAATGATGATTTGCAAGTTATGCACAAAACTTGACTTTGTAGTGCAAAAATAGAATGCGTTCGACTTGCTTTGAAATAAGGTATTGACTTGAAATGACTCATTGAAATGATTTTAAGGTTAAACGAATGGACACTTTCCTTGCATTGATCATTTGCAAGTTATGCACAAAACTTGTGTTTGTAGTGCAAAAATAGAATTCGTTCGACTTGCTTTGAAATAAATTATTGACTTGAAATGACTTATTGAAATGATTGTAAGGTTAAACGAATGCACACTTTCCTTGCATTGATCATTTGCAAGTTATGCACAAAACTTGTGTTTGTAGTGACAAAATAGAATTCGTACGACTTGCTTTGAAATAAGTTATTGACTCGGAATGACTCATTGAAATGATTTTAAGGTTAAACGAATGCACACTTTCCTTGCATTGATCATTTGCAAGTTATGCACAAAACTTGTGTTTGTAGTGCAAAAATAGAATGCGTTCGACTTGCTTTGAAATAAATTATTGACTTGAAATGACTCATTGAAATGATTGTAAGGTTAAACGAATGCACACTTTCCTTGCATTGATCATTTGCAAGTTATGCACAAAACTTGTGTTTGTAGTGCAAAAATAGAATGCGTTCGACTTGCTTTGAAATAAATTATTGACTTGAAATGACTCATTGTAATGATTTTAAGGTTAAACGAATGCACACTTTCCTTGCATTGATCATTTGCAAGTTATGCACAAAACTTGTGTTTGTAGTGCAAAAATAGAATTCGTTCGACCTGCTTTGAAATAAATTATTGACTTGAAATGACTCATTGAAATGATTTTAAGGTTAAACGAATGGACACTTTCCTTGCAATGATCATTTGCAAGTAATGCACAAAACTTGTGTTTGTAGTGAAAAAATAGAATTCGTTCGAATTGCTTTGAAAGAAGATATTGAGTTGAAATGACTCATTGAAATGATTTTAAGGTTAAACGAATGGACACTTTCCTTGCAATGATCATTTGCAAGTTATGCACAAAACTTGTGTTTGTAGTGCAAAAATAGAATTCGTTCGACTTGCTTTGAAATACGTTATTGACTTCAAATGACTGATTGGAATGATTTTAAGGTTAAACTACTGGACACATTCCTGGCATTGATCATTTGCAAGTTATGCACAAAACTTGTGTTTGTAGTGAAAAAATAGAATTCGTTCGACTTGCTTTGAAATAAGTTATTGACTTGAAATGACTCATTGAAATGATTTTAAGGTTAAACGAATGCACACTTTCCTTGCAATGATCATTTGCAAGTTATGCACAAAACTTGACTTTGTAGTGCAAAAATAGAATTCGTTCGACTTGCTTTGAAATAAATTATTGACTTGAAATGACTTATTGAAATGATTGTAAGGTTAAATGAATGCACACTTTCCTTCCATTGATCATTTGCAAGTTATGCACAAAACTTGTGTTTGTAGTGAAAAAATAGAATTCGTTCGACTTGCTTTGAAATAAGTTATTGACTTGAAATGACTCATTGAAATGATTTTAAGGTTAAACGAATGCACACTTTCCTTGCAATGATCATTTGCAAGTTATGCACAAAACTTGACTTTGTAGTGCAAAAATAGAAAGCGTTCGACTTGCTTTGAAATAAGTTATTGACTTGAAATGACTCATTGAAATTATTTTAAGGTTAAACGAATGGACACTTTCCTTGCATTGATCATTTGCAAGTTATGCACAAAACTTGTGTTTGTAGTGAAAAAATAGAATTCGTTCGACTTGCTTTGAAAGAAGATATTGAGTTGAAATGACTCATTGAAATGATATTAAGGTTAAACGAATGCACACTTTCCTTGCAATGATCATTTGCAAGTTATGCACAAAACTTGACTTTGTAGTGCAAAAATAGAATGCGTTCGACTTGCTTTGAAATAAGTTATTGACTTGAAATGACTCATTGAAATGATTTTAAGGTTAAACGAATGGACACTTTCCTTGCATTGATCATTTGCAAGTTATGCACAAAACTTGTGTTTGTAGTGCAAAAATAGAATTCGTTCGACCTGCTTTGAAATAAATTATTGACTTGAAATGACTCATTGAAATGATTGTAAGGTTAAACGAATGCACACTTTCTTTCCATTGATCATTTGCAAGTTATGCACAAAACTTGTGTTTGTAGTGAAAAAGTAGAATTCGTACGACTTGCTTTGAAATAAGTTATTGACTTGAAATGACTCATTGAAATGATTTTAAGGTTAAACGAATGGACACTTTCCTTGCAATGATCATTTGCAAGTAATGCACAAAACTTGATTTTGTAGCGCAAAAATAGAATTCGTTCGACTTGCTTTGAAATAAGTTATTGACTTCAAATGACTGATTGGAATGATTTTAAGGTTAAACTACTGGACACATTCCTGGCATTGATCATTTACAAGTTATGCAGAAAACTTGTGTTTGGAGTGCGAAAATATAATGCGTTCGACTTGCTTTGAAATAAGTTATTGACTCGGAATGACTCATTGAAATGATTTTAAGGTTAAACGAATGCACACTTTCCTTGCAATGATCATTTGCAAGTAATGCACAAAACTTGATTTTGTAGCGCAAAAATAGAATGCCTTCGACTTGCTTTGAAATAACTTATTGACTTGAAATGACTCATTGAAATGATTTTAAGGTTAAACGAATGGACACTCTCCTTGCATTGATCATTTGCAAGTTATGCACAAAACTTGTGTTTGTAGTGCAAAAATAGAATTCGTTCGACTTTCTTTGAAATAAATTATTGACTTGAAATGACTCATTGAAATGATTGTAAGGTTAAACGAATGCACACTTTCCTTGCATTGATCATTTGCAAGTTATGCACAAAACTTGTGTTTGTAGTGCAAAAATAGAATTCGTTCGACTTTCTTTGAAATAAATTATTGACTTGAAATGACTCATTGAAATGATTGTAAGGTTAAACGAATGCACACTTTCCTTGCATTGATCATTTGCAAGTTATGCACAAAACTTGTGTTTGTAGTGAAAAAATAGAATTCGTTCGACCTGCTTTGAAATAAATTATTGACTTGAAATGACTCATTGAAATGATTGTAAGGTTAAACGAATGCACACTTTCTTTCCATTGATCATTTGCAAGTTATGCACAAAACTTGTGTTTGTAGTGAAAAAGTAGAATTCGTACGACTTGCTTTGAAATAAGTTATTGACTTGAAATGACTCATTGAAATGATTTTAAGGTTAAACGAATGGACACTTTCCTTGCAATGATCATTTGCAAGTAATGCACAAAACTTGATTTTGTAGCGCAAAAATAGAATTCGTTCGACTTGCTTTGAAATAAGTTATAGACTTCAAATGACTGATTGGAATGATTTTAAGGTTAAACTACTGGACACATTCCTGGCATTGATCATTTACAAGTTATGCAGAAAACTTGTGTTTGGAGTGCGAAAATAGAATGCGTTCGACTTGCTTTGAAATAAGTTATTGACTCGGAATGACTCATTGAAATGATTTTAAGGTTAAACGAATGCACACTTTCCTTGCAATGATCATTTGCAAGTAATGCACAAAACTTGATTTTGTAGCGCAAAAATAGAATGCCTTCGACTTGCTTTGAAATAACTTATTGACTTGAAATGACTCATTGAAATGATTTTAAGGTTAAACGAATGGACACTCTCCTTGCATTGATCATTTGCAAGTTATGCACAAAACTTGTGTTTGTAGTGCAAAAATAGAATTCGTTCGACTTTCTTTGAAATAAATTATTGACTTGAAATGACTCATTGAAATGATTGTAAGGTTAAACGAATGCACACTTTCCTTGCATTGATCATTTGCAAGTTATGCACAAAACTTGTGTTTGTAGTGCAAAAATAGAATGCGTTCGACTTGCTTTGAAATAACTTATTGACTTGAAATGACTCATTGAAATGATTGTAAGGTTAAACGAATGCACACTTTCCTTGCATTGATCATTTGCAAGTTATGCACAAAACTTGTGTTTGTAGTGCAAAAATAGAATGCGTTCGACTTGCTTTGAAATAACTTATTGACTTGAAATGACTCATTGAAATGATTGTAAGGTTAAACGAATGCACACTTTCCTGGCATTGATGATTTGCAAGTTATGCACAAAAGTTGTGTTTGTTGTGAAAAAATAGAATTCGTTCGAATTGCTTTGAAAGAAGATATTGAGTTGAAATGACTCATTGAAATGATTTTAAGGTTAAACGAATGGACACTTTCCTTGCAATGATCATTTGCAAGTTATGCACAAAACTTGTGTTTGTAGTGCAAAAATAGAATTCGTTCGACTTGCTTTGAAATAAATTATTGACTTGAAATGACTCATTGAAATGATTGTAAGGTTAAACGAATCCACACTTTCCTTGCATTGATCATTTGCAAGTTATGCACAAAACTTGTGTTTGTAGTGCAAAAATAGAATTCGTTCGACTTGCTTTGAAATAAATTATTGACTTGAAATGACTTATTGAAATGATTGTAAGGTTAAACGAATGCACACTTTCCTTGCATTGATCATTTGCAAGTTATGCACAAAACTTGTGTTTGTAGTGAAAAAATAGAATTCGTACGACTTGCTTTGAAATAAATTATTGACTTGAAATGACTTATTGAAATGATTGTAAGGTTAAACGAATGCACACTTTCCTTGCATTGATCATTTGCAAGTTATGCACAAAACTTGTGTTTGTAGTGAAAAAATAGAATTCGTACGACTTGCTTTGAAATAAGTTATTGACTTTAAATGACTCATTGAAATGATTTTAAGGTTAAACGAATGGACACTTTCCTTGCATTGATCATTTGCAAGTTATGCACAAAACTTGTGTTTGTAGTGCAAAAATAGAATTCGTTTGACTTGCTTTGAAATAAATTATTGACTTGAAATGACTCATTGAAATGATTGTAAGGTTAAACGAACGCACACTTTCCTTCCATTGATCATTTGCAAGTTATGCACAAAACTTGTGTTTGTAGTGAAAAAATAGAATTCGTTCGACTTGCTTTGAAATAAGTTATTGACTTGAAATGACTCATTGAAATGATTTTAAGGTTAAACGAATGGACGCTTTCCTTGCAATGATCATTTGCAAGTTATGCACAAAACTTGTGTTTGTAGTGCAAAAATAGAATTCGTTCGACTTGCTTTGAAATAAATTATTGACTTGAAATGACTCATTGAAATGATTGTAAGGTCAAACGAATGCACACTTTCCTTGCATTGATCATTTGCAAGTTATGCACAAAACTTGTGTTTGTAGTGCAAAAATAGAATTCGTTCGACTTGCTTTGAAATAAATTATTGACTTGAAATGACTTATTGAAATGATTGTAAGGTTAAACGAATGCACACTTTCCTTGCATTGATCATTTGCAAGTTATGCACAAAACTTGTGTTTGTAGTGAAAAAATAGAATTCGTACGACTTGCTTTGAAATAAGTTATTGACTTTAAATGACTCATTGAAATGATTTTAAGGTTAAACGAATGGACACTTTCCTTGCATTGATCATTTGCAAGTTATGCACAAAACTTGTGTTTGTAGTGCAAAAATAGAATTCGTTTGACTTGCTTTGAAATAAATTATTGACTTGAAATGACTCATTGAAATGATTGTAAGGTTAAACGAACGCACACTTTCCTTCCATTGATCATTTGCAAGTTATGCACAAAACTTGTGTTTGTAGTGAAAAAATAGAATTCGTTCGACTTGCTTTGAAATAAGTTATTGACTTGAAATGACTCATTGAAATGATTTTAAGGTTAAACGAATGCACACTTTCCTTGCAATGATCATTTGCAAGTTATGCACAAAACTTGACTTTGTAGTGCAAAAATAGAAAGCGTTCGACTTGCTTCGAAATAAGTTATTGACTTGAAATGACTCATTGAAATGATTTTAAGGTTAAACGAATGGACACTTTCCTTGCATTGATCATTTGCAAGTTATGCACAAAACTTGTGTTTGTAGTGAAAAAATAGAATTCGTTCGACTTGCTTTGAAATAAGTTATTGACTTGAAATGACTCATTGAAATGATTGTAAGGTTAAAGGAATGCACACTTTCCTTGCAATGATCATTTGCAAGTTATTCACAAAACTTGACTTTGTAGTGCAAAAATAGAATGCGTTCGACTTGCTTTGAAATAAGTTATTGACTTGAAATGACTCATTGAAATGATTTTAAGGTTAAACGAATGGACACTTTCCTTGCATTGATCATTTGCAAGTTATGCACAAAACTTGTGTTTGTAGTGAAAAAATAGAATTCGTTCGACTTGCTTTGAAATAAGTTATTGACTTGAAATGACTCATTGACATGATTGTAAGGTTAAATGAATGCACACTTTCCTTGCAATGATCATTTGCAAGTTATGCACAAAACTTGACTTTGTAGTGCAAAAATAGAATGCGTTCGACTTGCTTTGAAATAAGTTATTGACTTGAAATGACTCATTGAAATGATTTTAAGGTTAAACGAATGGACACTTTCCTTGCATTGATCATTTGCAAGTTATGCACAAAACTTGTGTTTGTAGTGAAAAAATAGAATTCGTTCGACTTGCTTTGAAATAAGTTATTGACTTGAAATGACTCATTGAAATGATTGTAAGGTTAAATGAATGCACACTTTCCTTGCAATGATCATTTGCAAGTTATGCACAAAACTTGACTTTGTAGTGCAAAAATAGAATGCGTTCGACTTGCTTTGAAATAAGTTATTGACTTGAAATGACTCATTGAAATGATTTTAAGGTTAAACGAATGGACACTTTCCTTGCAATGATGATTTGCAAGTTATGCACAAAACTTGACTTTGTAGTGCAAAAATAGAATGCGTTCGACTTGCTTTGAAATAAGGTATTGACTTGAAATGACTCATTGAAATGATTTTAAGGTTAAACGAATGGACACTTTCCTTGCATTGATCATTTGCAAGTTATGCACAAAACTTGACTTTGTAGTGCAAAAATAGAATGCGTTCGACTTGCTTTGAAATAAGTTATTGACTTGAAATGACTCATTGAAATGATTTTAAGGTTAAACGAATGGACACTTTCCTTGCATTGATCATTTGCAAGTTATGCACAAAACTTGTGTTTGTAGTGAAAAAATAGAATGCGTACGACTTGCTTTGAAATAAGTTATTGACTTGAAATGACTCATTGAAATGATTTTAAGGTTAAACGAATGGACACTTTCCTTGCAATGATCATTTGCAAGTTATGCACAAAACTTGTGTTTGTAGTGCAAAAATAGAATTCGTTCGACTTGCTTTGAAATAAGTTATTGACTTCAAATGACTGATTGGAATGATTTTAAGGTTAAACTACTGGACACATTCCTGGCATTGATCATTTACAAGTTATGCAGAAAACTTGTGTTTGGAGTGCGAAAATAGAATGCGTTCGACTTGCTTTGAAATAAGTTATTGACTCGGAATGACTCATTGAAATGATTTTAAGGTTAAACGAATGCACACGTTCCTTGCATTGATCATTTGCAAGTTATGCACAAAACTTGTGTTTGTTGTGCAAAAATAGAATTCGTTCGACTTGCTTTGAAATAAGTTATTGACTTCAAATGACTGATTGGAATGATTTTAAGGTTAAACTACTGGACACATTCCTGGCATTGATCATTTACAAGTTATGCAGAAAACTTGTGTTTGGAGTGCGAAAATAGAATGCGTTCGACTTGCTTTGAAATAAGTTATTGACTCGGAATGACTCATTGAAATGATTTTAAGGTTAAACGAATGCACACGTTCCTTGCATTGATCATTTGCAAGTTATGCACAAAACTTGTGTTTGTAGTGCAAAAATAGAATTCGTTCGACTTGCTTTGAAATAAATTATTGACTTGAAATGACTCATTGAATTGATTTTAAGGTTAAACGAATGGACACTTTCCTTGCATTGATCATTAGCAAGTTATGCACAAAACTTGTGTTTGTAGTGCAAAAATAGAATTCGTTTGACTTGCTTTGAAATAAATTATTGACTTGAAATGACTCATTGAAATGATTTTAAGGTTAAACGAATGGACACTTTCCTTGCATTGATCATTTGCAAGTTATGCACAAAACTTGTGTTTGTAGTGCAAAAATAGAATTCGTTCGACTTTCTTTGAAATAAATTATTGACTTGAAATGACTCATTGAAATGATTGTAAGGTTAAACGAATGCACACTTTCCATGCATTGATCATTTGCAAGTTATGCACAAAACTTGTGTTTGTAGTGCAAAAATAGAATGCGTTCGACTTGCTTTGAAATAAATTATTGACTTGAAATGACTCATTGAAATGATTGTAAGGTTAAACGAATGCACACTTTCCTTGCATTGATCATTTGCAAGTTATGCACAAAACTTGTGTTTGTAGTGCAAAAATAGAATGCGTTCGACTTGCTTTGAAATAACTTATTAACTTGAAATGACTCATTGAAATGATTGTAAGGTTAAACGAATGCACACTTTCCTTGCATTGATCATTTGCAAGTTATGCGCAAAACTTGTGTTTGTAGTGCAAAAATAGAATGCGTTCGACTTGCTTTGAAATAACTTATTGACTTGAAATGACTCATTGAAATGATTGTAAGGTTAAACGAATGCACACTTTCCTTGCATTGATCATTTGCAAGTTATGCACAAAAGTTGTGTTTGTAGTGAAAAAATAGAATTCGTTCGAATTGCTTTGAAAGAAGATATTGAGTTGAAATGACTCATTGAAATGATTTTAAGGTTAAACGAATGGACGCTTTCCTTGCAATGATCATTTGCAAGTTATGCACAAAACTTGACTTTGTAGTGCAAAAATAGAAAGCGTTCGACTTGCTTTGAAATAAGTTATTGACTTGAAATGACTCATTGAAATGATTGTAAGGTTAAACGAATGCACACTTTCCTTGCATTGATCATTTGCAAGTTATGCACAAAAGTTGTGTTTGTAGTGAAAAAATAGAATTCGTTCGAATTGCTTTGAAAGAAGATATTGAGTTGAAATGACTCATTGAAATGATTTTAAGGTTAAACGAATGGACGCTTTCCTTGCAATGATCATTTGCAAGTTATGCACAAAACTTGACTTTGTAGTGCAAAAATAGAAAGCGTTCGACTTGCTTTGAAATAAGTTATTGACTTGAAATGACTCATTGAAATGATTTTAAGGTTAAACGAATGGACACTTTCCTTGCATTGATCATTTGCAAGTTATGCACAAAACTTGTGTTTGTAGTGCAAAAATAGAATGCGTTCGACTTGCTTTGAAATAACTTATTGACTTGAAATGACTCATTGAAATGATTGTAAGGTTAAACGAATGCACACTTTCCTTGCATTGATCAGTTGCAAGTTATGCACAAAACTTGTGTTTGTAGTGCAAAAATAGAATGCGTTCGACTTGCTTTGAAATAACTTATTGACTTGAAATGACTCATTGAAATGATTGTAAGGTTAAACGAATGCACACTTTCCTTGCATTGATCATTTGCAAGTTATGCACAAAAGTTGTGTTTGTAGTGAAAAAAAAGAATTCGTTCGAATTGCTTTGAAAGAAGATATTGAGTTGAAATGACTCATTGAAATGATTGTAAGGTTAAACGAATGCACACTTTCCTTGCATTGATCATTTGCAAGTTATGCACAAAACTTGTGTTTGTTGTGAAAATATAGAATTCGTTCGACTTGCTTTGAAATAAGTTATTGACTTGAAATGACTCATTGAAATTATTTTAAGGTTAAACGAATGGACACTTTCCTTGCAATGATCATTTGCAAGTTACGCACAAAACTTGACTTTGTTGTGCAAAAATAGAATGCGTTCGACTTGCTTTGAAATAAGTTATTGACTTGAAATGATTCATTGAAATGATTGTAAGGTTAAACGAATGCACACTTTCCTTGCATTGATCATTTGCAAGTTATGCACAAAACTTGTGTTTGTAGTGCAAAAATAGAATTCGTTCGACTTGCTTTGAAATAAATTATTGACTTGAAATGACTTATTGAAATGATTGTAAGGTTAAACGAATGCACACTTTCCTTGCATTGATCATTTGCAAGTTATGCACAAAACTTGTGTTTGTAGTGAAAAAATAGAATTCGTACGACTTGCTTTGAAATAAGTTATTGACTTGAAATGACTCATTGAAATGATTTTAAGGTTAAACGAATGGACACTTTCCTTGCATTGATCATTTGCAAGTTATGCACAAAACTTGTGTTTGTAGTGCAAAAATAGAATTCGTTCGACTTGGTTTGAAATAAATTATTGACTTGAAATGACTCATTGAAATGATTGTAAGGTTAAACGAATGCACACTTTCCTTCCATTGATCATTTGCAAGTTATGCACAAAACTTGTGTTTGTAGTGAAAAAATAGAATTCGTTCGACTTGCTTTGAAATACGTTATTGACTTGAAATGACTCATTGAAATTATTTTAAGGTTAAACGAATGGACACTTTCCTTGCAATGATCATTTGCAAGTTACGCACAAAACTTGTGTTTGTAGTGAAAAAATAGAATTCGTTCGAATTGCTTTGAAAGAAGATATTGAGTTGAAATGACTCATTGAAATGATTTTAAGGTTAAACGAATGGACACTTTCCTTGCAATGATCATTTGCAAGTTATGCACAAAACTTGTGTTTGTAGTGCAAAAATAGAATTCGTTCGACTTGCTTTGAAATAAGTTATTGACTTCAAATGACTGATTGGAATGATTTTAAGGTTAAACTACTGGACACATTCCTGGCATTGATCATTTACAAGTTATGCAGAAAACTTGTGTTTGGAGTGCGAAAATAGAATGCGTTCGACTTGCTTTGAAATAAGTTATTGACTCGGAATGACTCATTGAAATGATTTTAAGGTTAAACGAATGCACACTTTCCTTGCATTGATCATTTGCAAGTTATGCACAAAACTTGTCTTTGTAGTGCAAAAATAGAATTTGTTTGACTTGCTTTGAAATAAGTTATTGACTTGAAATGACTCATTGAAATAATTTTAAGGTTAAATGAATGCACACTTTCCTTGCATTGATCATTTGCAAGTTATGCACAAAAGTTCTGTTTGTAGTGAAAAAATAGAATTCGTTCGAATTGCTTTGAAAGAAGATATTGAGTTGAAATGACTCATTGAAATGATATTAAGGTTAAACGAATGCACACTTTCCTTGCAATGATCATTTGCAAGTTATGCACAAAACTTGACTTTGTTGTGCAAAAATAGAATGCGTTCGACTTGCTTTGAAATAAGTTATTGACTTGAAATGACTCATTGAAATGATTTTAAGGTTAAACGAATGGACACTTTCCTCGCATTGATCATTTGCAAGTTATGCACAAAACTTGTGTTTGTAGTGCAAAAATAGAATTCGTTTGACTTGCTTTGAAATAAATTATTGACTTGAAATGACTCATTGAAATGATTGTAAGGTTAAACGAATGCACACTTTCCTTCCATTGATCATTTGCAAGTTATGCACAAAACTTGTGTTTGTAGTGAAAAAATAGAATTCGTTCGACTTGCTTTGAAATAAGTTATTGACTTGAAATGACTCATTGAAATGATTTTAAGGTTAAACGAATGCACACTTTCCTTGCAATGATCATTTGCAAGTTATGCACAAAACTTGACTTTGTAGTGCAAAAATAGAAAGCGTTCGACTTGCTTTGAAATAAGTTATTGACTTGAAATGACTCATTGAAATGATTTTAAGGTTAAACGAATGGACACTTTCCTTGTATTGATCATTTGCAAGTTATGCACAAAACTTGTGTTTGTAGTGAAAAAATAGAATTCGTTCGACTTGCTTTGCAATAAGTTATTGACTTGAAATGACTCATTGAAATGATTGTAAGGTTAAATGAATGCACACTTTCCTTGCAATGATTATTTGCAAGTTATGCACAAAACTTGACTTTGTAGTGCAAAAATAGAATGCGTTCGAATTGCTTAGAAATAAGTTATTGACTTGAAATGACTCATTGAAATGATTTTAAGGTTAAACGAATGGACACTTTCCTTGCATTGATCATCTGCAAGTTATGCACAAAACTTGTGTTTGTAGTGCAAAAATAGAATTCGTTCGACTTGCTTTGAAATAAATTATTGACTTGAAATGACTCATTGAAATGATTGTAAGGTTAAACGAATGCACACTTTCTTTCCATTGATCATTTGCAAGTTATGCACAAAACTTGTGTTTGTAGTGAAAAAATAGAATTCGTTCGACTTGCTTTGAAATAAGTTATTGACTTGAAATGACTCATTGAAATGATTTTAAGGTTAAACGAATGCACACTTTCCTTGCAATGATCATTTGCAAGTAATGCACAAAACTTGACTTTGTAGCGCAAAAATAGAATGCCTTCGACTTGCTTTGAAATAACTTATTGACTTGAAATGACTCATTGAAATGATTTTAAGGTTAAACGAATGGACACTCTCCTTGCATTGATCATTTGCAAGTTATGCACAAAACTTGTGTTTGTAGTGCAAAAATAGAATTCGTTCGACTTTCTTTGAAATAAATTATTGACTTGAAATGACTCATTGAAATGATTTTAAGGTTAAACGAATGGACACTTTCCTTGCATTGATCATTTGCAAGTTATGCACAAAACTTGTGTTTGTAGTGCAAAAATAGAATTCGTTCGACTTGGTTTGAAATAAATTATTGACTTGAAATGACTCATTGAAATGATTGTAAGGTTAAACGAATGCACACTTTCCTTCCATTGATCATTTGCAAGTTATGCACAAAACTTGTGTTTGTAGTGAAAAAATAGAATTCGTTCGACTTGCTTTGAAATACGTTATTGACTTGAAATGACTCATTGAAATGATTTTAAGGTTAAACGAATGGACACTTTCCTTGCATTGATCATCTGCAAGTTATGCACAAAACTTGTGTTTGTAGTGCAAAAATAGAATTCGTTCGACTTGCTTTGAAATAAATTATTGACTTGAAATGACTCATTGAAATGATTGTAAGGTTAAACGAATGCACACTTTCTTTCCATTGATCATTTGCAAGTTATGCACAAAACTTGTGTTTGTAGTGAAAAAATAGAATTCGTTCGACTTGCTTTGAAATAAGTTATTGACTTGAAATGACTCATTGAAATGATTTTAAGGTTAAACGAATGCACACTTTCCTTGCAATGATCATTTGCAAGTAATGCACAAAACTTGACTTTGTAGCGCAAAAATAGAATGCCTTCGACTTGCTTTGAAATAAATTATTGACTTGAAATGACTTATTGAAATGATTGTAAGGTTAAACGAATGCACACTTTCCTTGCATTGATCATTTGCAAGTTATGCACAAAACTTGTGTTTGTAGTGAAAAAATAGAATTCGTACGACTTGCTTTGAAATAAGTTATTGACTTGAAATGACTCATTGAAATGATTTTAAGGTTAAACGAATGGACACTTTCCTTGCATTGATCATTTGCAAGTTATGCACAAAACTTGTGTTTGTAGTGCAAAAATAGAAAGCGTTCGACTTGCTTTGAAATAAGTTATTGACTTGAAATGACTCATTGAAATGATTGTAAGGTTAAACGAATGCACACTTTCCTTGCATTGATCATTTGCAAGTTATGCACAAAAGTTGTGTTTGTAGTGAAAAAATAGAATTCGTTCGAATTGCTTTGAAAGAAGATATTGAGTTGAAATGACTCATTGAAATGATTTTAAGGTTAAACGAATGGACGCTTTCCTTGCAATGATCATTTGCAAGTTATGCACAAAACTTGACTTTGTAGTGCAAAAATAGAAAGCGTTCGACTTGCTTTGAAATAAGTTATTGACTTGAAATGACTCATTGAAATGATTTTAAGGTTAAACGAATGGACACTTTCCTTGCATTGATCATTTGCAAGTTATGCACAAAACTTGTGTTTGTAGTGCAAAAATAGAATGCGTTCGACTTGCTTTGAAATAACTTATTGACTTGAAATGACTCATTGAAATGATTGTAAGGTTAAACGAATGCACACTTTCCTTGCATTGATCAGTTGCAAGTTATGCACAAAACTTGTGTTTGTAGTGCAAAAATAGAATGCGTTCGACTTGCTTTGAAATAACTTATTGACTTGAAATGACTCATTGAAATGATTGTAAGGTTAAACGAATGCACACTTTCCTTGCATTGATCATTTGCAAGTTATGCACAAAAGTTGTGTTTGTAGTGAAAAAAAAGAATTCGTTCGAATTGCTTTGAAAGAAGATATTGAGTTGAAATGACTCATTGAAATGATTGTAAGGTTAAACGAATGCACACTTTCCTTGCATTGATCATTTGCAAGTTATGCACAAAACTTGTGTTTGTTGTGAAAAAATAGAATTCGTTCGACTTGCTTTGAAATAAGTTATTGACTTGAAATGACTCATTGAAATTATTTTAAGGTTAAACGAATGGACACTTTCCTTGCAATGATCATTTGCAAGTTACGCACAAAACTTGACTTTGTTGTGCAAAAATAGAATGCGTTCGACTTGCTTTGAAATAAGTTATTGACTTGAAATGACTCATTGAAATGATTGTAAGGTTAAACGAATGCACACTTTCCTTGCATTGATCATTTGCAAGTTATGCACAAAACTTGTGTTTGTAGTGCAAAAATAGAATTCGTTCGACTTGCTTTGAAATAAATTATTGACTTGAAATGACTTATTGAAATGATTGTAAGGTTAAACGAATGCACACTTTCCTTGCATTGATCATTTGCAAGTTATGCACAAAACTTGTGTTTGTAGTGAAAAAATAGAATTCGTACGACTTGCTTTGAAATAAGTTATTGACTTGAAATGACTCATTGAAATGATTTTAAGGTTAAACGAATGGACACTTTCCTTGCATTGATCATTTGCAAGTTATGCACAAAACTTGTGTTTGTAGTGCAAAAATAGAATTCGTTCGACTTGGTTTGAAATAAATTATTGACTTGAAATGACTCATTGAAATGATTGTAAGGTTAAACGAATGCACACTTTCCTTCCATTGATCATTTGCAAGTTATGCACAAAACTTGTGTTTGTAGTGAAAAAATAGAATTCGTTCGACTTGCTTTGAAATACGTTATTGACTTGAAATGACTCATTGAAATTATTTTAAGGTTAAACGAATGGACACTTTCCTTGCAATGATCATTTGCAAGTTACGCACAAAACTTGTGTTTGTAGTGAAAAAATAGAATTCGTTCGAATTGCTTTGAAAGAAGATATTGAGTTGAAATGACTCATTGAAATGATTTTAAGGTTAAACGAATGGACACTTTCCTTGCAATGATCATTTGCAAGTTATGCACAAAACTTGTGTTTGTAGTGCAAAAATAGAATTCGTTCGACTTGCTTTGAAATAAGTTATTGACTTCAAATGACTGATTGGAATGATTTTAAGGTTAAACTACTGGACACATTCCTGGCATTGATCATTTACAAGTTATGCAGAAAACTTGTGTTTGGAGTGCGAAAATAGAATGCGTTCGACTTGCTTTGAAATAAGTTATTGACTCGGAATGACTCATTGAAATGATTTTAAGGTTAAACGAATGCACACTTTCCTTGCATTGATCATTTGCAAGTTATGCACAAAACTTGTCTTTGTAGTGCAAAAATAGAATTTGTTTGACTTGCTTTGAAATAAGTTATTGACTTGAAATGACTCATTGAAATAATTTTAAGGTTAAATGAATGCACACTTTCCTTGCATTGATCATTTGCAAGTTATGCACAAAAGTTCTGTTTGTAGTGAAAAAATAGAATTCGTTCGAATTGCTTTGAAAGAAGATATTGAGTTGAAATGACTCATTGAAATGATATTAAGGTTAAACGAATGCACACTTTCCTTGCAATGATCATTTGCAAGTTATGCACAAAACTTGACTTTGTTGTGCAAAAATAGAATGCGTTCGACTTGCTTTGAAATAAGTTATTGACTTGAAATGACTCATTGAAATGATTTTAAGGTTAAACGAATGGACACTTTCCTCGCATTGATCATTTGCAAGTTATGCACAAAACTTGTGTTTGTAGTGCAAAAATAGAATTCGTTTGACTTGCTTTGAAATAAATTATTGACTTGAAATGACTCATTGAAATGATTGTAAGGTTAAACGAATGCACACTTTCCTTCCATTGATCATTTGCAAGTTATGCACAAAACTTGTGTTTGTAGTGAAAAAATAGAATTCGTTCGACTTGCTTTGAAATAAGTTATTGACTTGAAATGACTCATTGAAATGATTTTAAGGTTAAACGAATGCACACTTTCCTTGCAATGATCATTTGCAAGTTATGCACAAAACTTGACTTTGTAGTGCAAAAATAGAAAGCGTTCGACTTGCATTGAAATAAGTTATTGACTTGAAATGACTCATTGAAATGATTTTAAGGTTAAACGAATGGACACTTTCCTTGTATTGATCATTTGCAAGTTATGCACAAAACTTGTGTTTGTAGTGAAAAAATAGAATTCGTTCGACTTGCTTTGCAATAAGTTATTGACTTGAAATGACTCATTGAAATGATTGTAAGGTTAAATGAATGCACACTTTCCTTGCAATGATTATTTGCAAGTTATGCACAAAACTTGACTTTGTAGTGCAAAAATAGAATGCGTTCGAATTGCTTAGAAATAAGTTATTGACTTGAAATGACTCATTGAAATGATTTTAAGGTTAAACGAATGGACACTTTCCTTGCATTGATCATCTGCAAGTTATGCACAAAACTTGTGTTTGTAGTGCAAAAATAGAATTCGTTCGACTTGCTTTGAAATAAATTATTGACTTGAAATGACTCATTGAAATGATTGTAAGGTTAAACGAATGCACACTTTCTTTCCATTGATCATTTGCAAGTTATGCACAAAACTTGTGTTTGTAGTGAAAAAATAGAATTCGTTCGACTTGCTTTGAAATAAGTTATTGACTTGAAATGACTCATTGAAATGATTTTAAGGTTAAACGAATGCACACTTTCCTTGCAATGATCATTTGCAAGTAATGCACAAAACTTGACTTTGTAGCGCAAAAATAGAATGCCTTCGACTTGCTTTGAAATAACTTATTGACTTGAAATGACTCATTGAAATGATTTTAAGGTTAAACGAATGGACACTCTCCTTGCATTGATCATTTGCAAGTTATGCACAAAACTTGTGTTTGTAGTGCAAAAATAGAATTCGTTCGACTTTCTTTGAAATAAATTATTGACTTGAAATGACTCATTGAAATGATTTTAAGGTTAAACGAATGGACACTTTCCTTGCATTGATCATTTGCAAGTTATGCACAAAACTTGTGTTTGTAGTGCAAAAATAGAATTCGTTCGACTTGGTTTGAAATAAATTATTGACTTGAAATGACTCATTGAAATGATTGTAAGGTTAAACGAATGCACACTTTCCTTCCATTGATCATTTGCAAGTTATGCACAAAACTTGTGTTTGTAGTGAAAAAATAGAATTCGTTCGACTTGCTTTGAAATACGTTATTGACTTGAAATGACTCATTGAAATGATTTTAAGGTTAAACGAATGGACACTTTCCTTGCATTGATCATCTGCAAGTTATGCACAAAACTTGTGTTTGTAGTGCAAAAATAGAATTCGTTCGACTTGCTTTGAAATAAATTATTGACTTGAAATGACTCATTGAAATGATTGTAAGGTTAAACGAATGCACACTTTCTTTCCATTGATCATTTGCAAGTTATGCACAAAACTTGTGTTTGTAGTGAAAAAATAGAATTCGTTCGACTTGCTTTGAAATAAGTTATTGACTTGAAATGACTCATTGAAATGATTTTAAGGTTAAACGAATGCACACTTTCCTTGCAATGATCATTTGCAAGTAATGCACAAAACTTGACTTTGTAGCGCAAAAATAGAATGCCTTCGACTTGCTTTGAAATAAATTATTGACTTGAAATGACTTATTGAAATGATTGTAAGGTTAAACGAATGCACACTTTCCTTGCATTGATCATTTGCAAGTTATGCACAAAACTTGTGTTTGTAGTGAAAAAATAGAATTCGTACGACTTGCTTTGAAATAAGTTATTGACTTGAAATGACTCATTGAAATGATTTTAAGGTTAAACGAATGGACACTTTCCTTGCATTGATCATTTGCAAGTTATGCACAAAACTTGTGTTTGTAGTGCAAAAATAGAATTCGTTCGACTTGGTTTGAAATAAATTATTGACTTGAAATGACTCATTGAAATGATTGTAAGGTTAAACGAATGCACACTTTCCTTCCATTGATCATTTGCAAGTTATGCACAAAACTTGTGTTTGTAGTGAAAAAATAGAATTCGTTCGACTTGCTTTGAAATACGTTATTGACTTGAAATGACTCATTGAAATAATTTTAAGGTTAAACGAATGGACACTTTCCTTGCAATGATCATTTGCAAGTTACGCACAAAACTTGTGTTTGTAGTGAAAAAATAGAATTCGTTCGAATTGCTTTGAAAGAAGATATTGAGTTGAAATGACTCATTGAAATGATTTTAAGGTTAAACGAATGGACACTTTCCTTGCAATGATCATTTGCAAGTTATGCACAAAACTTGTGTTTGTAGTGCAAAAATAGAATTCGTTCGACTTGCTTTGAAATAAGTTATTGACTTCAAATGACTGATTGGAATGATTTTAAGGTTAAACTACTGGACACATTCCTGGCATTGATCATTTACAAGTTATGCAGAAAACTTGTGTTTGGAGTGCGAAAATAGAATGCGTTCGACTTGCTTTGAAATAAGTTATTGACTCGGAATGACTCATTGAAATGATTTTAAGGTTAAACGAATGCACACTTTCCTTGCATTGATCATTTGCAAGTTATGCACAAAACTTGTCTTTGTAGTGCAAAAATAGAATTTGTTTGACTTGCTTTGAAATAAGTTATTGACTTGAAATGACTCATTGAAATAATTTTAAGGTTAAATGAATGCACACTTTCCTTGCATTGATCATTTGCAAGTTATGCACAAAAGTTCTGTTTGTAGTGAAAAAATAGAATTCGTTCGAATTGCTTTGAAAGAAGATATTGAGTTGAAATGACTCATTGAAATGATATTAAGGTTAAACGAATGCACACTTTCCTTGCAATGATCATTTGCAAGTTATGCACAAAACTTGACTTTGTTGTGCAAAAATAGAATGCGTTCGACTTGCTTTGAAATAAGTTATTGACTTGAAATGACTCATTGAAATGATTTTAAGGTTAAACGAATGGACACTTTCCTCGCATTGATCATTTGCAAGTTATGCACAAAACTTGTGTTTGTAGTGCAAAAATAGAATTCGTTTGACTTGCTTTGAAATAAATTATTAACTTGAAATGACTCATTGAAATGATTGTAAGGTTAAACGAATGCACACTTTCCTTCCATTGATCATTTGCAAGTTATGCACAAAACTTGTGTTTGTAGTGAAAAAATAGAATTCGTTCGACTTGCTTTGAAATAAGTTATTGACTTGAAATGACTCATTGAAATGATTTTAAGGTTAAACGAATGCACACTTTCCTTGCAATGATCATTTGCAAGTTATGCACAAAACTTGACTTTGTAGTGCAAAAATAGAAAGCGTTCGACTTGCTTTGAAATAAGTTATTGACTTGAAATGACTCATTGAAATGATTTTAAGGTTAAACGAATGGACACTTTCCTTGTATTGATCATTTGCAAGTTATGCACAAAACTTGTGTTTGTAGTGAAAAAATAGAATTCGTTCGACTTGCTTTGCAATAAGTTATTGACTTGAAATGACTCATTGAAATGATTGTAAGGTTAAATGAATGCACACTTTCCTTGCAATGATTATTTGCAAGTTATGCACAAAACTTGACTTTGTAGTGCAAAAATAGAATGCGTTCGAATTGCTTTGAAATAAGTTATTGACTTGAAATGACTCATTGAAATGATTTTAAGGTTAAACGAATGGACACTTTCCTTGCATTGATCATCTGCAAGTTATGCACAAAACTTGTGTTTGTAGTGCAAAAATAGAATTCGTTCGACTTTCTTTGAAATAAATTATTGACTTGAAATGACTCATTGAAATGATTTTAAGGTTAAACGAATGGACACTTTCCTTGCATTGATCATTTGCAAGTTATGCACAAAACTTGTGTTTGTAGTGCAAAAATAGAATTCGTTCGACTTGGTTTGAAATAAATTATTGACTTGAAATGACTCATTGAAATGATTGTAAGGTTAAACGAATGCACACTTTCCTTCCATTGATCATTTGCAAGTTATGCACAAAACTTGTGTTTGTAGTGAAAAAATAGAATTCGTTCGACTTGCTTTGAAATACGTTATTGACTTGAAATGACTCATTGAAATGATTTTAAGGTTAAACGAATGGACACTTTCCTTGCATTGATCATCTGCAAGTTATGCACAAAACTTGTGTTTGTAGTGCAAAAATAGAATTCGTTCGACTTGCTTTGAAATAAATTATTGACTTGAAATGACTCATTGAAATGATTGTAAGGTTAAACGAATGCACACTTTCTTTCCATTGATCATTTGCAAGTTATGCACAAAACTTGTCTTTGTAGTGCAAAAATAGAATTTGTTCGACTTGCTTTGAAATAAGTTATTGACTTGAAATGACTCATTGAAATAATTTTAAGGTTAAATGAATGCACACTTTCCTTGCATTGATCATTTGCAAGTTATGCACAAAAGTTCTGTTTGTAGTGAAAAAATAGAATTCGTTCGAATTGCTTTGAAAGAAGATATTGAGTTGAAATGACTCATTGAAATGATATTAAGGTTAAACGAATGCACACTTTCCTTGCAATGATCATTTGAAAGTTATGCACAAAACTTGACTTTGTTGTGCAAAAATAGAATGCGTTCGACTTGCTTTGAAATAAGTTATTGACTTGAAATGACTCATTGAAATGATTTTAAGGTTAAACGAATGGACACTTTCCTCGCATTGATCATTTGCAAGTTATGCACAAAACTTGTGTTTGTAGTGCAAAAATAGAATTCGTTTGACTTGCTTTGAAATAAATTATTGACTTGAAATGACTCATTGAAATGATTGTAAGGTTAAACGAATGCACACTTTCCTTCCATTGATCATTTGCAAGTTATGCACAAAACTTGTGTTTGTAGTGAAAAAATAGAATTCGTTCGACTTGCTTTGAAATAAGTTATTGACTTGAAATGACTCATTGAAATGATTTTAAGGTTAAACGAATGGACACTTTCCTCGCATTGATCATTTGCAAGTTATGCACAAAACTTGTGTTTGTAGTGCAAAAATAGAATTCGTTTGACTTGCTTTGAAATAAATTATTGACTTGAAATGACTCATTGAAATGATTTTAAGGTTAAACGAATGGACACTTTCCTTGCAATGATCATTCGCAAGTTATGCACAAAACTTGTGTTTGTAGTGCAAAAATAGAATTCGTTCGACTTGCTTTGAAATAAGTTATTGACTTCAAATGACTGATTGGAATGATTTTAAGGTTAAACTACTGGACACATTCCTGGCATTGATCATTTACAAGTTATGCAGAAAACTTGTGTTTGGAGTGCGAAAATAGAATGCGTTCGACTTGCTTTGAAATAAGTTATTGACTCGGAATGACTCATTGAAATGATTTTAAGGTTAAACGAATGCACACTTTCCTTGCATTGATCATTTGCAAGTTATGCACAAAACTTGTCTTTGTAGTGCAAAAATAGAATTTGTTCGACTTGCTTTGAAATAAGTTATTGACTTGAAATGACTCATTGAAATAATTTTAAGGTTAAATGAATGCACACTTTCCTTGCATTGATCATTTGCAAGTTATGCACAAAAGTTCTGTTTGTAGTGAAAAAATAGAATTCGTTCGAATTGCTTTGAAAGAAGATATTGAGTTGAAATGACTCATTGAAATGATATTAAGGTTAAACGAATGCACACTTTCCTTGCAATGATCATTTGCAAGTTATGCACAAAACTCGACTTTGTTGTGCAAAAATAGAATGCGTTCGACTTGCTTTGAAATAAGTTATTGACTTGAAATGACTCATTGAAATGATTTTAAGGTTAAACGAATGGACACTTTCCTCGCATTGATCATTTGCAAGTTATGCACAAAACTTGTGTTTGTAGTGCAAAAATAGAATTCGTTTGACTTGCTTTGAAATAAATTATTGACTTGAAATGACTCATTGAAATGATTGTAAGGTTAAACGAATGCACACTTTCCTTCCATTGATCATTTGCAAGTTATGCACAAAACTTGTGTTTGTAGTGAAAAAATAGAATTCGTTCGACTTGCTTTGAAATAAGTTATTGACTTGAAATGACTCATTGAAATGATTTTAAGGTTAAACGAATGCACACTTTCCTTGCAATGATCATTTGCAAGTTATGCACAAAACTTGACTTTGTAGTGCAAAAATAGAAAGCGTTCGACTTGCTTTGAAATAAGTTATTGACTTGAAATGACTCATTGAAATGATTTTAAGGTTAAACGAATGGACACTTTCCTTGCATTGATCATCTGCAAGTTATGCACAAAACTTGTGTTTGTAGTGCAAAAATAGAATTCGTTCGACTTGCTTTGAAATAAGTTATTGACTTGAAATGACTCATTGAAATGATTTTAAGGTTAAACGAATGGACACTTTCCTTGTATTGATCATTTGCAAGTTATGCACAAAACTTGTGTTTGTAGTGAAAAAATAGAATTCGTTCGACTTGCTTTGCAATAAGTTATTGACTTGAAATGACTCATTGAAATGATTGTAAGGTTAAATGAATGCACACTTTCCTTGCAATGATTATTTGCAAGTTATGCACAAAACTTGACTTTGTAGTGCAAAAATAGAATGCGTTCGAATTGCTTTGAAATAAGTTATTGACTTGAAATGACTCATTGAAATGATTTTAAGGTTAAACGAATGGACACTTTCCTTGCATTGATCATCTGCAAGTTATGCACAAAACTTGTGTTTGTAGTGCAAAAATAGAATTCGTTCGACTTGCTTTGAAATAAGTTATTGACTTGAAATGACTCATTGAAATGATTTTAAGGTTAAACGAATGGACACTTTCCTTGTATTGATCATTTGCAAGTTATGCACAAAACTTGTGTTTGTAGTGAAAAAATAGAATTCGTTCGACTTGCTTTGCAATAAGTTATTGACTTGAAATGACTCATTGAAATGATTGTAAGGTTAAATGAATGCACACTTTCCTTGCAATGATTATTTGCAAGTTATGCACAAAACTTGACTTTGTAGTGCAAAAATAGAATGCGTTCGAATTGCTTTGAAATAAGTTATTGACTTGAAATGACTCATTGAAATGATTTTAAGGTTAAACGAATGGACACTTTCCTTGCATTGATCATCTGCAAGTTATGCACAAAACTTGTGTTTGTAGTGCAAAAATAGAATTCGTTCGACTTTCTTTGAAATAAATTATTGACTTGAAATGACTCATTGAAATGATTTTAAGGTTAAACGAATGGACACTTTCCTTGCATTGATCATTTGCAAGTTATGCACAAAACTTGTGTTTGTAGTGCAAAAATAGAATTCGTTCGACTTGGTTTGAAATAAATTATTGACTTGAAATGACTCATTGAAATGATTGTAAGGTTAAACGAATGCACACTTTCCTTCCATTGATCATTTGCAAGTTATGCACAAAACTTGTGTTTGTAGTGAAAAAATAGAATTCGTTCGACTTGCTTTGAAATACGTTATTGACTTGAAATGACTCATTGAAATGATTTTAAGGTTAAACGAATGGACACTTTCCTTGCATTGATCATCTGCAAGTTATGCACAAAACTTGTGTTTGTAGTGCAAAAATAGAATTCGTTCGACTTGCTTTGAAATAAATTATTGACTTGAAATGACTCATTGAAATGATTGTAAGGTTAAACGAATGCACACTTTCTTTCCATTGATCATTTGCAAGTTATGCACAAAACTTGTCTTTGTAGTGCAAAAATAGAATTTGTTCGACTTGCTTTGAAATAAGTTATTGACTTGAAATGACTCATTGAAATAATTTTAAGGTTAAATGAATGCACACTTTCCTTGCATTGATCATTTGCAAGTTATGCACAAAAGTTCTGTTTGTAGTGAAAAAATAGAATTCGTTCGAATTGCTTTGAAAGAAGATATTGAGTTGAAATGACTCATTGAAATGATATTAAGGTTAAACGAATGCACACTTTCCTTGCAATGATCATTTGAAAGTTATGCACAAAACTTGACTTTGTTGTGCAAAAATAGAATGCGTTCGACTTGCTTTGAAATAAGTTATTGACTTGAAATGACTCATTGAAATGATTTTAAGGTTAAACGAATGGACACTTTCCTCGCATTGATCATTTGCAAGTTATGCACAAAACTTGTGTTTGTAGTGCAAAAATAGAATTCGTTTGACTTGCTTTGAAATAAATTATTGACTTGAAATGACTCATTGAAATGATTGTAAGGTTAAACGAATGCACACTTTCCTTCCATTGATCATTTGCAAGTTATGCACAAAACTTGTGTTTGTAGTGAAAAAATAGAATTCGTTCGACTTGCTTTGAAATAAGTTATTGACTTGAAATGACTCATTGAAATGATTTTAAGGTTAAACGAATGGACACTTTCCTCGCATTGATCATTTGCAAGTTATGCACAAAACTTGTGTTTGTAGTGCAAAAATAGAATTCGTTTGACTTGCTTTGAAATAAATTATTGACTTGAAATGACTCATTGAAATGATTTTAAGGTTAAACGAATGGACACTTTCCTTGCAATGATCATTCGCAAGTTATGCACAAAACTTGTGTTTGTAGTGCAAAAATAGAATTCGTTCGACTTGCTTTGAAATAAGTTATTGACTTCAAATGACTGATTGGAATGATTTTAAGGTTAAACTACTGGACACATTCCTGGCATTGATCATTTACAAGTTATGCAGAAAACTTGTGTTTGGAGTGCGAAAATAGAATGCGTTCGACTTGCTTTGAAATAAGTTATTGACTCGGAATGACTCATTGAAATGATTTTAAGGTTAAACGAATGCACACTTTCCTTGCATTGATCATTTGCAAGTTATGCACAAAACTTGTCTTTGTAGTGCAAAAATAGAATTTGTTCGACTTGCTTTGAAATAAGTTATTGACTTGAAATGACTCATTGAAATAATTTTAAGGTTAAATGAATGCACACTTTCCTTGCATTGATCATTTGCAAGTTATGCACAAAAGTTCTGTTTGTAGTGAAAAAATAGAATTCGTTCGAATTGCTTTGAAAGAAGATATTGAGTTGAAATGACTCATTGAAATGATATTAAGGTTAAACGAATGCACACTTTCCTTGCAATGATCATTTGCAAGTTATGCACAAAACTCGACTTTGTTGTGCAAAAATAGAATGCGTTCGACTTGCTTTGAAATAAGTTATTGACTTGAAATGACTCATTGAAATGATTTTAAGGTTAAACGAATGGACACTTTCCTCGCATTGATCATTTGCAAGTTATGCACAAAACTTGTGTTTGTAGTGCAAAAATAGAATTCGTTTGACTTGCTTTGAAATAAATTATTGACTTGAAATGACTCATTGAAATGATTGTAAGGTTAAACGAATGCACACTTTCCTTCCATTGATCATTTGCAAGTTATGCACAAAACTTGTGTTTGTAGTGAAAAAATAGAATTCGTTCGACTTGCTTTGAAATAAGTTATTGACTTGAAATGACTCATTGAAATGATTTTAAGGTTAAACGAATGCACACTTTCCTTGCAATGATCATTTGCAAGTTATGCACAAAACTTGACTTTGTAGTGCAAAAATAGAAAGCGTTCGACTTGCTTTGAAATAAGTTATTGACTTGAAATGACTCATTGAAATGATTTTAAGGTTAAACGAATGGACACTTTCCTTGTATTGATCATTTGCAAGTTATGCACAAAACTTGTGTTTGTAGTGAAAAAATAGAATTCGTTCGACTTGCTTTGAAATAAGTTATTGACTTGAAATGACTCATTGAAATGATTGTAAGGTTAAATGAATGCACACTTTCCTTGCAATGATTATTTGCAAGTTATGCACAAAACTTGACTTTGTAGTGCAAAAATAGAATGCGTTCGACTTGCTTTGAAATAAGTTATTGACTTGAAATGACTCATTGAAATGATTTTAAGGTTAAACGAATGGACACTTTCCTTGCATTGATCATCTGCAAGTTATGCACAAAACTTGTGTTTGTAGTGCAAAAATAGAATTCGTTCGACTTGCTTTGAAATAAATTATTGACTTGAAATGACTCATTGAAATGATTGTAAGGTTAAACGAATGCACACTTTCTTTCCATTGATCATTTGCAAGTTATGCACAAAACTTGTGTTTGTAGTGAAAAAATAGAATTCGTTCGACTTGCTTTGAAATAAGTTATTGACTTGAAATGACTCATTGAAATGATTTTAAGGTTAAACGAATGCACACTTTCCTTGCAATGATCATTTGCAAGTAATGCACAAAACTTGACTTTGTAGCGCAAAAATAGAATGCCTTCGACTTGCTTTGAAATAACTTATTGACTTGAAATGACTCATTGAAATGATTTTAAGGTTAAACGAATGGACACTCTCCTTGCATTGATCATTTGCAAGTTATGCACAAAACTTGTGTTTGTAGTGCAAAAATAGAATTCGTTCGACTTTCTTTGAAATAAATTATTGACTTGAAATGACTCATTGAAATGATTGTAAGGTTAAACGAATGCACACTTTCCTTGCATTGATCATTTGCAAGTTATGCACAAAACTTGTGTTTGTAGTGTAAAAATAGAATGCGTTCGACTTGCTTTGCAATAAGTTATTGACTTGAAATGACTCATTGAAATGATTTTAAGGTTAAACTAATGGACACTTTCCTTGCATTGATCATTTGCAAGTTATGCACAAAACTTGTGTTTGTAGTGCAAAAATAGAATTTGTTCGACTTTCTTTGAAATAAGTTATTGACTTGAAATGACTCATTGAAATGATTTTAAGGTTAAACGAATGCACACTTTCCTTGCATTGATCATTTGCAAGTTATGCACAAAACTTGTGTTTGTAGTGCAAAAATAGAATTCGTTCGAATTGCTTTGAAATAAATTATTGACTTGAAATGACTCATTGAAATGATTGTAAGGTTAAACGAATGCACACTTTCCTTGCATTGATCATTTGCAAGTTATGCACAAAACTTGTGTTTGTAGTGCAAAAATAGAATGCGTTCGACTTGCTTTGAAATAACTTATTGACTTGAAATGACTCAATGAAATGATTGTAAGGTTAAACGAATGCACACTTTCCTTGCATTGATCATTTGCAAGTTATGCACAAAACTTGTGTTTGTAGTGCAAAAATAGAATTCGTTCGACTTGCTTTGAAATAAGTTATTGACTTGAAATGACTCATCGAAATGATTTTAAGGTTAAACGAATGCACACTTTCCTTGCATTGATCATTTGCAAGTTATGCACAAAACTTGTGTTTGTAGTGTAAAAATAGAATGCGTTCGACTTGCTTTGCAATAAGTTATTGACTTGAAATGACTCATTGAAATGATTTTAAGGTTAAACTAATGGACACTTTCCCTGCATTGATCATTTGCAAGTTATGCACAAAACTTGTGTTTGTAGTGCAAAAATAGAATTTGTTCGACTTTCTTTGAAATAAGTTATTGACTTGAAATGACTCATTGAAATGATTTTAAGGTTAAACGAATGCACACTTTCCTTGCATTGATCATTTGCAAGTTATGCACAAAACTTGTGTTTGTAGTGCAAAAATAGAATTCGTTCGAATTACTTTGAAAGAAGATATTGACTTGAAATGACTCATTGAAATGATTTTAAGGTTAAACGAATGCACACTTTCCTTGCATTGATCATTTGCAAGTTATGCACAAAACTTGTGTTTGTAGTGCAAAAATAGAATTCGTTCGACTTGCTTTGAAATAAGTTATTGACTTGAAATGACTCATCGAAATGATTTTAAGGTTAAACGAATGCACACTTTCCTTGCATTGATCATTTGCAAGTTATACACAAAACTTGTGTTTGTAGTGTAAAAATAGAATACGTTCGACTTGCTTTGCAATAAGTTATTGACTTGAAATGACTCATTGAAATGATTTTAAGGTTAAACTAATGGACACTTTCCTTGCATTGATCATTTGCAAGTTATGCACAAAACTTGTGTTTGTAGTGCAAAAATAGAATTTGTTCGACTTTCTTTGAAATAAGTTATTGACTTGAAATGACTCATTGAAATGATTTTAAGGTTAAACGAATGCACACTTTCCTTGCATTGATCATTTGCAACTTATGCACAAAAGTTGTGTTTGTAGTGAAAAAGTAGAATTCTTTCGAATTGCTTTGAAAGAAGATATTGAGATGAAATGACTCATTGAAATAATATTAAGGCTAAACGAATGGACACTTTCCTTGCAATGATCATTTGAAAGTTATGCACAAAACTTGTGTTAGTAGTGCAAAAATAGAATTCGTTCGACTTTCTTTGAAATATGTTATTGACTTGAAATGACTCATTGAAATGATTGTTAGGTTAAACGAATGCACACTTTCCTTGCATTGATCATTTGCAAGTTATGCACAAAAGTTGTGTTCGTAGTGCAAAAATATAATTCGTTCGAGTGCCTTTGAAATAAGTTATTGACTTGAAATGACTCATTGAAAAGATTTTAAGGTTCAACGAATGCACACTTTCCTTGCATTGATCATTTGCAAGTTATGCACAAAACTTGTGTTTGTATTCCAAAAATAGAATGCGTTCGACTTGCTTTGAAATAAGTTATTGACTTGAAATGACTCATTGAAATGATTTTAAGGTTAAACGAATGCACACTTTCCTTGCAATGATCATTTGCAAGTTATGCACAAAACTTGACTTTGTAGTGCAAAAATAGAAAGCGTTCGACTTGCTTTGAAATAAGTTATTGACTTGAAATGACTCATTGAAATGATTTAAAGGTTAAACGAATGGACACTTTCCTTGCATTGATAATTTGCAAGTTATGCACAAAACTTGTGTTTGTAGTGCAAAAATAGAATTCGTTCGACTTCCTTTGAAATAAATTATTGACTTGAAATGACTCATTGAAATGATTGTAAGGTTAAACGAATGCACACTTTCCTTGCATTGATCATTTGCAAGTTATGCACAAAACTTGTGTTTGTAGTGAAAAAATAAAATTCGTTCGACTTGCTTAGAAATAAGTTATTGACTTGAAATGACTCATTGAAATGATTTTAAGGTTAAATGAATGCACACTTTCCTTGCATTGATCATTTGCAAGTTATGCACAAAACTTGTGTTTGTAGTGAAAAATTAGAAGTCGTTGGAATTGCTTTGAAAGAAGATATTGAGTTGAAATGACTCATTGAAATTATTTTAAGGTTAAACGAATGGACACTTTCCTTGCATTGATCATTTGCAAGTTATGCACAAAACTTGTGTTTGTAGTGCAGAAATAGAATTTGTTCGACTTGCTTTGAAATAAGTTATTGACTTGAAATGACTCATTGAAATTATTTTAAGGTTAAACGAATGGACACTTTCCTTCCAATGATCATTTGCAAGTTATGCACAAAAGTTGTGTTTGTAGTGAAAAAATAGAATTCGTTCGAATTGCTTTGAAATAAGTTATTGACTTGAAATGACTGATTGGAATGATTTTAAGGTTAAACTACTGGACACATTCCTGGCATTGATCATTTCCAAGTTATGCAGAAAACTTGTGTTTGGAGTGCGAAAATAGAATTCGTTCGCCTTGCTTCGGAATAAGATATTGACTTGAAATGACTCATTGAAATGATTTTAAGGTTAAACGAATGGACACCTTCCTTGCATTGATCATTTGCAAGTTATGCACAAAACTTGTGTTTGTAGTCCAAAAATAGAATTCGTTCGACTTGCTTTGAAATAAATTATTGACTTGAAATGACTCATTGAAATGATTGTAAGGTTAAACGAATGCACACTTTCCTTGCATTGATCATTTGCAAGTTATGCACAAAAGTTGTGTTTGTAGTGAAAAAATAGAATTCGTTCGAATTGCTTTGAAAGAAGATATTGAGTTGAAATGACTCATTGAAATGATATTAAGGTTAAACGAATGGACACTTTCCTTGCATTGATCATTTGCCACTTATGCACAAAAGTTGTGTTTGTAGTGAAAAAGTAGAATTCGTTCGAATTGCTTTGAAAGAAGATATTGAGTTGAAATGACTCATTGAAATGATTTTAAGGTTGAACGAATGGACACTTTCCTTGCAATGATCATTTGCAAGTTATGCACAAAACTTGTGTTTGTAGTGCAAAAATAGAATTCGTTTGACTTGCTTTGAAATAAGTTATTGACTTGAAATGACTGATTGGAATGATTTTAAAGTTAAACTACTGGACACATTCCTGGCATTGATCATTTCCAAGTTATGCAGAAAACTTGTGTTTGGAGTGCGAAAATAGAATTCGTTCGCCTTGCTTCGATATAAGATATTGACTTGAAATGACTCATTGAAATGATTTTAAGGTTAAACGAATGGACACCTTCCTTGCATTGATCATTTGCAAGTTATGCACAAAACTTGTGTTTGTAGTCCAAAAATAGAATTCGTTCGACTTGCTTTGAAATAAATTATTGACTTGAAATGACTCATTGAAATGATTGTAAGGTTAAACGAATGCACACTTTCCTTGCATTGATCATTTGCAAGTTATGCACAAAAGTTGCGTTTGTAGTGAAAAAATAGAATTCGTACGAATTGCTTTGAAAGAAGATATTGAGTTGAAATGACTCATTGAAATGATATTAAGGTTAAACGAATGGACACTTTCCCTGCATTGATCATTTGCAAGTTATGCACAAAACTTGTGTTTGTAGTGCGAAAATAGAATGCGTTCGACTTGCTTTGAAATAAGTTATTGACTTGAAATGACTCATTGAAATGATTGTAAGGTTAAACGACTGCACACTTTCCTTGCATTGATCATTTGCAAGTTATGCACAAAACTTGACTTTGTAGTGCAAAAATAGAATGCGTTCGACTTGCTTTGAAATAAGTTATTGACTTGAAATGACTCATTGAAATGATTTTAAGGTTAAACGAATGCACACTTTCCTTGCATTGATCATTTGCCACTTATGCACAAAAGTTGTGTTTGTAATGAAAAAGTAGAATTCGATCGAATTGCTTTGAACGAAGATATTGAGTTGAAATGACTCATTGAAATGATATTAAGGTTAAACGAATGGACACTTTCCTTGCATTGATCATTTGCCACTTATGCACAAAAGTTGTGTGTGTAGTGAAAAAATAGAATTCGTTCGAATTGCTTTGAAAGAAGATATTGAGTTGAAATGACTCATTGAAATGATTTTAAGGTTAAACTAATGGACACTTTCCTTGCATTGATCATTTGCAAGTTATGCACAAAACTTGTGTTTGTAGTGCAAAAATAGAATTCGTTCGACTTGCTTTGAAATAAGTTATTGACTTGAAATGACTCATCGAAATGATTTTAAGGTTAAACGAATGCACACTTTCCTTGCATTGATCATTTGCAAGTTATGCACAAAACTTGTGTTTGTAGTGCAAAAATAGAATTCGTTCGAATTGCTTTGAAATAAGATATCGACTTGAAATGACTCATTGAAATGATTTTAAGGTTAAACGAATGCACACTTTCCTTGCATTGATCATTTGCAAGTTATGCACAAAACTTGTGTTTGTAGTGCAAAAATAGAATTTGTTCGACTTGCTTTGAAATAAGTTATTGACTTGAAATGACTCATTGAAATGATTTTAAGGTTAAACGAATGCACACTTTCCTTGCATTGATCATTTGCAAGTTATGCACAAAACTTGTGTTTGTAGTGAAAAAATAGAATTCGTACGACTTGCTTTGAAATAAGTTATTGACTTGAAATGACTCATTGAAATGATTTTAAGGTTAAACGAATGGACACTTTCCTTGCATTGATCATTTGCAAGTTATGCACAAAACTTGTGTTTGTAGTGCAAAAATAGAATGCGTTCGACTTGCTTTGAAATAAGTTATTGACTTGAAATGACTCATTGAAATGATTGTAAGGTTAAACGAATGCACACTTTCCTTGCATTGATCATTTGCAAGTTATGCACAAAAGTTGTGTTTGTAGTGAAAAAATAGAATTCGTTCGAATTGCTTTGAAAGAAGATATTGAGTTCAAATGACTCATTGAAATGATTTTAAGGTTAAACGAATGCACACTTTCCTTGCATTGATCATTTGCAAGTTATGCACAAAAATTGTGTTTGTAGTGAAAAAATAGAATTCGTTCGACTTGCTTTGAAATAAGTTATTGACTTGGAATGACTCATTGAAATGATTTTAAGGTTAAACGAATGCACACTTTCCTTGCATTGATCATTTCCTAGTTATGCACAAAACTTGTGTTTGTAGTGCAAAAATAGAATTCGTTCGACTTGCTTTGAAATAAGTTATTGACTTGAAATGACTCATCGAAATGATTTTAAGGTTAAACGAATGCACACTTTCCTTGCATTGATCATTTGCAAGTTATGCACAAAACTTGTCTTTGTAGTGAAAAAATAGAATTCGTTCGAATTGCTTTGAAATAAGATATCGACTTGAAATGACTCATTGAAATGATTTTAAGGTTAAACGAATGCACACTTTCCTTGCATTGATCATTTGCAAGTTATGCACAAAACTTGTGTTTGTAGTGCAAAAATAGAATTTGTTCAACTTGCTTTGAAATAAGTTATTGACTTGAAATGATTCATTGAAATGATTTTAAGGTTAAACGAATGGACACTTTCCTTGCATTGATCATTTGCAAGTTATGCACAAAACTTGTGTTTGTAGTGCAAAAATAGAATGCGTTCGACTTGCTTTGAAATAAGTTATTGACTAGAAATGACTCATTGAAATGATTGTAAGGTTAAACGAGTGCACACTTTCCTTGCATTGATCATTTGCAAGTTATGCACAAAACTTGTGTTTGTAATGAAAAAGTAGAATTCGATCGAATTGCTTTGAACGAAGATATTGAGTTGAAATGACTCATTGAAATGATATTAAGGTTAAACGAATGGACACTTTCCTTGCATTGATCATTTGCCACTTATGCACAAAAGTTGTGTGTGTAGTGAAAAAATAGAATTCGTTCGAATTGCTTTGAAAGAAGATATTGAGTTGAAATGACTCATTGAAATGATTTTAAGGTTAAACTAATGGACACTTTCCTTGCATTGATCATTTGCAAGTTATGCACAAAACTTGTGTTTGTAGTGCAAAAATAGAATTCGTTCGACTTGCTTTGAAATAAGTTATTGACTTGAAATGACTCATCGAAATGATTTTAAGGTTAAACGAATGCACACTTTCCTTGCATTGATCATTTGCAAGTTATGCACAAAACTTGTGTTTGTAGTGCAAAAATAGAATTCGTTCGAATTGCTTTGAAATAAGATATCGACTTGAAATGACTCATTGAAATGATTTTAAGGTTAAACGAATGCACACTTTCCTTGCATTGATCATTTGCAAGTTATGCACAAAACTTGTGTTTGTAGTGCAAAAATAGAATTTGTTCGACTTGCTTTGAAATAAGTTATTGACTTGAAATGACTCATTGAAATGATTTTAAGGTTAAACGAATGCACACTTTCCTTGCATTGATCATTTGCAAGTTATGCACAAAACTTGTGTTTGTAGTGCAAAAATAGAATGCGTTCGACTTGCTTTGAAATAAGTTATTGACTTGAAATGACTCATTGAAATGATTGTAAGGTTAAACGAATGCACACTTTCCTTGCATTGATCATTTGCAAGTTATGCACAAAAGTTGTGTTTGTAGTGAAAAAATAGAATTCGTTCGAATTGCTTTGAAAGAAGATATTGAGTTCAAATGACTCATTGAAATGATTTTAAGGTTAAACGAATGCACACTTTCCTTGCATTGATCATTTGCAAGTTATGCACAAAAATTGTGTTTGTAGTGAAAAAATAGAATTCGTTCGACTTGCTTTGAAATAAGTTATTGACTTGGAATGACTCATTGAAATGATTTTAAGGTTAAACGAATGCACACTTTCCTTGCATTGATCATTTCCTAGTTATGCACAAAACTTGTGTTTGTAGTGCAAAAATAGAATTCGTTCGACTTGCTTTGAAATAAGTTATTGACTTGAAATGACTCATCGAAATGATTTTAAGGTTAAACGAATGCACACTTTCCTTGCATTGATCATTTGCAAGTTATGCACAAAACTTGTCTTTGTAGTGAAAAAATAGAATTCGTTCGAATTGCTTTGAAATAAGATATCGACTTGAAATGACTCATTGAAATGATTTTAAGGTTAAACGAATGCACACTTTCCTTGCATTGATCATTTGCAAGTTATGCACAAAACTTGTGTTTGTAGTGCAAAAATAGAATTTGTTCAACTTGCTTTGAAATAAGTTATTGACTTGAAATGATTCATTGAAATGATTTTAAGGTTAAACGAATGGACACTTTCCTTGCATTGATCATTTGCAAGTTATGCACAAAACTTGTGTTTGTAGTGCAAAAATAGAATGCGTTCGACTTGCTTTGAAATAAGTTATTGACTAGAAATGACTCATTGAAATGATTGCAAGGTTAAACGAGTGCACACTTTCCTTGCATTGATCATTTGCAAGTTATGCACAAAACTTGTGTTTGTAGTGCAAAAATAGAGTGCGTTCGACTTGCTTTGAAATAAGTTATTGACTTGAAATGACTCATTGAAATGATTGTAAGGTTAAACGAATGCACACTTTCCTTGCATTGATCATTTGCAAGTTATGCACAAAACTTGTGTTTGTAGTGAAAAAATAGAATTCGTTCGACTTGCTTTGAAATAAGTTATTGACTTGGAATGACTCATTGAAATGATTTTAAGGTTAAAGGAATGCACACTTTTCTTGCATTGATCATTTTCAAGTTATGCACAAAAGTTGTGTTTGTAGTGAAAAAATAGAATTCGTTCGAATTGCTTTGAAAGAAGATATTGAGTTGAAATGACCCATTGAAATGATTTTAAGGTTAAACGAATGGACACTTTCCTTGCATTGATCATTTGCAAGTTATGCACAAAACTTGTGTTTGTAGTGCAAAAATAGAATTCGTTCGACTTGCTTTGAAATAAATTATTGACTTGGAATGACTCATTGAAATGATTTTAAGGTTAAACGAATGCACACTTTCCTTGCATTGATCATTTGCAAGTTATGCACAAAACTTGTGTTTGTAGTGAAAAAGTAGAATTCTTTCGAATTGCTTTGAAAGAAGATATTGAGTTGAAATGACTCATTGAAATAATATTAAGGTTAAACGAATGGACACTTTCCTTGCAATGATCATTTGCAAGTTATGCACAAAACTTGTGTTAGTAGTGCAAAAATAGAATTCGTTCGAATTGCTTTGAAATAAGTTATTGACTTGAAATGACTCATTGAAATGCTTGTAAGGTTAAACGAATGCACACTTTCCTTGCATTGATCATTTGCAAGTTATGCACAAAACTTGTGTTTGTAGTGAAAAAATAAAATTCGTTCGACTTGCTTTGAAATAAGTTATTGACTTGAAATGACTCATTGAAATGATTTTCAGGTTAAACGAATGCACACTTTCCTTGCATTGATCATTTGCAAGTTATGCACAAAAGTTGTGTTCGTAGTGCAAAAATATAATTCGTTCGAGTGCCTTTGAAATAAGTTATTGACTTGAAATGACTCATTGAAAAGATTTTAAGGTTCAACGAATGCACACTTTCCTTGCATTGATCATTTGCAAGTTATGCACAAAACTTGTGTTTGTATTGCAAAAATAGAATGCGTTCGACTTGCTTTGAAATAAGTTATTGACTTGAAATGACTCATTGAAATGATTTTAAGGTTAAACGAATGCACACTTTCCTTGCAATGATCATTTGCAAATTATGCACAAAACTTGACTTTGTAGTGCAAAAATAGAAAGCGTTCGACTTGCTTTGAAATAAGTTATTGACTTGAAATGACTCATTGAAATGATTTTAAGGTTAAACGAATGGACACTTTCCGTGCATTGATAATTTGCAAGTTATGCACAAAACTTGTGTTTGTAGTGCAAAAATAGAATGCGTTCGACTTGCTTTGAAATAAGTTATTGACTTGAAATGACTCATTGAAATGATTGTAAGGTTTAACGAGTGCACACTTTCCTTGCATTGATCATTTGCAAGTTATGCACAAAAGTTGTGTTTGTAGTGAAAAAATAGAATTCGTTCGAATTGCTTTGAAAGAAGATATTGAGTTCAAATGACTCATTAAAATGATTTTAAGGTTAAACGAATGGACACTTTCCTTGCATTGATCATTTGCAAGTTATGCACAAAACTTGTGTTTGTAGTGCAGAAATAGAAATTGTTCGACTTTCTTTGAAATAAGTTATTGACTTGAAATGACTCATTGAAATTATTTTAAGGTTAAACGAATGGACACTTTCCTTGCAATGATCATTTGCAAGTTATGCACAAAAGTTGTGTTTGTAGTGAAAAAATAGAATTCGTTCGAATTGCTTTGAAACAAGATATTCAGTTGAAATGACTCATTGAAATGATTGTAAGGTTAAACGAATGGAAACTTTCCTTGCATTGATCATTTGCAAGTTATGCACAAAACTTGTGTTTGTAGTGCAAAAATAGAATTCGTTCGATTTGTTTTGAAATAAGTTATTGACTGGAAATGACTCATCGAAATGATTTTAAGGTTAAACGAATGCTCACTTTCCTTGCATTGATCATTTGGAAGTTATGCACAAAACTTGTGTTTGTAGTGCAAAAATAGAATGCGTTCGACTTGCTTTGAAATAAGTTATTGACTTGAAATGACTCATTGAAATGATTGTAAGGTTAAACGAATGCACACTTTCCTTGCATTCATCATTTGCAAGTTATGCACAAAACTTGTGTTTGTAGTGAAAAAATAGAATTCGTTCGAATTGCTTTGAAAGAAGATATTCAGTTGAAATGACTCATTGAAATGATTTTAAGGTTAAACGAATGGACACTTTCCTTGCATTGATCATTTGCAAGTTATGCACAAAACTTGTGTTTTTAGTGCAAAAATAGAATGCGTTCGACTTGCTTTGAAATAAGTTATTGACTAGAAATGACTCATTGAAATGATTGTAAGGTTAAACGAGTGCACACTTTCCTTGCATTGATCATTTGCAAGTTATGCACAAAACTTGTGTTTGTAGTGCAAAAATAGAGTGCGTTCGACTTGCTTTGAAATAAGTTATTGACTTGAAATGACTCATTGAAATGATTGTAAGGTTAAACGAATGCACACTTTCCTTGCATTGATCATTTGCAAGTTATGCACAAAACTTGTGTTTGTAGTGAAAAAATAGAATTCGTTCGACTTGCTTTGAAATAAGTTATTGACTTGGAATGACTCATTGAAATGATTTTAAGGTTAAAGGAATGCACACTTTTCTTGCATTGATCATTTTCAAGTTATGCACAAAAGTTGTGTTTGTAGTGAAAAAATAGAATTCGTTCGAATTGCTTTGAAAGAAGATATTGAGTTGAAATGACCCATTGAAATGATTTTAAGGTTAAACGAATGGACACTTTCCTTGCATTGATCATTTGCAAGTTATGCACAAAACTTGTGTTTGTAGTGCAAAAATAGAATTCGTTCGACTTGCTTTGAAATAAATTATTGACTTGGAATGACTCATTGAAATGATTTTAAGGTTAAACGAATGCACACTTTCCTTGCATTGATCATTTGCAAGTTATGCACAAAACTTGTGTTTGTAGTGAAAAAGTAGAATTCTTTCGAATTGCTTTGAAAGAAGATATTGAGTTGAAATGACTCATTGAAATAATATTAAGGTTAAACGAATGGACACTTTCCTTGCAATGATCATTTGCAAGTTATGCACAAAACTTGTGTTAGTAGTGCAAAAATAGAATTCGTTCGAATTGCTTTGAAATAAGTTATTGACTTGAAATGACTCATTGAAATGCTTGTAAGGTTAAACGAATGCACACTTTCCTTGCATTGATCATTTGCAAGTTATGCACAAAACTTGTGTTTGTAGTGAAAAAATAAAATTCGTTCGACTTGCTTTGAAATAAGTTATTGACTTGAAATGACTCATTGAAATGATTTTCAGGTTAAACGAATGCACACTTTCCTTGCATTGATCATTTGCAAGTTATGCACAAAAGTTGTGTTCGTAGTGCAAAAATATAATTCGTTCGAGTGCCTTTGAAATAAGTTATTGACTTGAAATGACTCATTGAAAAGATTTTAAGGTTCAACGAATGCACACTTTCCTTGCATTGATCATTTGCAAGTTATGCACAAAACTTGTGTTTGTATTGCAAAAATAGAATGCGTTCGACTTGCTTTGAAATAAGTTATTGACTTGAAATGACTCATTGAAATGATTTTAAGGTTAAACGAATGCACACTTTCCTTGCAATGATCATTTGCAAATTATGCACAAAACTTGACTTTGTAGTGCAAAAATAGAAAGCGTTCGACTTGCTTTGAAATAAGTTATTGACTTGAAATGACTCATTGAAATGATTTTAAGGTTAAACGAATGGACACTTTCCGTGCATTGATAATTTGCAAGTTATGCACAAAACTTGTGTTTGTAGTGCAAAAATAGAATGCGTTCGACTTGCTTTGAAATAAGTTATTGACTTGAAATGACTCATTGAAATGATTGTAAGGTTTAACGAGTGCACACTTTCCTTGCATTGATCATTTGCAAGTTATGCACAAAAGTTGTGTTTGTAGTGAAAAAATAGAATTCGTTCGAATTGCTTTGAAAGAAGATATTGAGTTCAAATGACTCATTAAAATGATTTTAAGGTTAAACGAATGGACACTTTCCTTGCATTGATCATTTGCAAGTTATGCACAAAACTTGTGTTTGTAGTGCAGAAATAGAAATTGTTCGACTTTCTTTGAAATAAGTTATTGACTTGAAATGACTCATTGAAATTATTTTAAGGTTAAACGAATGGACACTTTCCTTGCAATGATCATTTGCAAGTTATGCACAAAAGTTGTGTTTGTAGTGAAAAAATAGAATTCGTTCGAATTGCTTTGAAACAAGATATTCAGTTGAAATGACTCATTGAAATGATTGTAAGGTTAAACGAATGGAAACTTTCCTTGCATTGATCATTTGCAAGTTATGCACAAAACTTGTGTTTGTAGTGCAAAAATAGAATTCGTTCGATTTGTTTTGAAATAAGTTATTGACTGGAAATGACTCATCGAAATGATTTTAAGGTTAAACGAATGCTCACTTTCCTTGCATTGATCATTTGGAAGTTATGCACAAAACTTGTGTTTGTAGTGCAAAAATAGAATGCGTTCGACTTGCTTTGAAATAAGTTATTGACTTGAAATGACTCATTGAAATGATTGTAAGGTTAAACGAATGCACACTTTCCTTGCATTCATCATTTGCAAGTTATGCACAAAACTTGTGTTTGTAGTGAAAAAATAGAATTCGTTCGAATTGCTTTGAAAGAAGATATTCAGTTGAAATGACTCATTGAAATGATTTTAAGGTTAAACGAATGGACACTTTCTTTGCAATGATCATTTGCAAGTTATGCACAAAACTTGTGTTTGTAGTGCAAAAATAGAATTCGTTCGACTTGCTTTGAAATAAGTTATTGACTTGAAATGACTGATTGGAATGATTTTAAGGTTAAACTACTGGACACATTCCTGGCATTGATCATTTCCAAGTTATGCACAAAACTTGTGTTTGTAGTGCAAAAATTGAATTCGTTCGACTTGCTTTGAAATAAATTATTGACTTGAAATGACTCATTGAAATGATTGTAAGGTTAAACGAATGCACACTTTCCTTGCGTTGATCATTTGCAAGTTATGCACAAAACTTGTGTTTGTAGTGAAAAAATAGAAGTCGTTCGACTTGCTTTGAAATAACTTATTGACTTGAAATGACTCATTGAAATGATTTTAAGGTTAAATGAATGCACACTTTCCTTGCATTGATCATTTGGAAGTTATGCACAAAACTTGTGTTTGTAGTGAAAAATTAGAATTCGTTGGAATTGCGTTGAAAGAAGATATTGAGTTGAAATGACTCATTAAAATGATTTTAAGGTTAAACGAATGGACACTTTCCTTGCATTGATCATTTGCAAGTTATGCACAAAACTTGTGTTTGTAGTGCAGAAATAGAAATTGTTCGACTTTCTGTGAAATAAGTTATTGACTTGAAATGACTCATTGAAATTATTTTAAGGTTAAACGAATGGACACTTTCTTTGCAATGATCATTTGCAAGTTATGCACAAAAGTTGTGTTTGTAGTGAAAAAATAGAATTCGTTCGAATTGCTTTGAAAGAAGATATTCAGTTGAAATGACTCATTGAAATGATTGTAAGGTTAAACGAATGGACACTTTCCTTGCATTGATCATTTGCAAGTTATGCACAAAACTTGTGTTTGTAGTGAAAAAATAGAATTCGTTCGACTTGCTTTGAAATAAGTTATTGACTTGAAATGACTCATTGAAATGATTTTAAGGTTAAATGAATGCACACTTTCCTTGCATTGATCATTTGCAAGTTATGCACAAAACTTGTGTTTGTAGTGAAAAATTAGAATTCGTTGGAATTGCGTTGAAAGAAGATATTGAGTTGAAATGACTCATTAAAATGATTTTAAGGTTAAACGAATGGACACTTTCCTTGCATTGATCATTTGCAAGTTATGCACAAAACTTGTGTTTGTAGTGCAGAAATAGAAATTGTTCGACTTGCTTTGAAATAAGTTATTGACTTGAAATGACTCATCGAAATGATTTTAAGGTTAAACGAATGCACACTTTCCTTGCATTTATCATTTGCAGGTTATGCACAAAACTTGTGTTTGTAGTGCAAAAATAGAATGCGTTCGACTTGCTTTGAAATAAGTTATTGACTTGAAATGACTCATTGAAATGATTGTAAGGTTAAACGAATGGAGACTTTCCTTGCATTGATCATTTGCAAGTTATGCACAAAACTTGTGTTTGTAGTGCAGAAATAGAAATTGTTCGACGTGCTTTGAAATAAGTTATTGACTTGAAATGACTCATTGAAATTATTTTAAGGTTAAATGAATGGACACTTTCCTTGCAATGATCATTTGCAAGTTATGCACAAAAGTTGTGTTTGTAGTGAAAAAATAGAATTCGTTCGAATTGCTTTGAAAGAAGGTATTCAGTTGAAATGACTCATTGAAATGATTGTAAGGTTAAACGAATGGACACTTTCCTTGCATTGATCATTTGCAAGTTATGCACAAAACTTGTGTTTGTAGTGAAAAAATAGAATTCGTTCGACTTGCTTTGAAATAAGTTATTGACTTGAAATGACTCATTGAAATGATTTTAAGGTTAAATGAATGCACACTTTCCTTGCATTGATCATTTGCAAGTTATGCACAAAACTTGTGTTTGTAGTGAAAAATTAGAATTCGTTGGAATTGCGTTGAAAGAAGATATTGAGTTGAAATGACTCATTAAAATGATTTTAAGGTTAAACGAATGGACACTTTCCTTGCATTGATCATTTGCAAGTTATGCACAAAACTTGTGTTTGTAGTGCAGAAATAGAAATTGTTCGACTTGCTTTGAAATAAGTTATTGACTTGAAATGACTCATCGAAATGATTTTAAGGTTAAACGAATGCACACTTTCCTTGCATTTATCATTTGCAGGTTATGCACAAAACTTATGTTTGTAGTGCAAAAATAGAATGCGTTCGACTTGCTTTGAAATAAGTTATTGACTTGAAATGACTCATTGAAATGATTGTAAGGTTAAACGAATGGACACTTTCCTTGCATTGATCATTTGCAAGTTATGCACAAAACTTGTGCTTGTAGTGCAGAAATAGAAATTGTTCGACGTGCTTTGAAATAAGTTATTGACTTGAAATGACTCATTGAAATTATTTTAAGGTTAAACGAATGGACACTTTCCTCGCAATGATCATTTGCAAGTTATGCACAAAAGTTGTGTTTGTAGTGAAAAAATAGAATTCGTTCGAATTGCTTTGAAAGAAGATATTCAGTTGAAATGACTCATTGAAATGATTTTAAGGTTAAACGAATGGACACTTTCTTTGCAATGATCATTTGCAAGTTATGCACAAAACTTGTGTTTGTAGTGCAAAAATAGAATTCGTTCGACTTGCTTTGAAATAAGTTATTGACTTGAAATGACTGATTGGAATGATTTTAAGGTTAAACTACTGGACACATTCCTGGCATTGATCATTTCCAAGTTATGCAGAAAACTTGTGTTTGGAGTGCGAAAATAGAAATTGTTCGACGTGCTTTGAAATAAGTTATTGACTTGAAATGACTCATTGAAATTATTTTAAGGTTAAACGAATGGACACTTTCCTTGCAATGATCATTTGCAAGTTATGCACAAAAGTTGTGTTTGTAGTGAAAAAATAGAATTCGTTCGAATTGCTTTGAAAGAAGATATTCAGTTGAAATGACTCATTGAAATGATTGTAAGGTTAAACGAATGGACACTTTCCTTGCATTGATCATTTGCAAGTTATGCACAAAACTTGTGTTTGTAGTGAAAAAATAGAATTCGTTCGACTTGCTTTGAAATAAGTTATTGACTTGAAATGACTCATTGAAATGATTTTAAGGTTAAATGAATGCACACTTTCCTTGGATTGATCATTTGCAAGTTATGCACAAAACTTGTGTTTGTAGTGAAAAATTAGAATTCGTTGGAATTGCGTTGAAAGAAGATATTGAGTTGAAATAACTCATTAAAATGATTTTAAGGTTAAACGAATGCACACTTTCCTTGCATTTATCATTTGCAGGTTATGCACAAAACTTATGTTTGTAGTGCAAAAATAGAATGCGTTCGACTTGCTTTGAAATAAGTTATTGACTTGAAATGACTCATTGAAATGATTGTAAGGTTAAACGAATGGACACTTTCCTTGCATTGATCATTTGCAAGTTATGCACAAAACTTGTGCTTGTAGTGCAGAAATAGAAATTGTTCGACGTGCTTTGAAATAAGTTATTGACTTGAAATGACTCATTGAAATTATTTTAAGGTTAAACGAATGGACACTTTCCTCGCAATGATCATTTGCAAGTTATGCACAAAAGTTGTGTTTGTAGTGAAAAAATAGAATTCGTTCGAATTGCTTTGAAAGAAGATATTCAGTTGAAATGACTCATTGAAATGATTTTAAGGTTAAACGAATGGACACTTTCTTTGCAATGATCATTTGCAAGTTATGCACAAAACTTGTGTTTGTAGTGCAAAAATAGAATTCGTTCGACTTGCTTTGAAATAAGTTATTGACTTGAAATGACTGATTGGAATGATTTTAAGGTTAAACTACTGGACACATTCCTGGCATTGATCATTTCCAAGTTATGCAGAAAACTTGTGTTTGGAGTGCGAAAATAGAATTCGTTCGCCTTGCTTCGAAATAAGATATTGACTTGAAATGACTCATTGAAATGATTTTAAGGTTAAACGAATGGACACCTTCCTTGCATTGATCATTTGCAAGTTATGCACAAAACTTGTGTTTGTAGTGCAAAAATAGAATTCGTTCGACTTGCTTTGAAATAAATTATTGACTTGAAATGACTCATTGCAATGATTGTAAGGTTAAAGGAATGCACACTTTCCTTGCATTGATCATTTGCAAGTTATGCACAAAAGTTGTGTTTGTAGTGAAAAAATAGAATTCGTTCGAATTGCTTTGAAAGAAGATATTGAGTTGAAATGACTCATTGAAATGATATTAAAGTTAAACGAATGGACACTTTCCTTGCACTGATCATTTGCCAGTTATGCACAAAAGTTGTGTTTGTAGTGAAAAAGTAGAATTCGTTCGAATTGCTTTGAAAGAAGATATTGAGTTGAAATGACTCATTGAAATGATATTAAGGTTAAACGAATGGACACTTTCCTTGCATTGATCATTTTCCTCTTATGCACAAAAGTTGTGTTTGTAGTGAAAAAATAGAATTCGTTCGAATTGCTTTAAAAGAAGATATTGAGTTGAAATGACTCATTGAAATGATATTAAGGTTAAACGAATGCACACTTTCCTTGGAATGATCATTTGCAAGTTATGCACAAAACTTGACATTCTAGTGCAAAAATAGAATGCGTTCGACTTGCTTTGAAATAAGTTATTGACTTGAAATGACTCATTGAAATGATTTTAAGGTTAAACGAATGGACACTTTCCTTGCATTGATCATTTGCAAGTTATGCACAAAACTTGTGTTTGTAGTGCAAAAATAGAATTCGTTCGACTTGCTTTGAAATAAATTATTGAATTGAAATGACTCATTGAAATGATTGTAAGGTTAAACGAATGCACACTTTCCGTGCATTGATCATTTGCCACTTATGCACAAAAGTTGTGTTTGTAATGAAAAAGTAGAATTCGTTCGAATTGCTTTGAAAGAAGATATTGAGTTGAAATGACTCATTGAAATGATATTAAGGTTAAACGAATGGACACTTTCCTTGCATTGATCATTTGCCACCTATGCCAAAAGTTGTGTTTGTAGTGAAAAAGTAGAATTCGTTCGAATTGCTTTGAAAGAAGATATTGAGTTGAAATGACTCATTGAAATGATATTAAGGTTAAACGAATGGACACTATCCTTGCATTGATCATTTGCCACTTATGCACAAAAGTTGTGTTTGTAGTGCAAAAATAGAATGCGTTCGACTTGCTTTGAAATAAGTTATTGACTTGAAATGACTCATTGAAATGATATTAAGGTTAAACGAATGGACACTTTCCTTGCATTGATCATTTGCAAGTTATGCACAAAACTTGTGTTTGTAGTGCAAAAATAGAATTCGTTCGACTTGCTTTGAAATAAATTATTGAATTGAAATGACTCATTGAAATGATTGTAAGGTTAAACGAATGCACACTTTCCGTGCATTGATCATTTGCCACTTATGCACAAAAGTTGTGTTTGTAATGAAAAAGTAGAATTCGTTCGAATTGCTTTGAAAGAAGATATTGAGTTGAAATGACTCATTGAAATGATATTAAGGTTAAACGAATGGACACTTTCCTTGCATTGATCATTTGCCACCTATGCCAAAAGTTGTGTTTTTAGTGAAAAAGTAGAATTCGTTCGAATTGCTTTGAAAGAAGATATTGAGTTGAAATGACTCATTGAAATGATATTAAGGTTAAACGAATGGACACTATCCTTGCATTGATCATTTGCCACTTATGCACAAAAGTTGTGTTTGTAGTGAAAAAATAGAATTCGTTCGAATTGCTTTGAAAGAAGATATTGAGTTGAAATGACTCATTGAAATGATATTAAGGTTAAACGAATGCACACTTTCCTTGCAATGATCATTTGCAAGTTATGCACAAAACTTGACTTTCTAGTGCAAAAATAGAATGCGTTCGACTTGCTTTGAAATAAGTTATTGACTTGAAACGACTCATTGAAATGATTTTAAGGTTAAACGAATGGACACTTTCCTTGCATTGATCATTTGCAAGTTATGCACAAAACTTGTGTTTGTAGCGCAAAAATAGAATTCGTTCGATTTGTTTTGAAATAAGTTATTGACTGGAAATGACTCATCGAAATGATTTTAAGGTTAAACGAATGCTCACTTTCCTTGCATTGATCATTTGGAAGTTATGCACAAAACTTGTGTTTGTAGTGCAAAAATAGAATGCGTTCGACTTGCTTTGAAATAAGTTATTGACTTCAAATGACTCATTGAAATGATTTTAAGGTTAAACGAATGTACACTTTCCGTGCATTGATCATTTGCAAATTATGCACAAAACTTGTGCTTGTAGTGCAAAAATAGAATTCGTTCGACTTGCTTTGAAATAAGTTATTGACTTGAAATGACTCATCGAAATGATTTTAAGGTTAAACGAATGCACACTTTCCTTGCATTGATCATTTGCATGTTATGCACAAAACTTGTGTTTGTAGTGCAAAAATAGAATGCGTTCGACTTGCTTTGAAATAAGTTATTGACTTCAAATGACTCATTTTAATGATTTTACGGTTAAACTAATGGACACTTTCCTTGCATTGATCATTTGCAAGTTATGCACAAAACTTGTGGTTGTAGTGCAAAAATAGAATACGTTCGAATTGCTTTGAAAGAAGATATTGAGTTGAAATGACTCATTGAAATGGTATTAAGGTTAAACGAATGCACACATTCCTTGCATTGATCATTTGCAAGTTATGCACAAAACTTGTGTTTGTAGTGAAAAATTAGAATTCGTTGGAATTGCTTTGAAAGAAGATATTGAGTTGAAATGACTCATTAAAATGATTTTAAGGTTAAACGAATGCACACTTTCCTCGCATTGATCATTTGCAAGTTATGCACAAAACTTGTGTTCGTAGTGCAGAAATAGAATTTGTTCGACTTGCTTTGAAATAAGTTATTGACTTGAAATGACTCATCGAAATGATTGTAAGGTTAAACGAATGCACACTTTCCTCGCATTGATCATTTGCAAGTTATGCACAAAACTTGTGTTTGTAGTGCAAAAATAGAATGCGTTCGACTTGCCTTAAAATAAGTTATTGACTTCAAATGACTCATTGAAATGATTTTAAGGTTAAACGAATGCACACTTTCCTTGCATTGATCATTTGCCACTTATGCACAAAAGTTGTGTTTGTAGTGAAAAAGTAGAATTCGTTCGAATTCCTTTGAAAGAAGATATTAAGTTGAAATGACTCATTGAAATGATATTAAGGTTAAACGAAGGCACACATTCCTTGCATTGATCATTTGCAAGTTATGCACAAAACTTGTGTTTGTAGTGAAAAATTAGAATTCGTTGGAATTGCTTTGAAAGAAGATATTGAGTTGAAATGACTCATTAAAATGATTTTAAGGTTAAACGAATGCACACTTTCCTCGCATTGATCATTTGCAAGTTATGCACAAAACTTGTGTTTGTAGTGCAGAAATAGAATTTGTCCGACTTGCTTTGAAATAAGTTATTGACTTGAAATGACTCATTGAAATGATTTTAAGGTTAAACGAATGGACACTTTCCTTGCATTGATCATTTGCAAGTTATGCACAAAAATTGTGTTTGTAGTGCAAAAATAGAATTCGTTCGACTTGCTTTGAAATAAATTATTGAATTGAAATGACTCATTGAAATGATTGTAGGGTTAAACGAATGCACACTTTCCTTGCATTGATCATTTGCCACTTATGCACAAAAGTTGTGTTTGTAGTGAAAAAGTAGAATTCGTTCGAATTGCTTTGAAAGAAGATGTTGAGTTGAAATGACTCATTCAAATGATATTAAGGTTAAACGAATGGACACTTTCCTTGCATTGATCATTTGCCACTTATGCACAAAAGTTGTGTTTGTAGTGAAAAAGTAGAATTCGTTCGAATTGCTTTGAAAGAAGATATTGAGTTGAAATGACTCATTAAAATGATTTTAAGGTTAAACGAATGGACACTGTCCTCGCATTGATCATTTGCAAGTTATGCACAAAACTTGTGTTTGTAGTGCAAAAATAGAATTCGTTCGACTTGCTTTGAAATAAGTTATTGACTTGAAATGACTCATCGAAATGATTTTAAGGTTAAACGAATGCACACTTTCCGTGCATTGATCATTTGCAGGTTATGCACAAAACTTGTGTTTGTAGTGAAAAAATAGAATTCGTTCGACTTGCTTTGAAATAAGTTATTGACTTGAAATGACTCATTGAAATGATTTTAAGGTTAAACGAATGCACACTTTCCTTGCAATGATCATTTGCAAGTTATGCACAAAACTTGTGTTTGTAGTGCAAAAATAGAATGCGTTCGACTTGCTTTGAAATAAGTTATTGACTTGAAATGACTCATTGAAATGATTGTAAGGTTAAACGAATGCAGACTTTCCTTGCATTGAGCATTGGCAAGTTATGCACAAAACTTGTGTTTGTAGTGAAAAATTAGAATTCGTTGGAATTGCTTTGAAAGAAGATATTGAGTTGAAATGACTCATTAAAATGATTTTAAGGTTAAACGAATGCACACTTTCCTCGCATTGATCATTTGCAAGTTATGCTCAAAACTTGTGTTTGTAGTGCAGAAATAGAATTTGTTCGACTTGCTTTGAAATAAGTTATTGACTTGAAATGACTGATTGAAATTATTTTAAGGTTAAACGAATGGACACTTTCCTTGCAATGATCATTTGCAAGTTATGCACAAAAGTTGTGTTTGTAGTGAAAAAGTAGAATTCGTTCGAATTGCTTTGAAAGAAGATATTGAGTTGAAATGACTCATTGAAATGGTCTTAAGGTTAAACGAATGCATACTTTCCTTGCATTGATCATTTGCCTCTTATGCACAAAAGCTGTGTTTGTAGTGAAAAAATAGAATTCGTTCGAATTGCTTTAAAAGAAGATATTAAGTTGAAATGACTCATTGAAATGATATTAAGGTTAAACGAATGCACACTTTCCTTGCAATGATCATTTGGAAGTTATGCACAAAACTTGACTTTGTAGTGCAAAAATAGAATGCATTCGAGTTGCTTTGAAATAAGTTATTGACTTGAAATGACTCATTGAAATGATTTTAAGGTTAAACGAATGGACACTTTCCTTGCATTGATCATTTGCAAGTTATGCACAAAAATTGTGTTTGTAGCGCAAAAATAGAATTCGTTCGACTTGCTTTGAAATAAATTATTGAATTGAAATGACTCATTGAAATGATTGTAGGGTTAAACGAATGCACACTTTCCGTGCACTGATCATTTGCCACTTATGCACAAAAGTTGTGTTTGTAGTGAAAAAGTAGAATTCGTTCGAATTGCTTTGAAAGAAGATATTGAGTTGAAATGACTCATTCAAATGATATTAAGGTTAAACGAATGGACACTTTCCTTGCATTGATCATTTGCCACTTATGCACAAAAGTTGTGTTTGTAGTGAAAAAGTAGAACTCGTTCGAATTGCTTTGAAAGAAGATATTGAGTTGAAATGACTCATTAAAATGATTTGAAGGTTAAACGAATGGACACTTTCCTTGCATTGATCATTTGCAAGTTATGCACAAAACTTGTGTTTGTAGTGCAAAAATAGAATTCGTTCGACTTGGTTTGAAATAAATTATTGACTTGAAATGACTCATTGAAATGATTTTAAGGTTAAACGAATGCACACTTTCCTTGCATTGATCATTTGCAAGTTATGCACAAAACTTGTGTTTGTAGTGCAAAAATAGAATGCGTTCGACTTACTTTAAAATAAGTTATTGACTTCAAATGACTCATTGAAATGATTTTAAGGTTAAACGAATACACACTTTCCTTGCATTGATCATTTGCAAGTTATGCACAAAAATTGTGTTTGTAGTGCAAAAATAGAATTCGTTCGACTTGCTTTGAAATAAATTATTGAATTGAAATGACTCATTGAAATGATTGTAGGGTTAAACGAATGCACACTATCCTTGCATTGATCATTTGCAAGTTATGCACAAAACTTGTGTTTGTAGTGCAAAAATAGAATTTGTTCGACTTGCTTTGAAATAAGTTATTGACTTGAAATGACTCATTGAAATGATTTTAAGGTTAAACGAATGCACACTTTCCTTGCATTGATCATTTGCAAGTTATGCACAAAACTTGTGTTTGTAGTGCAAAAATAGAATGCGTTCGACTTGCTTTAAAATAAGTTATTGACTTCAAATGACTCATTGAAATGATTTTAAGGTTAAACGAATGCACACTTTCCTTGCATTGATCATTTGCAAGTTATGCACAAAAATTGTGTTTGTAGTGCAAAAATAGAATTCGTTCGACTTGCTTTGAAATAAATTATTGAATTGAAATGACTCATTGAAATGATTGTAGGGTTAAACGAATGCACACTTTCCTTGCATTGATCATTTGCCACTTATGCACAAAAGTTGTGTTTGTAGTGAAAAAGTAGAATTCGTTCGAATTGCTTTGAAAGAAGATATTGAGTTGAAATGACTCATTCAAATGATATTAAGGTTAAACGAATGGACACTTTCCTTGCACTGAATATTTGCCACTTATGCACAAAAGTTGTGTTTGTAGTGAAAAAGTAGAATTCGTTCGAATTGCTTTGAAAGAAGATATTGAGTTGAAATGACTCATTGAAATGGTATTAAGGTTAAACGAATGCACACATTCCTTGCATTGATCATTTGCAAGTTATGCACAAAACTTGTGTTTGTAGTGAAAAATTAGAATTCGTTGGAATCGCTTTGAAAGAAGATATTGAGTTGAAATGACTCATTAAAATGATTTTAAGGTTAAACTAATGCACACTTTCCTCGCATTGATCATTTGCAAGTTACGCACAAAACTTGTGTTTGTAGTGCAGAAATAGAATTTGTTCGACTTGCTTTGAAATAAGTTATTGACTTGAAATGACTGATTGAAATTATTTTAAGGTTAAACGAATGGACACTTTCCTTGCAATGATCATTTGCAAGTTATGCACAAAAGTTGTGTTTGTAGTGAAAAACTAGAATTCGTTCGAATTGCTTTGAAAGAAGATATTGAGTTGAAATGACTCATTGAAATGGTATTAAGGTTAAACGAATGCATACTTTCCTTGCATTGATCATTTGCCTCTTATGCACAAAAGCTGTGTTTGTAGTGAAAAAATAGAATTCGTTCGAATTGCTTTAAAAGAAGATATTAAGTTGAAATGACTCATTGAAATGATATTAAGGTTAAACGAATGCACACTATCCTTGCAATGATCATTTGCAAGTTATGCACAAAACTTGACTTTGTAGTGCAAAAATAGAATGCATTCGAGTTGCTTTGAAATAAGTTATTGACTTGAAATGACTCATTGAAATGATTTTAAGGTTAAACGAATGGACACTTTCCTTGCATTGATCATTTGCAAGTTATGCACAAAAATTGTGTTTGTAGTGCAAAAATAGAATTCGTTCGACTTGCTTTGAAATAAATTATTGAATTGAAATGACTCATTGAAATGATTGTAGGGTTAAATGAATGCACACTTTCCTTGCATTGATCATTTGCCACTTATGCACAAAAGTTGTGTTTGTAGTGAAAAAGTAGAATTCGTTCGAATTGCTTTGAAAGAAGATATTGAGTTGAAATGACTCATTCAAATGATATTAAGGTTAAACGAATGGACACTTTCCTTGCATTGATCATTTGCCACTTATGCACAAAAGTTGTGTTTGTAGTGAAAAAGTAGAATTCGTTCGAATTGCTTTGAAAGAAGATATTGAGTTGAAATGACTCATTAAAATGATTTGAAGGTTAAACGAATGGACACTGTCCTCGCATTGATCATTTGCAAGTTATGCACAAAACTTGTGTTTGTAGTGCAAAAATAGAATTCGTTCGACTTTCTTTGAAATAAGTTATTGACTTGAAATGACTCATCGAAATGATTTTAAGGTTAAACGAATGCACACTTTCCGTGCATTGATCATTTGCAGGTTATGCACAAAACTTGTGTTTGTAGTGAAAAAATAGAATTCGTTCGACTTGCTTTGAAATAAGTTATTGACTTGAAATGACTCATTGAAATGATTTTAAGGTTAAACGAATGCACACTTTCCTTGCAATGATCATTTGCAAGTTATGCACAAAACTTGTGTTTGTAGTGCAAAAATAGAATGCGTTCGACTTGCTTTGAAATAAGTTATTGACTTGAAATGACTCATTGAAATGATTGTAAGGTTAAACGAATGCACACTTTCCTTGCATTGAGCATTTGCAAGTTATGCACAAAACTTGTGTTTGTAGTGAAAAAATAGAATTCGTTCGACTTGCTTTGAAATAAGTTATTGACTTGAAATGACTCATTGAAATGATTTTAAGGTTAAACGAATGCACACTTTCCTTGCATTGATCATTTGCAAGTTATGCACAAAACTTGTGTTTGTAGTGCAAAAATAGAATTTGTTCGACTTGCTTTGAAATAAGTTATTGACTTGAAATGACTCATCGAAATGATTTTAAGGTTAAACGAATGCACACTTTCCTCGCATTGATCATTTGCAAGTTATGCACAAAACTTGTGTTTGTAGTGCAAAAATAGAATGCGTTCGACTTGCTTTGAAATAAGTTATTGACTTGAAATGACTCATCGAAATGATTTTAAGGTTAAACGAATGCACACTTTCCTGGCATTGATCATTTGCAAGTTATGCACAAAACTTGTGTTTGTAGTGAAAAATTAGAATTCGTTGGAATTGCTTTGAAAGAAGATATTGAGTTGAAAGGACTCATTAAAATGATTTTAAGGTTCAACGAATGGACACTTTCCTCGCATTGATCATTTGCAAGTTATGCACAAAACTTGTGTTTGTAGTGCAAAAATAGAATTTGTTCGACTTGCTTTCAAATAAGTTATTGACTTGAAATGACTCATTGAAATGATTGTAAGGTTAAACGAATGCACACTTTCCTTGCATTGATCATTTGCAAGTTATGCACAAAACTTGTGTTTGTAGTGCAAAAATAGAATGCGTTCGAGTTGCTTTGAAATAAGTTATTGACTTGAAATGACTCATTGAAATGATTTTAAGGTTAAACGAATGCACACTTTCCTTGCATTGATCATTTGCAAGTTATGCACAAAACTTGTGTTTGTAGTGAAAAATTCGAATTCGTTGGAATTGCTTTGAAAGAAGATATTGAGTTGAAAGGCCTCATTAAAATGATTTTAAGGTTCAACGAATGGACACTTTCCTCGCATTGATCATTTGCAAGTTATGCACAAAACTTGTGTTTGTAGTGCAAAAATAGAATTTGTTCGACTTGCTTTGAAATAAGTTATTGACTTGAAATGACTCATCGAAATGATTTTAAGGTTAAACGAATGCACACTTTCCTGGCATTGATCATTTGCAAGTTATGCACAAAACTTGTGTTTGTAGTGAAAAATTAGAATTCGTTGGAATTGCTTTGAAAGAAGATATTGAGTTGAAATGACTCATTAAAATGATATTAAGGTTAAACGAATGGACACTTTCTTTGCATTGATCATTTGCCACTTATGCACAAAAGTTGTGTTTGTAGTGAAAAAGTAGAATTCGTTCGAATTGCTTTGAAAGAAGATATTGAGTTGAAATGACTCATTGAAATGGTATTAAGGTTAAACGAATGGATACTTTCCTTGCATTGATCATTTGCCTCTTATGCACAAAAGCTGTGTTTGTAGTGAAAAAATAGAATTCGTTCGAATTGCTTTAATAAAAGATATTAAGTTGAAATGACTCATTGAAATGATATTAAGGTTAAACGAATGCACACTTTCCTTGCAATGATCATTTGCAAGTTATGCACAAAACTTGACTTTGTAGTGCAAAAATAGAATGCGTTCGAGTTGCTTTGAAATAAGTTATTGACTTGAAATGACTCATTGAAATGATTTTAAGGTTAAACGAATGGACACTTTCCTTGCATTGATCATTTGCAAGTTATGCACAAAACTTGTGTTTGTAGTGCCAAAATAGAATTCGTTCGACTTGCTTTGAAATAAATTATTGAATTGAAATGACTCATTGAAATGATTGTAGGGTTAAACGAATGCACACTTTCCTTGCATTGATCATTTGCCACTTATGCACAAAAGTTGTGTTTGTAGTGAAAAAGTAGAATTCGTTCGAATTGCATTGAAAGAAGATATCGAGTTGAAATGACTCATTAAAATGATTTTAAGGTTAAAGGAATGGACACTTTCCTCGCATTGATCATTTGCAAGTTATGCACAAAACCTGTGTTTGTAGTGCAGAAATAGAATTTGTTCGACTTGCTTTGAAATAAGTTATTTACTTGAAATGACTCATCGAAATGATTTTAAGGTTAAATGAATGCACACTTTCCTTGCATTGATCATTTCCAAGTTATGCACAAAACTTGTGTTTGTAGTGCAGAAATAGAATTTGTTCGACTTGCTTTGAAATAAGTTATTTACTTGAAATGACTGATAGAAATGATTTTAAGGTTAAACGAATGCACACTTTCCTTGCATTGATCATTTCCAAGTTATGCACAAAACTTGTGTTTGTAGTGCAAAAACAGAATTCGTTCGACTTGCTTTGAAATAAGTTATTGACTTGAAATGACTCATTGAAATGATTGTAAGGTTAAACGAATGCACACTTTCCTTGCTTTAATCATTTGCAAGATATGCACAAAACTTGTGTTTGTAGTGAAAAAATAGAATTCGTTCGAATTGCTTTGAAATAAGTTATTGACTTGAAATGACTCATTGAAATGATTGTAAGGTTAAACGAATGCACACTTTCCTTGCATTGATCATTTGCAAGTTATGCACAAAAGTTGTGTTCGTAGTGCAAAAATAGAATTCGTTCGAGTGCCTTTGGAATAAGTTATTGACTTGAAATGACTCATTGAAAAGATTTTAAGGTTAAACGAATGCACACTTTCCTTGCATTGATCATTTCCAAGTTATGCACAAAACTTGTGCTTGTAGTGAAAAAATAGAATGCGTTCGACTTGCTTTGAAATAAGTTATTGACTTGAAATGACTCATTGAAATGATTTTAAGGTTAAACGAATGCACACTTTCCTTGCATTGATCATTTGCAAGTTATGCACAAAAGTTGTGTTTTTAGTGCAAAAATAGAATTCGTTCGAATTGCTTTGAAAGAAGATATTGAGTTGAAATGACTCATTGAAATGATTTTAAGGTTAAACTAATGGACACTTTCCTTGCATTGATCATTTGCAAGTTATGCACAAAAGTTGTGTTTGTAGTGAATAAATAGAATTCGTTCGAATCGCTTTGAAAGAAGATATTGAGTTGAAATGACTCATTGAAATGATTTTAAGGTTAAACTAATGGACACATTCCTTGCATTGATCATTTGCAAGTTATGCACGAAACTTGTGTTTTTAGTGCAAAAATAGGATTCGTTCGACTTGCTTTGAAATAAGTTATTGACTTGAAATGACTCATCGAACTGATTTTAAGGTTAAACGAATGCACACTTTCCTTGCATTGATCATTTGCAGGTTATGCACAAAACTTGTGTTTGTAGTGCAAAAATAGAATGCGTTCTGCTTGCTTTGAAATAAGTTATTGACTTGAAATGACTCATTGAAATGATTGTAAGGTTAAACGAATGCACACTTTCCTTGCATTGATCATTTGCAAGCTATGCACAAAACTTGTGTTTGTAGTGCAAAAATAGAATGCATTCGAGTGCCTTTGAAATAAGTTATTGACTTGAAATGACTCATTGAAATGATTGTAAGGTTAAACGAATGCACACTTTCCTTGCATTGATCATTTGCAAGTTATGCACAAAACTTGTGTTTGTAGTGAAAAAATAGAATTCGTTCGACTTGCTTTGAAATAAGTTATTGACTTGAAATGACTCATTGAAATGATTGTAAGGTTAAACGAATGCACACTTTCCTTGCATTGATCATTTGCAAGTTATGCACAAAACTTGTGTTTGTAGTGAAAAAATAGAATGCGTTCGACTTGCTTTGAAATAAGTTATTGACTTGAAATGACTCATTGAAATGATTTTTAGGTTAAACGAATGCACACTTTCCTTGCATTGATCATTTGCAAGTTATGCACAAAAGTTGTGTTTGTAGTGAAAAAATAGAATTCGTTCGAATTGCTTTGAAAGAAGATATTGAGTTGAAATGACTCATTGAAATGATTTTAAGGTTAAACTAATGGACACTTTCCTTGCATTGATCATTTGCAAGTTATGCACAAAAGTTGTGTTTGTAGTGAAAAAATAGAATTCGTTCGAATCGCTTTGAAAGAAGATATTGAGTTGAAATGACTCATTGAAATGATTTTAAGGTTAAACTAATGGACACTTTCCTTGCATTGATCATTTGCAAGTTATGCACAAAACTTGTGTTTGTAGTGCAAAAATAGAATGCGTTCGACTTGCTTTGAAATAAGTTATTGACTTGAAGTGACTCATTGAAATGATTGTAAGGTTAAACGAATGCACACTTTCCTTGCATTGAGTATTTGCAAGTTATGCACAAAACTTGTGTTTGTAGTGAAAAAATAGAATTCGTTCGACTCGCTTTGAAATAAGTTATTGACTTAAAATGACTCATCGAAATGATTTTAAAGTTAAACGAATGCACACTTTCCTTGCATTGATCATTTGCAAGTTATGCACAAAACCTGTGTTTGTAGTGCAGAAATAGAATTTGTTCGACTTGCTTTGAAATAAGTTATTTACTTGAAATGACTCATCGAAATGATTTTAAGGTTAAACGAATGCACACTTTCCTTGTATTGATCATTTGCAAGTTATGTAGAAAACTTGTGTTTGTAGTGCAAAAATAGAATGCGTTCGACTTGCTTTGAAATAAGTTATTGACTTGAAATGACTCATTGAAATGATTGTAAGGTTAAACGAATGCACACTTTCCTTGCATTGATCATTTGCAAGTTATGCACAAAACTTGTGTTTGTAGTGAAAAAATAGAATTCATTCGAATCGCTTTGAAAGAAGATATTGAGTTGAAATGACTCATTGAAATGATTTTAAGGTTAAACTAATGGACACTTTCCTTGCATTGATCATTTGCAAGTTATGCACAAAACTTGTGTTTGTAGTGCAAAAATAGAATTCGTTCGACTTGCTTTGAAATAAGTTATTGACTTGAAATGACTCATCGAACTGATTTTAAGGTTAAACGAATGCACACTTTCCTTGCATTGATCATTTGCAGGTTATGCACAAAACTTGTGTTTGTAGTGCAAAAATAGAATGCGTTCGACTTGCTTTGAAATAAGTTATTGATTTGAAATGACTCATTGAAATGATTGTAAGGTTAAACGAATGCACACTTTCCTTGCATTGATCATTTCCAAGTTATGCACAAAACTTGTGTTTGTAGTGCAAAAATAGAATTCGTTCTACTTGCTTTGAAATAAGTTATTGACTTGAAATGACTCATTGAAATGATTTTAAGGTTAAACGAATGCACACTTTCATTGCATTGATCATTTGCAAGTTATGCACAAAAGTTGTGTTTGTAGTGAAGAAATAGAATTTGTTCGACTTGCTTTGAAATAAGTTATTGACTTGAAATGACTCATCGAAATGATTTTAAGGTTAAACGAATGCACACTTTCCTTGTATTGATCATTTGCAAGTTATGTAGAAAACTTGTGTTTGTAGTGCAAAAATAGAATGCGTTCGACTTGCTTTGAAATAAGTTATTGACTTGAAATGACTCATTGAAATGATTGTAAGGTTAAACGAATGCACACTTTCCTTGCATTGATCATTTGCAAGTTATGCACAAAACTTGTGTTTGTAGTGCAAAAATAGAATTCGTTCGACTTGCTTTGAAATAAGTTATTGACTTGAAATGACTCATTGAAATGATTTTAAGGTTAAACGAATGCACACTTTCATTGCATTGATCATTTGCAAGTTATGCACAAAAGTTGTGTTTGTAGTGAAGAAATAGAATTCGTTCGACTTGCTTTGAAATAAGTTATTGACTTGAAATGACTCATCGAAATGATTTTAAGGTTAAACGAATGCACACTTTCCTTGTATTGATCATTTGCAAGTTATGTAGAAAACTTGTGTTTGTAGTGCAAAAATAGAATGCGTTCGACTTGCTTTGAAATAAGTTATTGACTTGAAATGACTCATTGAAATGATTGTAAGGTTAAACGAATGCACACTTTCCTTGCATTGATCATTTGCAAGTTATGCACAAAACTTGTGTTTGTAGTGAAAAAATAGAATTCATTCGAATCGCTTTGAAAGAAGATATTGAGTTGAAATGACTCATTGAAATGATTTTAAGGTTAAACTAATGGACACTTTCCTTGCATTGATCATTTGCAAGTTATGCACAAAACTTGTGTTTGTAGTGCAAAAATAGAATTCGTTCGACTTGCTTTGAAATAAGTTATTGACTTGAAATGACTCATCGAACTGATTTTAAGGTTAAACGAATGCACACTTTCCTTGCATTGATCATTTGCAGGTTATGCACAAAACTTGTGTTTGTAGTGCAAAAATAGAATGCGTTCGACTTGCTTTGAAATAAGTTATTGATTTGAAATGACTCATTGAAATGATTGTAAGGTTAAACGAATGCACACTTTCCTTGCATTGATCATTTGCAAGCTATGCACAAAACTTGTGTTTGTAGTGCAAAAATAGAATGCGTTCGAGTGCCTTTGAAATAAGTTATTGACTTGAAATGACTCATTGAAATGATTGTAAGGTTAAATGAATGCACACTTTCCTTGCATTGATCATTTGCAAGTTATGCACAAAACTTGTGTTTGTAGTGCAAAAATAGAATGCGTTCGACTTGCTTTGAAATAACTTATTGACTTAAAATGACTCATCGAAATGATTTTAAAGTTAAACGAATGCACACTTTCCTTGCATCGATCATTTGCAAGTTATGCACAAAACTTGTGTTTGTAGTGCAAAAATAGAATGCGTTCGACTTGCTTTGAAAGAAGATATTGAGTTGAAATGACTCACTGAAATGATTTTAAGGTTAAACGAATGCACACTTTCCTTGCATTGATCATTTGCAAGTTATGCACAAAAGTTGTGTTTGTAGTGAAAAAATAGAATTCGTTCGAATTGCTTTGAAAGAAGATATTGAGTTGAAATGACTCATTGAAATGATTTTAAGGTTAAACTAATGGACACTTTCCTTGCATTGATCATTTGCAAGTTATGCACAAAACTTGTGTTTGTAGTGCAAAAATAGAATGCGTTCGACTTGCTTTGAAATAAGTTATTGACTTGAAATGACTCATTGAAATGATTGTAAGGTTAAACGAATGCACACTTTCCTTGCATTGATCATTTGCAAGCTATGCACAAAACTTGTGTTTGTAGTGCAAAAATAGAATTCGTTCGACTTGCTTTGAAATAAGTTATTGACTTGAAATGACTCATCGAACTGATTTTAAGGTTAAACGAATGCACACTTTCCTTGCATTGATCATTTGCAGGTTATGCACAAAACTTGTGTTTGTAGTGCAAAAATAGAATGCGTTCGACTTGCTTTGAAATAAGTTATTGATTTGAAATGACTCATTGAAATGATTGTAAGGTTAAACGAATGCACACTTTCCTTGCATTGATCATTTGCAAGCTATGCACAAAACTTGTGTTTGTAGTGCAAAAATAGAATGCGTTCGAGTGCCTTTGAAATAAGTTATTGACTTGAAATGACTCATTGAAATGATTGTAAGGTTAAATGAATGCACACTTTCCTTGCATTGATCATTTGCAAGTTATGCACAAAACTTGTGTTTGTAGTGAAAAAATAGAATTCGTTCGACTTGCTTTGAAATAAGTTATTGACTTAAAATGACTCATCGAAATGATTTTAAAGTTAAACGAATGCACACTTTCCTTGCATTGATCATTTGCAAGTTATGCACAAAACCTGTGTTTGTAGTGCAGAAATAGAATTTGTTCGACTTGCTTTGAAATAAGTTATTTACTTGAAATGACTCATCGAAATGATTTTAAGGTTAAACGAATGCACACTTTCCTTGCATTGATCATTTCCAAGTTATGCACAAAACTTGTGTTTGTAGTGCAAAAATAGAATGCGTTCGACTTGCTTTGAAATAAGTTATTGACTTGAAATGACTCATTGAAATGATTTTAAGGTTAAACGAATGCACACTTTCCTTGCATTGATCATTTGCAAGTTATGCACCAAAGTTGTGTTTGTAGTGAAAAAATAGAATTCGTTCGAATTGCTTTGAATGAAGATATTGAGTTGAAATGACTCATTGAAATGATTTTAGGTTAAACTAATGGACACTTTCCTTGCATTGATCATTTGCAAGTTATGCACAAAACTTGTGTTTGTAGTGCAAAAATAGAATTCGTTCGACTCTCTTTGAAATAAGTTATTGACTTGAAATGACTCATTGAAATGATTTTAAGGTTAAACTAATGGACACATTCCTTGCATTGATCATTTGCAAGTTATGCACAAAACTTGTGTTTGTAGTGCAAAAATAGAATTCGTTCGACTTGCTTTGAAATAAGTTATTGACTTGAAATGACTCATCGAACTGATTTTAAGGTTAAACGAATGCACACTTTCCTTGCATTGATCATTTGCAGGTTATGCACAAAACTTGTGTTTGTAGTGCAAAAATAGAATGCGTTCGACTTGCTTTGAAATAATTTATTGACTTGAAATGACTCATTGAAATGATTGTAAGGTTAAACGAATGCACACTTTCCTTGCATTGATCATTTGCAAGCTATGCACAAAACTTGTGTTTGTAGTGCAAAAATAGAATGCGTTCGAGTGCCTTTGAAATAAGTTATTGACTTGAAATGACTCATTGAAATGATTGTAAGGTTAAACGAATGCACACTTTCCTTGCATTGATCATTTGCAAGTTTTGCACAAAAGTTGTGTTTGTAGTGAAAAAATAGAATTCGTTCGAATTTCTTTGAAAGCAGATATTGAGTTGAAATGACTCATTGAAATGATTTTAAGGTTAAACTAATGGACACTTTCCTTGCATTGATCATTTGCAAATTATGCACAAAACTTGTGTTTGTAGTGCAAAAATAGAATTCGTTCGACTTGCTTTGAAATAAGTTATTGACTTGAAATGACTCATTGAAATGATTGTAAGGTTAAACGAATGCACACTTTCCTTGCATTGATCATTTGCAAGTTATGCACAAAACTTGTGTTTGTAGTGTAAAAATAGAATGCGTTCGACTTGCTTTGAAATAAGTTATTGACTTGAAATGACGCATTGAAATGATTGTAAGGTTAAACGAATGCACACTTTCCTTGCATTGATCATTTGCAAGTTATGCACAAAACTTGTGTTTGTAGTGCAAAAACAGAATGCGTTCGACTTGCTTTGAAATAAGTTATTGACTTGAAATGACTCATTGAAATGATTGTAAGGTTAAACGAATGCATACTTTCCTTACATTGATCATTTGCAAGTTATGCACAAAACTTGTGTTTGTAGTGAAAAAATAGAATTCGTTCGACTTGCTTTGAAATAAGTTATTGACTTGAAATGACTCACTGAAATGATTTTAAGGTTAAACGAATGCACACTTTCCTTGCATTGATCATTTGCAAGTTAAGCACAAAAGTTGTGTTTGTAGTGAAAAAATAGAATTCGTTCGAATTGCTTTGAAAGAAGATATTGAGTTGAAATGACTCACTGAAATGATTTTAAGGTTAAATGAATGCACACTTTCCTTGCATTGATCATTTGCAAGTTATGCACAAAAGTTGTGTTTGTAGTGAAAAAATAGAATTCGTTCGAATTGCTTTGAAAGAAGATATTGAGTTGAAATGACTCATTGAAATGATTTTAAGGTTAAACTAATGGACACTTTCCTTGCATTGATCATTTGCAAGTTATGCACAAAAGTTGTGTTTGTAGTGAAAAAATAGAATTCGTTCGAATCGCTTTGAAAGAAGATATTGAGTTGAAATGACTCATTGAAATTATTTTAAGGTTAAACTAATGGACACTTTCCTTGCATTGATCATTTGCAAGTTATGCACAAAAGTTGTGTTTGTAGTGAAAAAATAGAATTCGTTCGAATTGCTTTGAATGAAGATATTGAGTTGAAATGACTCATTGAAATGATTTTAGGTTAAACTAATGGACACTTTCCTTGCATTGATCATTTGCAAGTTATGCACAAAACTTGTGTTTGTAGTGCAAAAATAGAATTCGTTCGACTCTCTTTGAAATAAGTTATTGACTTGAAATGACTCATTGAAATGATTTTAAGGTTAAACTAATGGACACATTCCTTGCATTGATCATTTGCAAGTTATGCACAAAACTTGTGTTTGTAGTGCAAAAATAGAATTCGTTCGACTTGCTTTGAAATAAGTTATTGACTTGAAATGACTCATCGAACTGATTTTAAGGTTTAACGAATGCACACTTTCCTTGCACTGATCATTTGCAGGTTATGCACAAAACTTGTGTTTGTAGTGCAAAAATAGAATGCGTTCGACTTGCTTTGAAATAAGTTATTGACTTGAAATGACTCATTGAAATGATTGTAAGGTTAAACGAATGCACACTTTCCTTGCATTGATCATTTGCAAGCTATGCACAAAACTTGTGTTTGTAGTGCAAAAATAGAATGCGTTCGAGTGCCTTTGAAATAAGTTATTGACTTGAAATGACTCATTGAAATGATTGTAAGGTTAAACGAATGCACACTTTCCTTGCATTGATCATTTGCAAGTTATGCACAAAAGTTGTGTTTGTAGTGAAAAAATAGAATTCGTTCGAATTTCTTTGAAAGCAGATATTGAGTTGAAATGACTCATTGAAATGATTTTAAGGTTAAACTAATGGACACTTTCCTTGCATTGATCATTTGCAAATTATGCACAAAACTTGTGTTTGTAGTGCAAAAATAGAATTCGTTCGACTTGCTTTGAAATAAGTTATTGACTTGAAATGACTCATTGAAATGATTGTAAGGTTAAACGAATGCACACTTTCCTTGCATTGAGCATTTGCAAGTTATGCACAAAACTTGTGTTTGTAGTGAAAAAATAGAATTCGTTCGACTTGCTTTGAAATAAGTTATTGACTTGAAATGACTCATTGAAATGATTTTAAGGTTAAACGAATGCACACTTTCCTTGCATTTATCATTTCCAAGTTATGCACAAAACTTGTGCTTGTAGTGCAAAAATAGAATTCGTTCGACTTGCTTTGAAATAAGTTATTGACTTGAAATGACTCATCGAAATGATTTTAAGGTTAAACGAATGCACACTTTCCTTGCATTGATCATTTGCAAGTTATGCACAAAAGTTGTGTTTGTAGTGAAAAAATAGAATTCGTTCGAATTGCTTTGAAAGAAGATATTGAGTTGAAATGACTCATTGAAATGATTTTAAGGTTAAACTAATGGACACTTTCCTTGCATTGATCATTTGCAAGTTATGCACAAAAGTTGTGTTTGTAGTGAAAAAATAGAATTCGTTCGAATCGCTTTGAAAGAAGATATTGAGTTGAAATGACTCATTGAAATTATTTTAAGGTTAAACTAATGGACACTTTCCTTGCATTGATCATTTGCAAGTTATGCACAAAACTTGTGTTTGTAGTGCAAAAATAGAATTCGTTCGACTTGCTTTGAAATAAGTTATTGACTTCAAATGACTCATCGAAATGATTGTAAGGTTAAACGAATGCACACTATCCTTGCATTGATCATTTGCAAGCTATGCACAAAACTTGTGTTTGTAGTGCAAAAATAGAATGCGTTCGAGTGCCTTTGAAATAAGTTATTGACTTGAAATGACTCATTGAAATGATTGTAAGGTTAAACGAATGCACACTTTCCTTGCATTGATCATTTGCAAGCTATGCACAAAACTTGTGTTTGTAGTGCAAAAATAGAATGCGTTCGAGTCCCTTTGAAATAAGTTATTGACTTGAAATGACTCATTGAAATGATTGTAAGGTTAAACGAATGCACACTTTCCTTGCATTGATCATTCGCAAGTTATGCGCAAATTTTGTGTTTGTTGTGCAAAAATAGAATGCGTTCGACTTGCTTTGAAATAAGTTATTGACTTGAAATGACTCATTGAAATGATTTTAAGGTTAAACGAATGCACACTTTCCTTGCATTGATCATTTGCAAGTTATGCACCAAAGTTGTGTTTGTAGTGAAAAAATAGAATTCGTTCGAATTGCTTTGAAAGAAGATATTGAGTTGAAATGACTCACTGAAATGATTTTAAGGTTAAACTTATGGACACTTTCCTTGCATTGATCATTTGCAAGTTATGCACAAAAGTTGTGTTTGTAGTGAAAAAATAGAATTCGTTCGAATTGCTTTGAAAGAAGATATTGAGTTGAGATGACTCATTGAAATGATTTTAAGGTTAAACTAATGGACACTTTCCTTGCATTGATCATTTGCAAGTTATGCACAAAACTTGTGTTTGTAGTGCAAAAATAGAATTCGTTCGACTCTCTTTAAAATAAGTTATTGACTTGAAATGACTCATTGAAATGATTGTAAGGTTAAACGAATGCACACTTTCCTTGCATTGATCATTTGCAAGCTAAGCACAAAACTTGTGTTTGTAGTGCAAAAACAGAATGCGTTCGAGTGCCTTTGAAATAAGTTATTGACTTGAAATGACTCATTGAAATGATTGTAAGGTTAAACGAATGCACACTTTCCTTGCATTGATCCTTTGCAAGTTATGCACAAATTTTGTGTTTGTAGTGCAAAAATGGAATGCGTTCGAGTGCCTTTGAAATAAGCTATTGACTTGAAATGACTCATTGAAATGATTGTAAGGTTAAACGAATGCACACTTTCCTTGCATTGATCATTTGCAAGTTATGCACAAAACTTGTGTTTGTAGTGAAAAAATAGAATTCGTTCGACTTGCTTTGAAATAAGTTATTGACTTGAAATGACTCATTGAAATGATTGTAAGGTTAAACGAATGCACACTTTCCTTGCATTGATCATTTGCAAGTTATGCACAAAACTTGTGTTTGTAGTGAAAAAATAGAATGCGTTCGACTTGCTTTGAAATAAGTTATTCACTTGAAATGACTCATTGAAATGATTTTAAGGTTAAACGAATGCACACTTTCATTGCATTGATCATTTGCAAGTTATGCACAAATGTTGTGTTTGTAGTGAAAAAATAGAATTCGTTCGACTTGCTTTGAAATAAGTTATTGACTTGAAATGACTCATCGAAATGATTTTAAGGTTAAACGAATGCACACTTTCCTTGTATTGATCATTTGCAAGTTATGCACAAAACTTGTGTTTGTAGTGCAAAAATAGAATGCGTTCGACTTGCTTTGAAATATGTTATTGACTTGAAATGACTTATTGAAATGATTGTAAGGTTAAACGAATGCACACTTTCCTTGCATTGATCATTTGCAAGTTATGCACAAAACTTGTGTTTGTAGTGCAAAAATAGAATGCGTTCGACTTGCTTTGGAATAAGTTATTGACTTGAAATGACTCATTGAAATGATTTTAAGGTTAAACGAATGCACACTTTCCTTGCATTGATCATTTGCAAGTTAAGCACAAAAGTTGTGTTTGTAGTGAAAAAATAGAATTCGTTCGAATTGCTTTGAAAGAAGATATTGAGTTGAAATGACTCATTGAAATGATTTTAAGGTTAAACTAATGGACACTTTCCTTGCATTGATCATTTGCAAGTTATGCACAAAAGTTGTGTTTGTAGTGAAATAATAGAATTCGTTCGAATTGCTTTGAAAGAAGATATTGAGTTGAGATGACTCATTGAAATGATTTTATGGTTAAACTAATGGACACTTTCCTTGCATTGATCATTTGCAAGTTATGCACAAAACTTGTGTTTGTAGTGCAAAAATAGAATTCGTTCGACTCTCTTTAAAATAAGTTATTAACTTGAAATGACTCATCGAAATGATTTTAAGGTTAAACGATTGCACACTTTCCTTGCATTGATCATTTGCAGGTTATGCACAAAACTTGTGTTTGTAGTGCAAAAATAGAATGCGTTCGACTTGCTTTGAAATAAGTTATTGACTTGAAATGACTTATTGAAATGATTGTAAGGTTAAACGAATGCACACTTTCCTTGCATTGATCATTTGCAAGCTATGCACAAAACTTGTGTTTGTAGTGCAAAAATAGAATGCGTTCGAGTGCCTTTGAAATAAGTTATTGACTTGAAATGACTCATTGAAATGATTGTAAGGTTAAACGAATGCACACTTTCCTTGCATTGATCATTTGCAAGTTATGCACAAATTTTGTGTTTGTAGTGCAAAAATAGAATGCGTTCGAGTGCCTTTGAAATAAGTTATTGACTTGAAATGACTCATTGAAATGATTGTAAGGTTAAACGAATGCACACTTTCCTTGCATTGATCATTTGCAAGTTATGCACAAAACTTGTGTTTGTAGTGAAAAAATAGAATTCGTTCGACTTGCTTTGAAATAAGTTATTGACTTGAAATGACACATTGAAATGATTGTAAGGTTAAACGAATGCACACTTTCCTTGCATTGATCATTTGCAAGTTATGCACAAAACTTGTGTTTGTAGTGAAAAAATAGAATGCGTTCGACTTGCTTTGAAATAAGTTATTCACTTGAAATGACTCATTGAAATGATTTTAAGGTTAAACGAATGCACAATTTCATTGCATTGATCATTTGCAAGTTATGCACAAATGTTGTGTTTGTAGTGAAAAAATAGAATTCGTTCGATTTGCTTTGAAATAAGTTATTGACTTGAAATGACTCATCGAAATGATTTTAAGGTTAAACGAATGCACACTTTCCTTGTATTGATCATTTGCAAGTTATGCACAAAACTTGTGTTTGTAGTGCAAAAATAGAATGCGTTCGACTTGCTTTGAAATAAGTTATTGACTTGAAATGACTCATTGAAATGATTGTAAGGTTAAACGAATGCACACTTTCCTTGCATTGATCATTTGCAAGTTATGCACAAAACTTGTGTTTGTAGTGCAAAAATAGAATGCGTTCGACTTGCTTTGAAATAAGTTATTGACTTGAAATGACTCATTGAAATGATTTTAAGGTTAAACGAATGCACACTTTCCTTGCATTGATCATTTTCAAGTTAAGCACAAAAGTTGTGTTTGTAGTGAAAAAATAGAATTCGTTCGAATTGCTTTGAAAAAAGATATTGAGTTGAAATGACTCATTGAAATGATTTTAAGGTTAAATTAATGGACACTTTCCTTGCATTGATCATTTGCAAATTATGCACAAAACTTGTGTTTGTAGTGCAAAAAAAGAATTCGTTCGACTTGCTTTGAAATAAGTTATTGACTTGAAATGACTCATTGAAATGATTGTAAGGTTAAACGAATGCACACTTTCCTTGCATTGATCATTTGCAAGTTATGCTCAAAACTTGTGTTTATAGTGCAAAAATAGAATGCGTTCGACTTGCTTTGAAATAAGTTATTGACTTGAAATGACTCATCCAAATGATTTTAAGGTTAAACGAATGCACACTTTCCTTGCATTGATCATTTGCAAGTTATGCACAAAACTTGTGTTTGTAGTGCAAGAGTAGAGTTCGTTCGACTTGCTTTGAAATAAGTTATTGACTTGAAATGACTCATCGAAATGATTTTAAGGTTAAACGAATGCACACTTTCCTTGCATTGATCATTTGCAAGTTATGCACAAAAGTTGTGTTTGTAGTGCAAAAACAGAATTCGTTCGAATTGCTTTGAAAGAAGATATTGAGTTGAAATGACTCATTGAAATGATTTTACGGTTAAACAAATGGACACTTTCCTTTATTGATCATTTGCAAGTTATGCACAAAACTTGTGTTTGTAGTGCAAAAATAGAATTCGTTCGACTTGCTTTGAAATAAGTTATTGACTTGAAATGACTCATTGAAATGATTGTAAGGTTAAACGAATGCACACTTTCCTTGCATTGATCATTTGCAAGTTATGCACAAAACTTGTGTTTGTAGCGCAAAAATAGATTGCGTTCGACTTGCTTTGAAATAAGTTAATGACTTGAAATGACTCATTGAAATGATTGTAAGGTTAAACGAATGCACACTTTCCTTGCATTGAGCATTTGCAAGTTATGCACAAAACTTGTGTTTGTAGTGCAAATCTAGAATTCGTTCGACTTGCTTTGAAATAAGTTATTGACTTGAAATGACTCATTGAAATGATTTTATGGTTAAACGAATGCACACTTTCCTTGCATTGATCATTTGCAACTTATGCACAAAAGTTGTGTTTGTAGTGAAAAAGTAGAATTCGTTCGAATTGCTTTGAAAGAAGATATTGAGTTGAAATGACTCATTGAAGTGATTTTAAGGTTAAACGAATGCACACTTTCCTTGCATTGATCATTTGCAAGTTATGCACAAAAGTTGTGTTTGTAGTGAAAAAATAGAATTCGTTCGAATTGCTTTGAAAGAAGATATTGAGTTGAAATGACTCATTGAAATGATTTTAAGGTTAAACGAATGTACACTTTCCTTGCATTGATCATTTGCAAGTTATGCACAAAACTTGTGTTTGTAGTGCAAAAATAGAATGCGTTCGACTTGCTTTGAAATAAGTTATTGACTTCAAATGACTCATTGAAATGATTGTAAGGTTAAACGAATGCATACTTTCCTTGCATTGATCATTTCCAAGTTATGCACAAAACTTGTGTTTGTAGTGCAAAAATAGAATGCGTTCGACTTGCTTTGAAATAAGTTATTGACTTGAAATGACTCATTGAAATGATTTTAAGGTTAAACGAATGCACACTTTCCTTGCATTGATCATTTGCAAGTTAGGCACCAAAGTTGTGTTTGTAGTGAAAAAATAGAATTCGTTCGAATTGCTTTGAAAGAAGATATTGACTTGAAATGACTCATTGAAATGATTTTAAGGTTAAACTAATGGACACTTTCCTTGCATTGATCATTTGCAAGTTATGCACAAAAGTTGTGTTTGTAGTGAAAAAATAGAATTCGTTCGAATTGCTTTGAAAGAAGATATTGAGTTGAAATGACTCATTGAAATGATTTTAAGGTTAAACTAATGGACACTTTCCTTGCATTGATCATTTGCAAGTTATGCACAAAACTTGTGTTTGTAGTGCAAAAATAGAATTCGTTCGACTCTCTTTGAAATAAGTTATTGACTTGAAATGACTCATCGAAATGATTTTAAGGTTAAACGAATGCACACTTTCCTTGCATTGATCATTTGCAGGTTATGCACAAAACTTGTGTTTGTAGTGAAAAAATAGAATGCGTTCGACTTGCTTCGAAATAAGTTATTCACTTGAAATGACTCATTGAAATGATTTTAAGGTTAAACGAATGCACACTTTCATTGCATTGATCATTTGCAAGTTATGCACAAAAGTTGTGTTTGTAGTGAAAAAATAGAATTCGTTCGACTTGCTTTGAAATAAGTTATTGACTTGAAATGACTCATCGAAATGATTTTAAGGTTAAACGAATGCACACTTTCCTTGTATTGATCATTTGCAAGTTATGCACAAAACTTGTGTTTATAGTGCAAAAATAGAATGCGTTCGACTTGCTTTGAAATAAGTTATTGACTTGAAATGACTCATTGAAATGATTGTAAGGTTAAACGAATGCACACTTTCCTTGCATTGATCATTTGCAAGTTATGCACAAAACTTGTGTTTGTAGTGCAAAAATAGAATGCGTTCGACTTGCTTTGAAATAAGTTATTGACTTGAAATGACTCCTTGAAATGATTTTAAGGTTAAACGAATGCACACCTTCCTTGCATTGATCATTTGCAAGTTAGGCACCAAAGTTGTGTTTGTAGTGAAAAAATAGAATTCGTTCGAATTGCTTTGAAAGAAGATATTGAGTTGAAATGACTCATTGAAATGATTTTAAGGTTAAACTAATGGACACTTTCCTTGCATTGATCATTTGCAAGTTATGCACAAAACTTGTGTTTGTAGTGAAAAAATAGAATTCGTTCGACTTGCTTTGAAATAAGTTATTGACTTGAAATGACTCATTGAAATGATTTTAAGGTTAAACGAATGCATACTTTCCTTGCATTGATCATTTGCAAGTTATGCACAAAACTTGTGTTTGTAGTGCAAAAATAGAATGCGTTCGACTTGCTTTGAAATAAGTTATTGACTTGAAATGACTCATTGAAATGATTGTAAGGTTAAACGAATGGACACTTTCCTTGCATTGATCATTTGCAAGTTATGCACAAAACTTGTGTTTGTAGTGAAAAAATAGAATTCGTTCAAATTGCTTTGAAAGAAGATATTGAGTTGAAATGACTCATTGAAATGATTTTAAGGTTAAACTAATGGACACTTTCCTTGCATTGATCATTTGCAAGTTATGCACAAAAGTTGTGTTTGTAGTGAAAAAATAGAATTCGTTCGAATTGCTTTGAAAGAAGATGTTGAGTTGAAATGACTCATTGAAATGATTTTAAGGTTAAACTAATGGACACTTTCCTTGCATTGATCATTTGCAAGTTATGCACAAAACTTGTGTTTGTAGTGCAAAAATAGAATTCGTTCGACTCTCTTTGAAATAAGTTATTGACTTGAAATGACTCATCGAAATGATTTTAAGGTTAAACGAATGCACACTTTCCTTGCATTGATCATTTGCAGGTTATGCACAAAACTTGTGTTTGTAGTGAAAAAATAGAATGCGTTCGACTTGCTTTGAAATAAGTTATTCACTTGAAATGACTCATTGAAATGATTTTAAGGTTAAACGAATGCACACTTTCATTGCATTGATCATTTGCAAGTTATGCACAAAAGTTGTGTTTGTAGTGAAAAAATAGAATTCGTTCGACTTGCTTTGAAATAAGTTATTGACTTGAAATGACTCATCGAAATGATTTTAAGGTTAAACGAATGCACACTTTCCTTGTATTGATCATTTGCAAGTTATGCACAAAACTTGTGTTTGTAGTGCAAAAATAGAATGCGTTCGACTTGCTTTGAAATAAGTTATTGACTTGAAATGACTCATTGAAATGATTGTAAGGTTAAAGGAATGCACACTTTCCTTGCATTGATCATTTGCAAGTTATGCACAAAACTTGTGTTTGTAGTGCAAAAATAGAATGCGTTCGACTTGCTTTGAAATAAGTTATTGACTTGAAATGACTCATTGAAATGATTTTAAGGTTAAACGAATGCACACTTTCCTTGCATTGATCATTTGCAAGTTAGGCACCAAAGTTGTGTTTGTAGTGAAAAAATAGAATTCGTTCGAATTGCTTTGAAAGAAGATATTGAGTTGAAATGACTCATTGAAATGATTTTAAGGTTAAACTCATGGACACTTTCCTTGCATTGATCATTTGCAAGTTATGCACAAAACTTGTGTTTGTAGTGAAAAAATAGAATTCGTTCGACTTGCTTTGAAATAAGTTATTGACTTGAAATGACTCATTGAAATGATTTTAAGGTTAAACGAATGCATACTTTCCTTGCATTGATCATTTGCAAGTTATGCACAAAACTTGTGTTTGTAGTGCAAAAATAGAATGCGTTCGACTTGCTTTGAAATAAGTTATTGACTTGAAATGACTCATTGAAATGATTTTAAGGTTAAACGAATGCACACTTTCCTTGCATTGATCATTTGCAAGTTAGGCACCAAAGTTGTGTTTGTAGTTAAAAAATAGAATTCGTTCGAATTGCTTTGAAAGAAGATATTGAGTTGAAATGACTCATTGAAATGATTTTAAGGTTAAACTAATGGACACTTTCCTTGCATTGATCATTTGCAAGTTATGCTCAAAACTTGTGTTTGTAGTGAAAAAATAGAATTCGTTCGACTTGCTTTGAAATAAGTTATTGACTTGAAATGACTCATTGAAATGATTGTAAGGTTAAACGAATGCACACTTTCCTTGCATTGATAATTTGCAAGTTATGCACAAAACTTGTGTTTGTAGTGAAAAAATAGAATGCGTTCGACTTGCTTTGAAATAAGTTATTCACTTGAAATGACTCATTGAAATGATTTTAAGGTTAAACGAATGCACACTTTCATTGCATTGATCATTTGCAAGTTATGCACAAAAGTTGTGTTTGTAGTGAAAAAATAGAATTCGTTCGACTTGCTTTGAAATAAGTTATTGACTTGAAATGACTCATCGAAATGATTTTAAGGTTAAACGAATGCACACTTTCCTTGTATTGATCATTTGCAAGTTATGCACAAAACTTGTGTTTGTAGTGCAAAAATAGAATGCGTTCGACTTGCTTTGAAATAAGTTATTGACTTGAAATGACTCATTGAAATGATTGTAAGGTTAAACGAATGCACACTTTCCTTGCATTGATCATTTGCAAGCTATGCACAAAACTTGTGTTTGTAGTGCAAAAATAGAATGCGTTCGAGTGCCTTTGAAATAAGTTATTGACTTGAAATGACTCATTGAAATGATTGTAAGGTTAAACGAATGCACACTTTCCTTGCATTGATCATTTGCAAGTTATGCACAAAACTTGTGTTTGTAGTGCAAAAATAGAATGCGTTCGACTTGCTTTGAAATAAGTTATTGACTTGAAATGACTCATTGAAATGATTTTATGGTTAAACGAATGCACACTTTCCTTGCATTGATCATTTGCAACTTATGCACAAAAGTTGTGTTTGTAGTGAAAAAGTAGAATTCGTTCGAATTGCTTTGAAAGAAGATATTGAGTTGAAATGACTCATTGAAGTGATTTTAAGGTTAAACGAATGCACACTTTCCTTGCATTGATCATTTGCAAGTTATGCACAAAAGTTGTGTTTGTAGTGAAAAAATAGAATTCGTTCGAATTGCTTTGAAAGAAGATATTGAGTTGAAATGACTCATTGAAATGATTTTAAGGTTAAACGAATGTACACTTTCCTTGCATTGATCATTTGCAAGTTATGCACAAAACTTGTGTTTGTAGTGCAAAAATAGAATGCGTTCGACTTGCTTTGAAATAAGTTATTGACTTCAAATGACTCATTGAAATGATTGTAAGGTTAAACGAATGCATACTTTCCTTGCATTGATCATTTCCAAGTTATGCACAAAACTTGTGTTTGTAGTGCAAAAATAGAATGCGTTCGACTTGCTTTGAAATAAGTTATTGACTTGAAATGACTCATTGAAATGATTTTAAGGTTAAACGAATGCACACTTTCCTTGCATTGATCATTTGCAAGTTAGGCACCAAAGTTGTGTTTGTAGTGAAAAAATAGAATTCGTTCGAATTGCTTTGAAAGAAGATATTGACTTGAAATGACTCATTGAAATGATTTTAAGGTTAAACTAATGCACACTTTCCTTGCATTGATCATTTGCAAGTTATGCACAAAACTTGTGTTTGTAGTGCAAAAACAGAATGCGTTCGACTTGCTTTGAAATAAGTTATTGACTTGAAATGACTCATTGAAATGATTGTAAGGTTAAACGAATGCACACTTTCCTTGCATTGATCATTTGCAAGCTATGCACAAAACTTGTGTTTGTAGTGCAAAAATAGAATGCGTTCGAGTGCCTTTGAAATAAGTTATTGACTTGAAATGACTCATTGAAATGATTGTAAGGTTAAACGAATGCACACTTTCCTTGCATTGATCATTTGCAAGTTATGCACAAAACTTGTGTTTGTAGTGCAAAAATAGAATGCGTTCGACTTGCTTTGAAATAAGTTATTGACTTGAAATGACTCATTGAAATGATTTTATGGTTAAACGAATGCACACTTTCCTTGCATTGATCATTTGCAACTTATGCACAAAAGTTGTGTTTGTAGTGAAAAAGTAGAATTCGTTCGAATTGCTTTGAAAGAAGATATTGAGTTGAAATGACTCATTGAAGTGATTTTAAGGTTAAACGAATGCACACTTTCCTTGCATTGATCATTTGCAAGTTATGCACAAAAGTTGTGTTTGTAGTGAAAAAATAGAATTCGTTCGAATTGCTTTGAAAGAAGATATTGAGTTGAAATGACTCATTGAAATGATTTTAAGGTTAAACGAATGTACACTTTCCTTGCATTGATCATTTGCAAGTTATGCACAAAACTTGTGTTTGTAGTGCAAAAATAGAATGCGTTCGACTTGCTTTGAAATAAGTTATTGACTTCAAATGACTCATTGAAATGATTGTAAGGTTACACGAATGCATACTTTCCTTGCATTGATCATTTCCAAGTTATGCACAAAACTTGTGTTTGTAGTGCAAAAATAGAATGCGTTCGACTTGCTTTGAAATAAGTTATTGACTTGAAATGACTCATTGAAATGATTTTATGGTTAAACGAATGCACACTTTCCTTGCATTGATCATTTGCAACTTATGCACAAAAGTTGTGTTTGTAGTGAAAAAGTAGAATTCGTTCGAATTGCTTTGAAAGAAGATATTGAGTTGAAATGACTCATTGAAGTGATTTTAAGGTTAAACGAATGCACACTTTCCTTGCATTGATCATTTGCAAGTTATGCACAAAAGTTGTGTTTGTAGTGAAAAAATAGAATTCGTTCGAATTGCTTTGAAAGAAGATATTGAGTTGAAATGACTCATTGAAATGATTTTAAGGTTAAACGAATGTACACTTTCCTTGCATTGATCATTTGCAAGTTATGCACAAAACTTGTGTTTGTAGTGCAAAAATAGAATGCGTTCGACTTGCTTTGAAATAAGTTATTGACTTCAAATGACTCATTGAAATGATTGTAAGGTTAAACGAATGCATACTTTCCTTGCATTGATCATTTCCAAGTTATGCACAAAACTTGTGTTTGTAGTGCAAAAATAGAATGCGTTCGACTTGCTTTGAAATAAGTTATTGACTTGAAATGACTCATTGAAATGATTTTAAGGTTAAACGAATGCACACTTTCCTTGCATTGATCATTTGCAAGTTATGCACAAAACTTGTGTTTGTAGTGCAAAAATAGAATTTGTTCGACTTGCTTTGAAATAAGATATTGACTTGAAATGACTCATTGAAATGATTTTAAGGTTAAACTAATGCACACTTTCCTTGCATTGATCATTTGCAAGTTATGCACAAAACTTGTGTTTGTAGTGCAAAAACAGAATGCGTTCGACTTGCTTTGAAATAAGTTATTGACTTGAAATGACTCATTGAAATGATTGTAAGGTTAAACGAATGCACACTTTCCTTGCATTGATCATTTGCAAGCTATGCACAAAACTTGTGTTTGTAGTGCAAAAATAGAATGCGTTCGACTTGCTTTGAAATAAGTTATTGACTTGAAATGACTCATTGAAATGATTTTAAGGTTAAACGAATGCACACTTTCCTTGCATTGATCATTTGCAAGTTAGGCACCAAAGTTGTGTTTGTAGTGAAAAAATAGAATTCGTTCGAATTGCTTTGAAAGAAGATATTGACTTGAAATGACTCATTGAAATGATTTTAAGGTTAAACTAATGGACACTTTCCTTGCATTGATCATTTGCAAGTTATGCACAAAACTTGTGTTTGTAGTGCAAAAATAGAATGCGTTCGACTTGCTTTGAAATAAGTTATTGACTTCAAATGACTCATTGAAATGATTGTAAGGTTAAACGAATGCATACTTTCCTTGCATTGATCATTTCCAAGTTATGCACAAAACTTGTGTTTGTAGTGCAAAAACAGAATGCGTTCGACTTGCTTTGAAATAAGTTATTGACTTGAAATGACTCATTGAAATGATTGTAAGGTTAAACGAATGCACACTTTCCTTGCATTGATCATTTGCAAGCTATGCACAAAACTTGTGTTTGTAGTGCAAAAATAGAATGCGTTCGAGTGCCTTTGAAATAAGTTATTGACTTGAAATGACTCATTGAAATGATTGTAAGGTTAAACGAATGCACACTTTCCTTGCATTGATCATTTGCAAGTTATGCACAAAACTTGTGTTTGTAGTGCAAAAATAGAATGCGTTCGACTTGCTTTGAAATAAGTTATTGACTTGAAATGACTCATTGAAATGATTTTATGGTTAAACGAATGCACACTTTCCTTGCATTGATCATTTGCAACTTATGCACAAAAGTTGTGTTTGTAGTGAAAAAGTAGAATTCGTTCGAATTGCTTTGAAAGAAGATATTGAGTTGAAATGACTCATTGAAGTGATTTTAAGGTTAAACGAATGCACACTTTCCTTGCATTGATCATTTGCAAGTTATGCACAAAAGTTGTGTTTGTAGTGAAAAAATAGAATTCGTTCGAATTGCTTTGAAAGAAGATATTGAGTTGAAATGACTCATTGAAATGATTTTAAGGTTAAACGAATGTACACTTTCCTTGCATTGATCATTTGCAAGTTATGCACAAAACTTGTGTTTGTAGTGCAAAAATAGAATGCGTTCGACTTGCTTTGAAATAAGTTATTGACTTCAAATGACTCATTGAAATGATTGTAAGGTTAAACGAATGCATACTTTCCTTGCATTGATCATTTCCAAGTTATGCACAAAACTTGTGTTTGTAGTGCAAAAATAGAATGCGTTCGACTTGCTTTGAAATAAGTTATTGACTTGAAATGACTCATTGAAATGATTTTAAGGTTAAACGAATGCACACTTTCCTTGCATTGATCATTTGCAAGTTAGGCACCAAAGTTGTGTTTGTAGTGAAAAAATAGAATTCGTTCGAATTGCTTTGAAAGAAGATATTGAGTTGAAATGACTCATTGAAATGATTTTAAGGTTAAACGAATGTACACTTTCCTTGCATTGATCATTTGCAAGTTATGCACAAAACTTGTGTTTGTAGTGCAAAAATAGAATGCGTTCGACTTGCTTTGAAATAAGTTATTGACTTCAAATGACTCATTGAAATGATTGTAAGGTTAAACGAATGCATACTTTCCTTGCATTGATCATTTCCAAGTTATGCACAAAACTTGTGTTTGTAGTGCAAAAATAGAATGCGTTCGACTTGCTTTGAAATAAGTTATTGACTTGAAATGACTCATTGAAATGATTTTAAGGTTAAACGAATGCACACTTTCCTTGCATTGATCATTTGCAAGTTAGGCACCAAAGTTGTGTTTGTAGTGAAAAAATAGAATTCGTTCGAATTGCTTTGAAAGAAGATATTGACTTGAAATGACTCATTGAAATGATTTTAAGGTTAAACTAATGGACACTTTCCTTGCATTGATCATTTGCAAGTTATGCACAAAACTTGTGTTTGTAGTGCAAAAATAGAATGCGTTCGACTTGCTTTGAAATAAGTTATTGACTTCAAATGACTCATTGAAATGATTGTAAGGTTAAACGAATGCATACTTTCCTTGCATTGATCATTTCCAAGTTATGCACAAAACTTGTGTTTGTAGTGCAAAAACAGAATGCGTTCGACTTGCTTTGAAATAAGTTATTGACTTGAAATGACTCATTGAAATGATTGTAAGGTTAAACGAATGCACACTTTCCTTGCATTGATCATTTGCAAGCTATGCACAAAACTTGTGTTTGTAGTGCAAAAATAGAATGCGTTCGAGTGCCTTTGAAATAAGTTATTGACTTGAAATGACTCATTGAAATGATTGTAAGGTTAAACGAATGCACACTTTCCTTGCATTGATCATTTGCAAGTTATGCACAAAACTTGTGTTTGTAGTGCAAAAATAGAATGCGTTCGACTTGCTTTGAAATAAGTTATTGACTTGAAATGACTCATTGAAATGATTTTATGGTTAAACGAATGCACACTTTCCTTGCATTGATCATTTGCAACTTATGCACAAAAGTTGTGTTTGTAGTGAAAAAGTAGAATTCGTTCGAATTGCTTTGAAAGAAGATATTGAGTTGAAATGACTCATTGAAGTGATTTTAAGGTTAAACGAATGCACACTTTCCTTGCATTGATCATTTGCAAGTTATGCACAAAAGTTGTGTTTGTAGTGAAAAAATAGAATTCGTTCGAATTGCTTTGAAAGAAGATATTGAGTTGAAATGACTCATTGAAATGATTTTAAGGTTAAACGAATGTACACTTTCCTTGCATTGATCATTTGCAAGTTATGCACAAAACTTGTGTTTGTAGTGCAAAAATAGAATGCGTTCGACTTGCTTTGAAATAAGTTATTGACTTCAAATGACTCATTGAAATGATTGTAAGGTTAAACGAATGCATACTTTCCTTGCATTGATCATTTCCAAGTTATGCACAAAACTTGTGTTTGTAGTGCAAAAATAGAATGCGTTCGACTTGCTTTGAAATAAGTTATTGACTTGAAATGACTCATTGAAATGATTTTAAGGTTAAACGAATGCACACTTTCCTTGCATTGATCATTTGCAAGTTAGGCACCAAAGTTGTGTTTGTAGTGAAAAAATAGAATTCGTTCGAATTGCTTTGAAAGAAGATATTGAGTTGAAATGACTCATTGAAATGATTTTAAGGTTAAACTAATGGACACTTTCCTTGCATTGATCATTTGCAAGTTATGTACAAAACTTGTGTTTGTAGTGAAAAAATAGAATTCGTTCGACTTGCTTTGAAACAAGTTATTGACTTGAAATGACTCATCGAAATGATTTTAAGGTTAAACGAATGCACACTTTCCTTGTATTGATCATTTGCAAGTTATGCACAAAACTTGTGTTTGTAGTGCAAAAATAGAATGCGTTCGACTTGCTTTGAAATAAGTTATTGACTTGAAATGACTCATTGAAATGATTGTAAGGTTAAACGAATGCACACTTTCCTTGCATTGATCATTTGCAAGTTATGCACAAAACTTGTGTTTGTAGTGCAAAAATAGAATGCGTTCGACTTGCTTTGAAATAAGTTATTGACTTGAAATGACTCATTGAAATGATTTTAAGGTTAAACGAATGCACACTTTCCTTGCATTGATCGTTTGCAAGTTAAGCACAAAAGTTGTGTTTGTAGTGAAAAAATAGAATTCGTTCGAATTGCTTTGAAAGAAGATATTGAGTTGAAATGACTCATTGAAATGATTTTAAGGTTAAACTAATGGACACTTTCCTTGCATTGATCATTTGCAAGTTATGCACAAAACTTGTGTTTGTAGTGAAAAAATAGTGTGCATTCTTTTAACCTTAAAATCATTTCAATGAAACATTTCAAGTCAATAACTTATTTCAAAGCAAGTCGAACGGATTCTATTTTTGTACTACAAACACAAGTTTTGTACATAACATGCAAATGATCATAGCAAGGAAAGTGCGCATTCTTTTAATCTTAAAATCATTTCAATGAGTCATTTCAAGTCAATATCATATTTCAAAGCAATTCGAACGAATTCTGTTTTTGCACTACAAACACAACTTTTGTGCATAATTCGCAAATGATCAATGCAAGGAAAGTGTCCATTCGTTTAACCTTAAAATCATTTAAATGAGTCATTTCAAGTCAATAACTTATTTCAAAGCAAGTCGAACGGATTCTAGTTTTGCACTACAAACACAAGTTTTGTGCATAACATGCAAATGAGCATAGCAAGGAAAGTGTGTGTTCTTTTAACCTTAAAATCATTTCAATGAGTCATTTCAAGTCAATATCATATTTCAAAGCAATTCGAACGAATTCTGTTTTTGCACTACAAACACAACTTTTGTGAATAACTTGCAATTAATCATTGCAAAGAAACTGTGCATTCGTTTAACCTTAAAATCATTTCAATGAGTCATTTCAAGTCAATAATTTATTTCAAAGCAATTCGAACGAATTCTATTTTTGCGCTACAAACACAACTTTTGTGCATAATCTGCAAGTGATCAATGCAAGGAAAGTGTCCATTCGTTTAGCCTTAAAATAATTTAAATGAGTCATTTCAAGTCAATAACTTATTTCAAAGCAAGTCGAACGGATTCTATTTTTGCACTACAAACACAAGTTTTGTGCATAATGTGCGAGTGATCAATGCAAGGAAAGTGTCCATTCGTTTAGCCTTAAAATAATTTAAATGAGTCATTTCAAGTCAATAACTTATATTTCAAAGCAAGTCCAACGGATTCTAGTTTTGCACTACAAACACAAGTTTTGTGCATAAGATGCAAATGATCATTGCAAGGAAAGTGTGCATTCTTTTAACCTTAAAATCATTTCAATGAGACATTTCAAGTCAATAACTTATTTCAAAGCAAGTCGAACGGATTCTATTTTTGCACTACAAACACAAGTTTTGTGCATAACATGCAAATGATCATAGCAAGGAAACTGTGCATTCTTTCAACCTTAAAATCATTTCAATGAGACATTTCAAGTCAATAACTTATTTCAAAGCAACTCGAACGGATTCTATTTTTGCACTACAAACACAAGTTTTGTGCATAACATGCAAATGATCATAGCAAGGAAAGTGTGCATTCTTTTAACCTTAAAATCATTTCAATGAGTCATTTAAAGTCAATATCATATTTCAAAGCAATTCGAAAGAATTCTGTTTTTGCACTACAAACACAACTTTTGTGAATAACTTGCAATTAATCATTGCAAAGAAACTGTGCGTTCGTTAAACCTTAAAATCATTTCAATGAGTCAATTCAAGTCAATAATTTATTTCAACGCAATTCGAACGAATTCTATTTTTGCGCTACAAACACAACTTTTGTGCATAATCTGCAAGTGATCAATGCATGGAAAGTGTCCATTCGTTTAGCCTTAAAATAATTTAAATGAGTAATTTCAAGTCAATAACTTATTTCAAAGCAAGTCGAACGGATTCTATTTTTGCACTCAAACACAAGTTTTGTGCATAATGTGCGAGTGATCAATGCAAGGAAAGTGTCCATTCGTTTAGCCTTAAAATAATTTAAATGAGTCATTTCAAGTCAAAAACTTATTTCAAAGCAAGTCCAACGGATTCTAGTTTTGCACTACAAACACAAGTTTTGTGCATAATGTGCGAGTGATCAATGCAAGGAAAGTGTCCATTCGTTTAGCCTTAAAATAATTTAAATGAGTCATTTCAAGTCAATAACTTATATTTCAAAGCAAGTCCAACGGATTCTAGTTTTGCACTACAAACACAAGTTTTGTGCATAAGATGCAAATGATCATTGCAAGGAAAGTTTGTATTCTTTTAACCTTAAAATCATTTCAATGATGATTTAAAGTCAATATCATATTTCAAAGCAATTCGAACGAATTCTGTTTTTGCACTACAAACACAACTTTTGTGAATAACTTGCAATTAATCATTGCAAAGAAACTGTGCATTCGTTTAGCCTTAAAATCATTTAAATGAGTCATTTCAAGTCAATAACTTATTTCAAAGCAAGTCCAACGGATTCTAGTTTTGCACTACAAACACAAGTTTTGTGCATAACAAGCAAATGATCATAGCAAGGAAAGTGTGCATTCTTTTAACCTTAAAATCATTTCAATGAGTCATTTCAAGTGAATTACTTATTTCAAAGCAATTCAAACGAATTCTAGTTTTGCACTACAAACACAAGTTTTGTGCATAAGATGCAAATGATCATTGCAAGGAAAGTTTGTATTCTTTTAACCTTAAAATCATTTCAATGATGATTTAAAGTCAATATCATATTTCAAAGAAATTCGAACGAATTCTGTTTTTGCACTACAAACACAACTTTTGTGAATAACTTGCAATTAATCATTGCAAAGAAACTGTGCATTCATTTAGCCTTAAAATCATTTAAATGAGTCATTTCAAGTCAATAACTTATTTCAAAGCAAGTCCAACGGATTCTAGTTTTGCACTACAAACACAAGTTTTGTGCATAACATGCAAATGATCATAGCAAGGAAAGTGTGTATTCTTTTAACCTTAAAATCATTTCAATGATGATTTAAAGTCAATATCATATTTCAAAGCAATTCGAACGAATTCTGTTTTTGCACTACAAACACAACTTTTGTGAATAACTTGCAATTAATCATTGCAAAGAAACTGTGCATTCGTTTAGCCTTAAAATCATTTAAATGAGTCATTTCAAGTCAATAACTTATTTCAAAGCAAGTCCAACGGATTCTAGTTTTGCACTACAAACACAAGTTTTGTGCATAACAAGCAAATGATCATAGCAAGGAAAGTGTGCATTCTTTTAACCTTAAAATCATTTCAATGAGTCATTTCAAGTGAATTACTTATTTCAAAGCAATTCAAACGAATTCTGTTTTTGCACTACAAACACAAGTTTTGTGCATAAGATGCAAATGATCATTGCAAGGAAAGTGTGCATTTGTTTGACCTTAAAATCATTTAAATGAGTCATTTTAAGTAAATAACTTATTTCAAAGCAAGTCGAACGGATTCTAGTTTTGCACTACAAACACAAGTTTTGTGCATGACATGCAAATGATCATAGCAAGGAAAGTGTGCATTCTTTTAACCTTAAAATCATTTCAATGAAACATTTCAAGTCAATAACTTATTTCAAAGCAAGTCGAACGGATTCTATTTTTGTACTACAAACACAAGTTTTGTACATAACATGCAAATGATCATAGCAAGGAAAGTGCGCATTCTTTTAATCTTAAAATCATTTCAATGAGTCATTTCAAGTCAATATCATATTTCAAAGCAATTCGAACGAATTCTGTTTTTGCACTACAAACACAACTTTTGTGCATAATTCGCAAATGATCAATGCAAGGAAAGTGTCCATTCGTTTAACCTTAAAATCATTTAAATGAGTCATTTCAAGTCAATAACTTATTTCAAAGCAAGTCGAACGGATTCTAGTTTTGCACTACAAACACAAGTTTTGTGCATAACATGCAAATGAGCATAGCAAGGAAAGTGTGTGTTCTTTTAACCTTAAAATCATTTCAATGAGTCATTTCAGGTCAATATCATATTTCAAAGCAATTCGAACGAATTCTGTTTTTGCACTACAAACACAACTTTTGTGAATAACTTGCAATTAATCATTGCAAAGAAACTGTGCATTCGTTTAACCTTAAAATCATTTCAATGAGTCATTTCAAGTCAATAATTTATTTCAAAGCAATTCGAACGAATTCTATTTTTGCGCTACAAACACAACTTTTGTGCATAATCTGCAAGTGATCAATGCAAGGAAAGTGTCCATTCGTTTAGCCTTAAAATAATTTAAATGAGTCATTTCAAGTCAATAACTTATTTCAAAGCAAGTCGAACGGATTCTATTTTTGCACTACAAACACAAGTTTTGTGCATAATGTGCGAGTGATCAATGCAAGGAAAGTGTCCATTCGTTTAGCCTTAAAATAATTTAAATGAGTCATTTCAAGTCAATAACTTATATTTCAAAGCAAGTCCAACGGATTCTAGTTTTGCACTACAAACACAAGTTTTGTGCATAAGATGCAAATGATCATTGCAAGGAAAGTTTGCATTCTTTTAACCTTAAAATCATTTCAATGAGACATTTCAAGTCAATAACTTATTTCAAAGCAAGTCGAACGGATTCTATTTTTGCACTACAAACACAAGTTTTGTGCATAACATGCAAATGATCATAGCAAGGAAAGTGTGCATTCTTTCAACCTTAAAATCATTTCAATGAGACATTTCAAGTCAATAACTTATTTCAAAGCAAGTCGAACGGATTCTATTTTTGCACTACAAACACAAGTTTTGTGCATAACATGCAAATGATCATAGCAAGGAAAGTGTGCATTCTTTTAACCTTAAAATCATTTCAATGAGTCATTTAAAGTCAATATCATATTTCAAAGCAATTCGAACGAATTCTGTTTTTGCACTACAAACACAACTTTTGTGAATAACTTGCAATTAATCATTGCAAAGAAACTGTGCGTTCGTTTAACCTTAAAATCATTTCAATGAGTCAATTCAAGTCAATAATTTATTTCAACGCAATTCGAACGAATTCTATTTTTGCGCTACAAACACAACTTTTGTGCATAATCTGCAAGTGATCAATGCAAGGAAAGTGTCCATTCGTTTAGCCTTAAAATAATTTAAATGAGTCATTTCAAGTCAATAACTTATTTCAAAGCAAGTCGAACGGATTCTATTTTTGCACTACAAACACAAGTTTTGTGCATAATGTGCGAGTGATCAATGCAAGGAAAGTGTCCATTCGTTTAGCCTTAAAATAATTTAAATGAGTCATTTCAAGTCAATAACTTATATTTCAAAGCAAGTCCAACGGATTCTAGTTTTGCACTACAAACACAAGTTTTGTGCATAACATGCAAATGATCATAGCAAGGAAAGTGTGTATTCTTTTAACCTTAAAATCATTTCAATGATGATTTAAAGTCAATATCATATTTCAAAGCAATTCGAACGAATTCTGTTTTTGCACTACAAACACAACTTTTGTGAATAACTTGCAATTAATCATTGCAAAGAAACTGTGCATTCGTTTAGCCTTAAAATCATTTAAATGAGTCATTTCAAGTCAATAACTTATTTCAAAGCAAGTCGAACGGATTCTATTTTTGCACTACAAACACAAGTTTTGTGCATAATGTGCGAGTGATCAATGCAAGGAAAGTGTCCATTCGTTTAGCCTTAAAATAATTTAAATGAGTCATTTCAAGTCAATAACTTATTTCAAAGCAAGTCCAACGGATTCTAGTTTTGCACTACAAACACAAGTTTTGTGCATAACATGCAAATGATCATAGCAAGGAAAGTGTGTATTTAACCTTAAAATCTTTTCAATGATGATTTAAAGTCAATATCATATTTCAAAGCAATTCGAACGAATTCTGTTTTTGCACTACAAACACAACTTTTGTGAATAACTTGCAATTAATCATTGCAAAGAAACTGTGCATTCATTTAGCCTTAAAATCATTTAAATGAGTCATTTCAAGTCAATAACTTATTTCAAAGCAAGTCCAACGGATTCTAGTTTTGCACTACAAACACAAGTTTTGTGCATAACATGCAAATGATCATAGCAAGGAAAGTGTGCATTCTTTTAACCTTAAAATCATTTCAATGAGTCATTTCAAGTGAATTACTTATTTCAAAGCAATTCAAACGAATTCTGTTTTTGCACTACAAACACAAGTTTTGTGCTTAACTTGCAAATGATCATTGCAAGGAAAGTGTGCATTTGTTTGACCTTAAAATCATTTAAATGAGTCATTTTAAGTAAATAACTTATTTCAAAGCAAGTCGAACGGATTCTAGTTTTGCACTACAAACACAAGTTTTGTGCATGACATGCAAATGATCATAGCAAGGAAAGTGTGCATTCTTTTAACCTTAAAATCATTTCAATGAAACATTTCAAGTCAATAACTTATTTCAAAGCAAGTCGAACGGATTCTATTTTTGTACTACAAACACAAGTTTTGTACATAACATGCAAATGATCATAGCAAGGAAAGTGCGCATTCTTTTAATCTTAAAATCATTTCAATGAGTCATTTCAAGTCAATATCATATTTCAAAGCAATTCGAACGAATTCTGTTTTTGCACTACAAACACAACTTTTGTGCATAATTCGCAAATGATCAATGCAAGGAAAGTGTCCATTCGTTTAACCTTAAAATCATTTAAATGAGTCATTTCAAGTCAATAACTTATTTCAAAGCAAGTCGAACGGATTCTAGTTTTGCACTACAAACACAAGTTTTGTGCATAACATGCAAATGAGCATAGCAAGGAAAGTGTATGTTCTTTTAACCTTAAAATCATTTCAATGAGTCATTTAAAGTCAATATCATATTTCAAAGCAATTCGAACGAATTCTGTTTTTGCACTACAAACACAACTTTTGTGAATAACTTGCAATTAATCATTGCAAAGAAACTGTGCATTCGTTTAACCTTAAAATCATTTCAATGAGTCATTTCAAGTCAATAATTTATTTCAAAGCAATTCGAACGAATTCTATTTTTGCGCTACAAACACAACTTTTGTGCATAATCTGCAAGTGATCAATGCAAGGAAAGTGTCCATTCGTTTAGCCTTAAAATAATTTAAATGAGTCATTTCAAGTCAATAACTTATTTCAAAGCAAGTCGAACGGATTCTATTTTTGCACTACAAACACAAGTTTTGTGCATAATGTGCGAGTGATCAATGCAAGGAAAGTGTCCATTCGTTTAGCCTTAAAATAATTTAAATGAGTCATTTCAAGTCAATAACTTATATTTCAAAGCAAGTCCAACGGATTCTAGTTTTGCACTACAAACACAAGTTTTGTGCATAAGATGCAAATGATCATTGCAAGGAAAGTTTGCATTCTTTTAACCTTAAAATCATTTCAATGAGACATTTCAAGTCAATAACTTATTTCAAAGCAAGTCGAACGGATTCTATTTTTGCACTACAAACACAAGTTTTGTGCATAACATGCAAATGATCATAGCAAGGAAAGTGTGCATTCTTTCAACCTTAAAATCATTTCAATGAGACATTTCAAGTCAATAACTTATTTCAAAGCAAGTCGAACGGATTCTATTTTTGCACTACAAACACAAGTTTTGTGCATAACATGCAAATGATCATAGCAAGGAAAGTGTGCATTCTTTTAACCTTAAAATCATTTCAATGAGTCATTTAAAGTCAGTATCATATTTCAAAGCAATTCGAACGAATTCTGTTTTTGCACTACAAACACAACTTTTGTGAATAACTTGCAATTAATCATTGCAAAGAAACTGTGCGTTCGTTTAACCTTAAAATCATTTCAATGAGTCAATTCAAGTCAATAATTTATTTCAACTCAATTCGAACGAATTCTATTTTTGCGCTACAAACACAACTTTTGTGCATAATCTGCAAGTGATCAATGCATGGAAAGTGTCCATTCGTTTAGCCTTAAAATAATTTAAATGAGTCATTTCAAGTCAATAACTTATTTCAAAGCAAGTCGAACGGATTCTATTTTTGCACTACAAACACAAGTTTTGTGCATAATGTGCGAGTGATCAATGCAAGGAAAGTGTCCATTCGTTTAGCCTTAAAATAATTTAAATGAGTCATTTCAAGTCAATAACTTATTTCAAAGCAAGTCCAACGGATTCTAGTTTTGCACTACAAACACAAGTTTTGTGCATAACATGCAAATGATCATAGCAAGGAAAGTGTGTATTCTTTTAACCTTAAAATCATTTCAATGATGATTTAAAGTCAATATCATATTTCAAAGAAATTCGAACGAATTCTGTTTTTGCACTACAAACACAACTTTTGTGAATAACTTGCAATTAATCATTGCAAAGAAACTGTGCATTCATTTAGCCTTAAAATCATTTAAATGAGTCATTTCAAGTCAATAACTTATTTCAAAGCAAGTCCAACGGATTCTAGTTTTGCACTACAAACACAAGTTTTGTGCATAACATGCAAATGATCATAGCAAGGAAAGTGTGCATTCTTTTAACCTTAAAATCATTTCAATGAGTCATTTCAAGTGAATTACTTATTTCAAAGCAATTCAAATGAATTCTGTTTTTGCACTACAAACACAAGTTTTGTGCTTAACTTGCAAATGATCATTGCAAGGAAAGTGTGCATTTGTTTCACCTTAAAATCATTTAAATGAGTCATTTTAAGTAAATAACTTATTTCAAAGCAAGTCGAACGGATTCTAGTTTTGCACTACAAACACAAGTTTTGTGCATGACATGCAAATGATCATAGCAAGGAAAGTGTGCATTCTTTATACCTTAAAATCATTTCAATGAAACATTTCAAGTCAATAACTTATTTCAAAGCAAGTCGAACGGATTCTATTATTGTACTACAAACACAAGTTTTGTACATAACATGCAAATGATCATAGCAAGGAAAGTGCGCATTCTTTTAATCTTAAAATCATTTCAATGAGTCATTTCAAGTCAATATCATATTTCAAAGCAATTCGAACGAATTCTGTTTTTGCACTACAAACACAACTTTTGTGCATAATTCGCAAGTGATCAATGCAAGGAAAGTGTCCATTCGTTTAACCTTAAAATATTTAAATGAGTCATTTCAAGTCAATAACTTATTTCAAAGCAAGTCGAACGGATTCTAGTTTTGCACTACAAACACAAGTTTTGTGCATAACATGCAAATGAGCATAGCAAGGAAAGTGTGTGTTCTTTTAACCTTAAAATCATTTCAATGAGTCATTTAAAGTCAATATCATATTTCAAAGCAATTAGAACGAATTCTGTTTTTGCACTACAAACACAACTTTTGTGAATAACTTGCAATTAATCATTGCAAAGAAACTGTGCATTCGTTTAACCTTAAAATCATTTCAATGAGTCATTTCAAGTCAATAATTTATTTCAAAGCAATTCGAACGAATTCTATTTTTGCGCTACAAACACAACTTTTGTGCATAATCTGCAAGTGATCAATGCAAGGAAAGTGTCCATTCGTTTAGCCTTAAAATAATTTAAATGAGTCATTTCAAGTCAATAACTTATTTCAAAGCAAGTCGAACGGATTCTATTTTTGCACTACAAACACAAGTTTTGTGCATAATGTGCGAGTGATCAATGCAAGGAAAGTGTCCATTCGTTTAGCCTTAAAATAATTTAAATGAGTCATTTCAAGTCAATAACTTATATTTCAAAGCAAGTCCAACGGATTCTAGTTTTGCACTACAAACACAAGTTTTGTGCATAAGATGCAAATGATCATTGCAAGGAAAGTTTGCATTCTTTTAACCTTAAAATCATTTCAATGAGACATTTCAAGTCAATAACTTATTTCAAAGCAAGTCGAACGGATTCTATTTTTGCACTACAAACACAAGTTTTGTGCATAACATGCAAATGATCATAGCAAGGAAAGTGTGCATTCTTTCAACCTTAAAATCATTTCAATGAGACATTTCAAGTCAATAACTTATTTCAAAGCAAGTCGAACGGATTCTATTTTTGCACTACAAACACAAGTTTTGTGCATAACATGCAAATGATCATAGCAAGGAAAGTGTGCATTCTTTTAACCTTAAAATCATTTCAATGAGTCATTTAAAGTCAATATCATATTTCAAAGCAATTCGAACGAATTCTATTTTTGCACTACAAACACAACTTTTGTGAATAACTTGCAATTAATCATTGCAAAGAAACTGTGCGTTCGTTTAACCTTAAAATCATTTCAATGAGTCAATTCAAGTCAATAATTTATTTCAACGCAATTCGAACGAATTCTATTTTTGCGCTACAAACACAACTTTTGTGCATAATCTGCAAGTGATCAATGCAAGGAAAGTGTCCATTCGTTTAGCCTTAAAATAATTTAAATGAGTCATTTCAAGTCAATAACTTATTTCAAAGCAAGTCGAACGGATTCTATTTTTGCACTACAAACACAAGTTTTGTGCATAATGTGCGAGTGATCAATGCAAGGAAAGTGTCTATTCGTTTAGCCTTAAAATAATTTAAATGAGTCATTTCAAGTCAATAACTTATATTTCAAAGCAAGTCCAACGGATTCTAGTTTTGCACTACAAACACAAGTTTTGTGCATAATGTGCGAGTGATCAATGCAAGGAAAGTGTCCATTCGTTTAGCCTTAAAATAATTTAAATGAGTCATTTCAAGTCAATAACTTATATTTCAAAGCAAGTCCAACGGATTCTAGTTTTGCACTACAAACACAAGTTTTGTGCATAACATGCAAATGATCATAGCAAGGAAAGTGTGTATTCTTTTAACCTTAAAATCATTTCAATGATGATTTAAAGTCAATATCATATTTCAAAGCAATTCGAACGAATTCTGTTTTTGCACTACAAACACAACTTTTGTGAATAACTTGCAATTAATCATTGCAAAGAAACTGTGCATTCGTTTAGCCTTAAAATCATTTAAATGAGTCATTTCAAGTCAATAACTTATTTCAAAGCAAGTCGAACGGATTCTATTTTTGCACTACAAACACAAGTTTTGTGCATAATGTGCGAGTGATCAATGCAAGGAAAGTGTCCATTCGTTTAGCCTTAAAATAATTTAAATGAGTCATTTCAAGTCAATAACTTATTTCAAAGCAAGTCCAACGGATTCTAGTTTTGCACTCCAAACACAAGTTTTGTGCATAACATGCAAATGATCATAGCAAGGAAAGTGTGTATTCTTTTAACCTTAAAATCATTTCAATGATGATTTACAGTCAATATCATATTTCAAAGCAATTCGAACGAATTCTGTTTTTGCACTACAAACACAACTTTTGTGAATAACTTGCAATTAATCATTGCAAAGAAACTGTGCATTCATTTAGCCTTAAAATCATTTAAATGAGTCATTTCAAGTCAATAACTTATTTCAAAGCAAGTCCAACGGATTCTAGTTTTGCACTACAAACACAAGTTTTGTGCATAACATGCAAATGATCATAGCAAGGAAAGTGTGCATTCTTTTAACCTTAAAATCATTTCAATGAGTCATTTCAAGTGAATTACTTATTTCAAAGCAATTCAAACGAATTCTATTTTTGCACTACAAACACAAGTTTTGTGCATAAGATGCAAATGATCATTGCAAGGAAAGTGTGCATTTGTTTGACCTTAAAATCATTTAAATGAGTCATTTTAAGTAAATAACTTATTTCAAAGCAAGTCGAACGGATTCTAGTTTTGCACTACAAACACAAGTTTTGTGCATGACATGCAAATGATCATAGCAAGGAAAGTGTGCATTCTTTTAACCTTAAAATCATTTCAATGAAACATTTCAAGTCAATAACTTATTTCAAAGCAAGTCGAACGGATTCTATTTTTGTACTACAAACACAAGTTTTGTACATAACATGCAAATGATCATAGCAAGGAAAGTGCGCATTCTTTTAATCTTAAAATCATTTCAATGAGTCATTTCAAGTCAATATCATATTTCAAAGCAATTCGAACGAATTCTGTTTTTGCACTACAAACACAACTTTTGTGCATAATTCGCAAATGATCAATGCAAGGAAAGTGTCCATTCGTTTAACCTTAAAATCATTTAAATGAGTCATTTCAAGTCAATAACTTATTTCAAAGCAAGTCGAACGGATTCTAGTTTTGCACTACAAACACAAGTTTTGTGCATAACATGCAAATGAGCATAGCAAGGAAAGTGTGTGTTCTTTTAACCTTAAAATCATTTCAATGAGTCATTTAAAGTCAATATCATATTTCAAAGCAATTCGAACGAATTCTGTTTTTGCACTACAAACACAACTTTTGTGAATAACTTGCAATTAATCATTGCAAAGAAACTGTGCATTCGTTTAACCTTAAAATCATTTCAATGAGTCATTTCAAGTCAATAATTTATTTCAAAGCAATTCGAACGAATTCTATTTTTGCGCTACAAACACAACTTTTGTGCATAATCTGCAAGTGATCAATGCAAGGAAAGTGTCCATTCGTTTAGCCTTAAAATAATTTAAATGAGTCATTTCAAGTCAATAACTTATTTCAAAGCAAGTCGAACGGATTCTATTTTTGCACTACAAACACAAGTTTTGTGCATAATGTGCGAGTGATCAATGCAAGGAAAGTGTCCATTCGTTTAGCCTTAAAATAATTTAAATGAGTCATTTCAAGTCAATAACTTATATTTCAAAGCAAGTCCAACGGATTCTAGTTTTGCACTACAAACACAAGTTTTGTGCATAAGATGCAAATGATCATTGCAAGGAAAGTGTGCATTCTTTTAACCTTAAAATCATTTCAATGAGACATTTCAAGTCAATAACTTATTTCAAAGCAAGTCGAACGGATTCTATTTTTGCACTACAAACACAAGTTTTGTGCATAACATGCAAATGATCATAGCAAGGAAAGTGTGCATTCTTTCAACCTTAAAATCATTTCAATGAGACATTTCAAGTCAATAACTTATTTCAAAGCAAGTCGAACGGATTCTATTTTTGCACTACAAACACAAGTTTTGTGCATAACATGCAAATGATCATAGCAAGGAAAGTGTGCATTCTTTTAACCTTAAAATCATTTCAATGAGTCATTTAAAGTCAGTATCATATTTCAAAGCAATTCGAACGAATTTTGTTTTTGCACTACAAACACAACTTTTGTGAATAACTTGCAATTAATCATTGCAAAGAAACTGTGCGTTCGTTTAACCTTAAAATCATTTCAATGAGTCAATTCAAGTCAATAATTTATTTCAACGCAATTCGAACGAATTCTATTTTTGCGCTACAAACACAACTTTTGTGCATAATCTGCAAGTGATCAATGCATGGAAAGTGTCCATTCGTTTAGCCTTAAAATAATTTAAATGAGTCATTTCAAGTCAATAACTTATTTCAAAGCAAGTCGAACGGATTCTATTTTTGCACTACAAACACAAGTTTTGTGCATAATGTGCGAGTGATCAATGCAAGGAAAGTGTCCATTCGTTTAGCCTTAAAATAATTTAAATGAGTCATTTCAAGTCAATAACTTATTTCAAAGCAAGTCCAACGGATTCTAGTTTTGCACTACAAACACAAGTTTTGTGCATAACATGCAAATGATCATAGCAAGAAAAGTGTGTATTCTTTTAACCTTAAAATCATTTCAATGATGATTTAAAGTCAATATCATATTTCAAAGCAATTCGAACGAATTCTGTTTTTGCACTACAAACACAACTTTTGTGAATAACTTGCAATTAATCATTGCAAAGAAACTGTGCATTCATTTAGCCTTAAAATCATTTAAATGAGTCATTTCAAGTCAATAACTTATTTCAAAGCAAGTCCAACGGATTCTAGTTTTGCACTACAAACACAAGTTTTGTGCATAACATGCAAATGATCATAGCAAGGAAAGTGTGTATTCTTTTAACCTTAAAATCATTTCAATGATGATTTAAAGTCATTATCATATTTCAAAGCAATTCGAACGAATTCTGTTTTTGCACTACAAACACAACTTTTGTGAATAACTTGCAATTAATCATTGCAAAGAAACTGTGCATTCATTTAGCCTTAAAATCATTTAAATGAGTCATTTCAAGTCAATAACTTATTTCAAAGCAAGTCCAACGGATTCTAGTTTTGCACTACAAACACAAGTTTTGTGCATAATGTGCGAGTGATCAATGCAAGGAAAGTGTCCATTCGTTCAGCCTTAAAATAATTTAAATGAGTCATTTCAAGTCAATAACTTATTTCAAAGCAAGTCCAACGGATTCTAGTTTTGCACTACAAACACAAGTTTTGTGCATAACATGCAAATGATCATAGCAAGGAAAGTGTGTATTCTTTTAACCTTAAAATCATTTCAATGATGATTTAAAGTCATTATCATATTTCAAAGCAATTCGAACGAATTCTGTTTTTGCACTACAAACACAACTTTTGTGAATAACTTGCAATTAATCATTGCAAAGAAACTGTGCATTCATTTAGCCTTAAAATCATTTAAATGAGTCATTTCAAGTCAATAACTTATTTCAAAGCAAGTCCAACGGATTCTAGTTTTGCACTACAAACACAAGTTTTGTGCATAACATGCAAATGATCATAGCAAGGAAAGTGTGCATTCTTTTAACCTTAAAATCATTTCAATTAGTCATTTCAAGTGAATTACTTATTTCAAAGCAATTCAAACGAATTCTGTTTTTGCAGTACAAACACAAGTTTTGTGCTTAACTTGCAAATGATCATTGCAAGGAAAGTGTGCATTTGTTTGACCTTAAAATCATTTAAATGAGTCATTTTAAGTAAATAACTTATTTCAAAGCAAGTCGAACGGATTCTAGTTTTGCACTACAAACACAAGTTTTGTGCATGACATGCAAATGATCATAGCAAGGTAAGTGTGCATTCTTTTAACCTTAAAATCATTTCAATGAAACATTTCAAGTCAATAACTTATTTCAAAGCAAGTCGAACGGATTCTATTTTTGTACTCCAAACACAAGTTTTGTACATAACATGCAAATGATCATAGCAAGGAAAGTGCGCATTCTTTTAATCTTAAAATCATTTCAATGAGTCATTTCAAGTCAATATCATATTTCAAAGCAATTCGAACGAATTCTGTTTTTGCACTACAAACACAACTTTTGTGCATAATTCGCAAATGATCAATGCAAGGAAAGTGTCCATTCGTTTAACCTTAAAATCATTTAAATGAGTCATTTCAAGTCAATAACTTATTTCAAAGCAAGTCGAACGGATTCTAGTTTTGCACTACAAACACAAGTTTTGTGCATAACATGCAAATGAGCATAGCAAGGAAAGTGTGTGTTCTTTTAACCTTAAAATCATTTCAATGAGTCATTTAAAGTCAATATCATATTTCAAAGCAATTCGAACGAATTCTGTTTTTGCACTACAAACACAACTTTTGTGAATAACTTGCAATTAATCATTGCAAAGAAACTGTGCATTCGTTTAACCTTAAAATCATTTCAATGGACTATTTCAAGTGAATAATTTATTTCAAAGCAATTCGAACGAATTCTATTTTTGCGCTACAAACACAACTTTTGTGCATAATCTGCAAGTGATCAATGCAAGGAAAGTGTCCATTCGTTTAGCCTTAAAATAATTTAAATGAGTCATTTCAAGTCAATAACTTATTTCAAAGCAAGTCGAACGGATTCTATTTTTGCACTACAAACACAAGTTTTGTGCATAACTTGCAAATGATCAATGCAAGGAAAGTGTGCATTCTTTTAACCTTAAAATCATTTCAATGAGTCATTTCAAGTCAATTACTTATTTCAAAGCAAATCGAACGAATTCTATTTTTGCGCTACAAACACAACTTTTGTGCATAATTTGCATTTGATCAATGCAAGGAAAGTGTCCTTTCGTTTAACCTTAAAATCATTTAAATGAGTCATTTCAAGTCAATAACTTATTTCAAAGCAAGTCGAACGGATTCTATTTTTGCACTACAAACACAAGTTTTGTGCATAATGTGCGAGTGATCAATGCAAGGAAAGTGTGCATTCGTTTAGCCTTAAAATAATTTAAATGAGTCATTTCAAGTCAATAACTTATATTTCAAAGCAAGTCCAACGGATTCTAGTTTTGCACTACAAACACAAGTTTTGTGCATAAGATGCAAATGATCATTGCAAGGAAAGTGTGCATTCTTTTAACCTTAAAATCATTTCAATGAGACATTTCAAGTCAATAACTTATTTCAAAGCAAGTCGAACGGATTCTATTTTTGCACTACAAACACAAGTTTTGTGCATAACATGCAAATGATCATAGCAAGGAAAGTGTGCATTCTTTCAACCTTAAAATCATTTCAATGAGACATTTCAAGTCAATAACTTATTTCAAAGCAAGTCGAACGGATTCTATTTTTGCACTACAAACACAAGTTTTGTGCATAACATGCAAATGATCATAGCAAGGAGAGTGTGCATTCTTTTAACCTTAAATTCATTTCAATGAGTCATTTAAAGTCAGTATCATATTTCAAAGCAATTCGAACGAATTCTGTTTTTGCACTACAAACACAACTTTTGTGAATAACTTGCAATTAATCATTGCAAAGAAACTGTGCGTTCGTTTAACCTTAAAATCATTTCAATGAGTCAATTCAAGTCAATAATTTATTTCAACGCAATTCGAACGAATTCTATTTTTGCGCTACAAACACAACTTTTGTGCATAATCTGCAAGTGATCAATGCATGGAAAGTGTCCATTCGTTTAGCCTTAAAATAATTTAAATGAGTCATTTCAAGTCAATAACTTATTTCAAAGCAAGTCGAACGGATTCTATTTTTGCACTCAAACACAAGTTTTGTGCATAACATGCAAATGATCATAGCAAGGAAAGTGTGCATTCTTTCAACCTTAAAATCATTTCAATGAGACATTTCAAGTCAATAACTTATTTCAAAGCAAGTCGAACGGATTCTATTTTTGCACTACAAACACAAGTTTTGTGCATGACATGCAAATGATCATAGCAAGGAAAGTGTGCATTCTTTTAACCTTAAAATCATTTCAATGAAACATTTCAAGTCAATAACTTATTTCAAAGCAAGTCGAACGGATTCTATTTTTGTACTACAAGCACAAGTTTTGTACATAACATGCAAATGATCATAGCAAGGAAAGTGCGCATTCTTTTAATCTTAAAATCATTTCAATGAGTCATTTCAAGTCAATAACTTATTTCAAAGCAAGTCCAACGGATTCTAGTTTTGCACTACAAACACAAGTTTTGTGCATAATGTGCAAATGATCATAGCAAGGAAAGTGTGCATTCTTTCAACCTTAAAATCATTTCAATGAGACATTTCAAGTCAATAACTTATTTCAAAGCAAGTCGAACGGATTCTATTTTTGCACTACAAACACAAGTTTTGCGCATAACATGCAAATGATCATAGCAAGGAAAGTGTGCATTCTTTTAACCTTAAAATCATTTCAATGAGCCATTTAAAGTCAATACATATTTCAAAGCAATTCGAACGAATTCTGTTTTTGCACTACAAACACAACTTTTGTGAATAACTTGCAATTAATCATTGCAAAGAAACTGTGCGTTCGTTTAACCTTAAAATCATTTCAATGAGTCAATTCAAGTCAATAATTTATTTCAACGCAATTCGAACGAATTCTATTTTTGCGCTACAAACACAACTTTTGTGCATAATCTGCAAGTGATCAATGCATGGAAAGTGTCCATTCGTTTAGCCTTAAAATAATTTAAATGAGTCATTTCAAGTCAATAACTTATTTCAAAGCAAGTCGAACGGATTCTATTTTTGCACTACAAACACAAGTTTTGTACATAACATGCAAATGATCATAGCAAGGAAAGTGTGCATTCTTTTAACCTTAAAATCATTTCAATGAGACATTTCAAGTCAATAACTTATTTCAAAGCAAGTCGAACGGATTCTATTTTTGCACTACAAACACAAGTTTTGTGCATAACATGCAAATGATCATGGCAAGGAAAGTGTGCATTCTTTCAACCTTAAAATCATTTCAATGAGACATTTCAAGTCAATAACTTATTTCAAAGCAAGTCGAACGGATTCTATTTTTGCACTACAAACCCAAGTTTTGTGCATAACATGCAAATGATCATAGCAAGGAAAGTGTGCATTCTTTTAACCTTAAAATCATTTCAATGAGTCATTTAAAGTCAATATCATATTTCAAAGCAATTCGAACGAATTCTGTTTTTGCACTACAAACACAACTTTTGTGAATAACTTGCAATTAATCATTGCAAAGAAACTGTGCGTTCGTTTAACCTTAAAATCATTTCAATGAGTCAATTCAAGTCAATAATTTATTTCAACGCAATTCGAACGAATTCTATTTTTGCGCTACAAACACAACTTTTGTGCATAATCTGCAAGTGATCAATGCATGGAAAGTGTCCATTCGTTTAGCCTTAAAATAATTTAAATGAGTAATTTCAAGTCAATAACTTATTTCAAAGCAAGTCGAACGGATTCTATTTTTGCACTCAAACACAAGTTTTGTGCATAATGTGCGAGTGATCAATGCAAGGAAAGTGTCCATTCGTTTAGCCTTAAAATAATTTAAATGAGTCATTTCAAGTCAATAACTTATTTCAAAGCAAGTCCAACGGATTCTAGTTTTGCACTACAAACACAAGTTTTGTGCATAACATGCAAATGATCATAGCAAGGAAAGTGTGTATTCTTTTAACCTTAAAATCATTTCAATGATGATTTAAAGTCAATATCATATTTCAAAGCAATTCGAACGAATTCTGTTTTTGCACTACAAACACAACTTTTGTGAATAACTTGCAATTAATCATTGCAAAGAAACTGTGCATTCGTTTAGCCTTTAAATCATTTAAATGAGTCATTTCAAGTCAATAACTTATTTCAAAGCAAGTCCAACGGATTCTAGTTTTGCACTACAAACACAAGTTTTGTGCATAACATGCAAATGATCATAGCAAGGAAAGTGTGCATTCTTTTAACCTTAAAATCATTTCAATGAGTCATTTCAAGTGAATTACTTATTTCAAAGCAATTCAAACGAATTCTGTTTTTGCACTACAAATAAAAGTTTTGTGCATAAGATGCAAATGATCATTGCAAGGAAAGTGTGCATTTGTTTGACCTTAAAATCATTTAAATGAGTCATTTTAAGTAAATAACTTATTTCAAAGCAAGTCGAACGGATTCTAGTTTTGCACTACAAACACAAGTTTTGTGCATGACATGCAAATGATCATAGCAAGGAAAGTGTGCATTCTTTTAACCTTAAAATCATTTCAATGAAACATTTCAAGTCAATAACTTATTTCAAAGCAAGTCGAACGGATTCTATTTTTGTACTACAAACACAAGTTTTGTACATAACATGCAAATGATCATAGCAAGGAAAGTGTGCATTCTTTTAATCTTAAAATCATTTCAATGAGTCATTTCAAGTCAATATCATATTTCAAAGCAATTCGAACGAATTCTGTTTTTGCACTACAAACACAACTTTTGTGCATAATTCGCAAATGATCAATGCAAGGAAAGTGTCCATTCGTTTAACCTTAAAATCATTTAAATGAGTCATTTCAAGTCAATAACTTATTTCAAAGCAAGTCGAACGGATTCTAGTTTTGCACTACAAACACAAGTTTTGTGCATAACATGCAAATGAGCATAGCAAGGAAAGTGTGTGTTCTTTTAACCTTAAAATCATTTCAATGAGTCATTTAAAGTCAATATCATATTTCAAAGCAATTCGAACGAATTCTGTTTTTGCACTACAAACACAACTTTTGTGAATAACTTGCAATTAATCATTGCAAAGAAACTGTGCGTTCGTTTAACCTTAAAATCATTTCAATGAGTCATTTCAAGTCAATAATTTATTTCAAAGCAATTCGAACGAATTCTATTTTTGCGCTACAAACACAACTTTTGTGCATAATCTGCAAGTGATCAATGCAAGGAAAGTGTCCATTCGTTTAGCCTTAAAATAATTTAAATGAGTCATTTCAAGTCAATAACTTATTTCAAAGCAAGTCGAACGGATTCTATTTTTGCACTACAAACACAAGTTTTGTGCATAATGTGCGAGTGATCAATGCAAGGAAAGTGTCCATTCGTTTAGCCTTAAAATAATTTAAATGAGTCATTTCAAGTCAATAACTTATATTTCCAAGCAAGTCCAACGGATTCTAGTTTTGCACTACAAACACAAGTTTTGTGCATAATGTGCGAGTGATCAATGCAAGGAAAGTGTCCATTCGTTTAGCCTTAAAATAATTTAAATGAGTCATTTCAAGTCAATAACTTATATTTCAAAGCAAGTCCAACGGATTCTAGTTTTGCACTACAAACACAAGTTTTGTGCATAAGATGCAAATGATCATTGCAAGGAAAGTGTGCATTCTTTTAACCTTAAAATCATTTCAATGAGACATTTCAAGTCAATAACTTATTTCAAAGCAAGTCGAACGGATTCTATTTTTGCACTACAAACACAAGTTTTGTACATAACATGCAAATGATCATAGCAAGGAAAGTGTGCATTCTTTTAACCTTAAAATCATTTCAATGAAACATTTCAAGTCAATAACTTATTTCAAAGCAAGTCGAACGGATTCTATTTTTGTACTACAAGCACAAGTTTTGTACATAACATGCAAATGATCATAGCAAGGAAAGTGCGCATTCTTTTAATCTTAAAATCATTTCAATGAGTCATTTCAAGTCAATAACTTATTTCAAAGCAAGTCCAACGGATTCTAGTTTTGCACTACAAACACAAGTTTTGTGCATAATGTGCAAATGATCATAGCAAGGAAAGTGTGCATTCTTTCAACCTTAAAATCATTTCAATGAGACATTTCAAGTCAATAACTTATTTCAAAGCAAGTCGAACGGATTCTATTTTTGCACTACAAACACAAGTTTTGCGCATAACATGCAAATGATCATAGCAAGGAAAGTGTGCATTCTTTTAACCTTAAAATCATTTCAATGAGCCATTTAAAGTCAATACATATTTCAAAGCAATTCGAACGAATTCTGTTTTTGCACTACAAACACAACTTTTGTGAATAACTTGCAATTAATCATTGCAAAGAAACTGTGCGTTCGTTTAACCTTAAAATCATTTCAATGAGTCAATTCAAGTCAATAATTTATTTCAACGCAATTCGAACGAATTCTATTTTTGCGCTACAAACACAACTTTTGTGCATAATCTGCAAGTGATCAATGCATGGAAAGTGTCCATTCGTTTAGCCTTAAAATAATTTAAATGAGTCATTTCAAGTCAATAACTTATTTCAAAGCAAGTCGAACGGATTCTATTTTTGCACTACAAACACAAGTTTTGTACATAACATGCAAATGATCATAGCAAGGAAAGTGTGCATTCTTTTAACCTTAAAATCATTTCAATGAGACATTTCAAGTCAATAACTTATTTCAAAGCAAGTCGAACGGATTCTATTTTTGCACTACAAACACAAGTTTTGTGCATAACATGCAAATGATCATGGCAAGGAAAGTGTGCATTCTTTCAACCTTAAAATCATTTCAATGAGACATTTCAAGTCAATAACTTATTTCAAAGCAAGTCGAACGGATTCTATTTTTGCACTACAAACCCAAGTTTTGTGCATAACATGCAAATGATCATAGCAAGGAAAGTGTGCATTCTTTTAACCTTAAAATCATTTCAATGAGTCATTTAAAGTCAATATCATATTTCAAAGCAATTCGAACGAATTCTGTTTTTGCACTACAAACACAACTTTTGTGAATAACTTGCAATTAATCATTGCAAAGAAACTGTGCGTTCGTTTAACCTTAAAATCATTTCAATGAGTCAATTCAAGTCAATAATTTATTTCAACGCAATTCGAACGAATTCTATTTTTGCGCTACAAACACAACTTTTGTGCATAATCTGCAAGTGATCAATGCATGGAAAGTGTCCATTCGTTTAGCCTTAAAATAATTTAAATGAGTAATTTCAAGTCAATAACTTATTTCAAAGCAAGTCGAACGGATTCTATTTTTGCACTCAAACACAAGTTTTGTGCATAATGTGCGAGTGATCAATGCAAGGAAAGTGTCCATTCGTTTAGCCTTAAAATAATTTAAATGAGTCATTTCAAGTCAATAACTTATTTCAAAGCAAGTCCAACGGATTCTAGTTTTGCACTACAAACACAAGTTTTGTGCATAACATGCAAATGATCATAGCAAGGAAAGTGTGTATTCTTTTAACCTTAAAATCATTTCAATGATGATTTAAAGTCAATATCATATTTCAAAGCAATTCGAACGAATTCTGTTTTTGCACTACAAACACAACTTTTGTGAATAACTTGCAATTAATCATTGCAAAGAAACTGTGCATTCGTTTAGCCTTAAAATCATTTAAATGAGTCATTTCAAGTCAATAACTTATTTCAAAGCAAGTCCAACGGATTCTAGTTTTGCACTACAAACACAAGTTTTGTGCATAACATGCAAATGATCATAGCAAGGAAAGTGTGCATTCTTTTAACCTTAAAATCATTTCAATGAGTCATTTCAAGTGAATTACTTATTTCAAAGCAATTCAAACGAATTCTGTTTTTGCACTACAAATAAAAGTTTTGTGCATAAGATGCAAATGATCATTGCAAGGAAAGTGTGTATTTGTTTGACCTTAAAATCATTTAAATGAGTCATTTTAAGTAAATAACTTATTTCAAAGCAAGTCGAACGGATTCTAGTTTTGCACTACAAACACAAGTTTTGTGCATGACATGCAAATGATCATAGCAAGGAAAGTGTGCATTCTTTTAACCTTAAAATCATTTCAATGAAACATTTCAAGTCAATAACTTATTTCAAAGCAAGTCGAACGGATTCTATTTTTGTACTACAAACACAAGTTTTGTACATAACATGCAAATGATCATAGCAAGGAAAGTGCGCATTCTTTTAATCTTAAAATCATTTCAATGAGTCATTTCAAGTCAATATCATATTTCAAAGCAATTCGAACGAATTCTGTTTTTGCACTACAAACACAACTTTTGTGCATAATTCGCAAATGATCAATGCAAGGAAAGTGTCCATTCGTTTAACCTTAAAATCATTTAAATGAGTCATTTCAAGTCAATAACTTATTTCAAAGCAAGTCGAACGGATTCTAGTTTTGCACTACAAACACAAGTTTTGTGCATAACATGCAAATGAGCATAGCAAGGAAAGTGTGTGTTCTTTTAACCTTAAAATCATTTCAATGAGTCATTTAAAGTCAATATCATATTTCAAAGCAATTCGAACGAATTCTGTTTTTGCACTACAAACACAACTTTTGTGAATAACTTGCAATTAATCATTGCAAAGAAACTGTGCGTTCGTTTAACCTTAAAATCATTTCAATGAGTCATTTCAAGTCAATAATTTATTTCAAAGCAATTCGAACGAATTCTATTTTTGCGCTACAAACACAACTTTTGTGCATAATCTGCAAGTGATCAATGCAAGGAAAGTGTCCATTCGTTTAGCCTTAAAATAATTTAAATGAGTCATTTCAAGTCAATAACTTATTTCAAAGCAAGTCGAACGGATTCTATTTTTGCACTACAAACACAAGTTTTGTGCATAATGTGCGAGTGATCAATGCAAGGAAAGTGTCCATTCGTTTAGCCTTAAAATAATTTAAATGAGTCATTTCAAGTCAATAACTTATATTTCAAAGCAAGTCCAACGGATTCTAGTTTTGCACTACAAACACAAGTTTTGTGCATAATGTGCGAGTGATCAATGCAAGGAAAGTGTCCATTCGTTTAACCTTAAAATAATTTAAATGAGTCATTTCAAGTCAATAACTTATATTTCAAAGCAAGTCCAACGGATTCTAGTTTTGCACTACAAACACAAGTTTTGTGCATAAGATGCAAATGATCATTGCAAGGAAAGTGTGCATTCTTTTAACCTTAAAATCATTTCAATGAGACATTTCAAGTCAATAACTTATTTCAAAGCAAGTCGAACGGATTCTATTTTTGCACTACAAACACAAGTTTTGTGCATAACATGCAAATGAACATAGCAAGGAAAGTGTGCATTCTTTTAACCTTAAAATCATTTCAATGAGTCATTTAAAGTCAATATCACATTTCAAAGCAATTCGAACGAATTCTGTTTTTGCACTACAAACACAACTTTTGTGAATAACTTGCAATTAATCATTGCAAAGAAACTGTGCGTTCGTTTAACCTTAAAATCATTTCAATGAGTCAATTCAAGTCAATAATTTATTTCAACGCAATTCGAACGAATTCTATTTTTGCGCTACAAACACAACTTTTGTGCATAATCTGCAAGTGATCAATGCATGGAAAGTGTCCATTCGTTTAGCCTTAAAATAATTTAAATGAGTCATTTCAAGTCAGTAACTTATTTCAAAGCAAGTCGAACGGATTCTATTTTTGCACTACAAACACAAGTTTTGTGCATAATGTGCGAGTGATCAATGCAAGGAAAGTGTCCATTCGTTTAGCCTTAAAATAATTTAAATGAGTCATTTCAAGTCAATAACTTATATTTCAAAGCAAGTCCAACGGATTCTAGTTTTGCACTACAAACACAAGTTTTGTGCATAAGATGCAAATGATCATTGCAAGGAAAGTGTGCATTCTTTTAACCTTAAAATCATTTCAATGAGACATTTCAAGTCAATAACTTATTTCAAAGCAAGTAGAACGGATTCTATTTTTGCACTACAAACACAAGTTTTGTGCATAACATGCAAAAATGATCATGGCAAGGAAAGTGTGCATTCTTTCAACCTTAAAATCATTTCAATGAGACATTTCAAGTCAATAACTTATTTCAAAGCAAGTCGAACGGATTCTATTTTTGCACTACAAACACAAGTTTTGTGCATAACATGCAAATGATCATAGCAAGGAAAGTGTGCATTCTTTTAACCTTAAAATCATTTCAATGAGTCATTTAAAGTCAATATCATATTTCAAAGCAATTCGAACGAATTCTGTTTTTGCACTACAAACACAACTTTTGTGAATAAATTGCAATTAATCATTGCAAAGAAACTGTGCGTTCGTTTAACCTTAAAATCATTTCAATGAGTCAATTCAAGTCAATAATTTATTTCAACGCAATTCGAACGAATTCTATTTTTGCGCTAGAAACACAACTTTTGTGCATAATCTGCAAGTGATCAATGCATGGAAAGTGTCCATTCGTTTAGCCTTAAAATAATTTAAATGAGTCATTTCAAGTCAATAACTTATTTCAAAGCAAGTCGAACGGATTCTATTTTTGCACTACAAACACAAGTTTTGTGCATAATGTGCGACTGATCAATGCAAGGAAAGTGTACATTCGTTTAGCCTTAAAATAATTTAAATGAGTAATTTCAGGTCAATAACTTATTTCAAAGCAAGTCCAACGGATTCTAGTTTTGCACTACAAACACAAGTTTTGTGGATAACATGCAAATGATCATAGCAAGGAAAGTGTGTATTCTTTTAACCTTAAAATCATTTCAATGATGATTTAAAGTCAATATCATATTTCAAAGCAATTCGAACGAATTCTGTTTTTGCACTACAAACACAACTTTTGTGAATAACTTGCAATTAATCATTGCAAAGAAACTGTGCATTCGTTTAGCCTTAAAATCATTTAAATGAGTCATTTCAAGTCAATAACTTATTTCAAAGCAAGTCCAACGGATTCTAGTTTTGCACTACAAACACAAGTTTTGTGCATAACATGCAAATGATCATAGCAAGGAAAGTGTGCATTCTTTTAACCTTAAAATCATTTCAATGAGTCATTTCAAGTGAATTACTTATTTCAAAGCAATTCAAACGAATTCTGTTTTTGCACTACAAACACAAGTTTTGTGCATAAGATGCAAATGATCATTGCAAGGAAAGTGTGCATTTGTTTGACCTTAAAATCATTTAAATGAGTCATTTTAAGTAAATAACTTATTTCAAAGCAAGTCGAACGGATTCTAGTTTTGCACTACAAACACAAGTTTTGTGCATGACGTGCAAATGATCATAGCAAGGAAAGTGTGCATTCTTTTAACCTTAAAATCATTTCAATGAAACATTTCAAGTCAATAACTTATTTCAAAGCAAGTCGAACGGATTCTATTTTTGTACTACAAACACAAGTTTTGTACATAACATGCAAATGATCATAGCAAGGAAAGTGCGCATTCTTTTAATCTTAAAATCATTTCAATGAGTCATTTCAAGTCAATATCATATTTCAAAGCAATTCGAACGAATTCTGTTTTTGCACTACAAACACAACTTTTGTGCATAATTCGCAAATGATCAATGCAAGGAAAGTGTCCATTCGTTTAACCTTAAAATCATTTAAATGAGTCATTTCAAGTCAATAACTTATTTCAAAGCAAGTCGAACGGATTCTAGTTTTGCACTACAAACACAAGTTTTGTGCATAACATGCAAATGAGCATAGCAAGGAAAGTGTGTGTTCTTTTAACCTTAAAATCATTTCAATGAGTCATTTCAAGTGAATTACTTATTTCAAAGCAATTCAAACGAATTCTGTTTTTGCACTACAAACACAAGTTTTGTGCATAAGACGCAAATGATCATTGCAAGGAAAGTGTGCATTTGTTTGACCTTAAAATCATTTAAATGAGTCATTTTAAGTAAATAACTTATTTCAAAGCAAGTCGAACGGATTCTAGTTTTGCACTACAAACACAAGTTTTGTGCATGACATGCAAATGATCATAGCAAGGAAAGTGTGCATTCTTTTAACCTTAAAATCATTTCAATGAAACATTTCAAGTCAATAACTTATTTCAAAGCAAGTCGAACGGATTCTATTTTTGTACTACAAACACAAGTTTTGTACATAACATGCAAATGATCATAGCAAGGAAAGTGCGCATTCTTTTAATCTTAAAATCATTTCAATGAGTCATTTCAAGTCAATATCATATTTCAAAGCAAGTCCAACGGATTCTAGTTTTGCACTACAAACACAAGTTTTGTGCATAATGTGCAAATGATCATAGCAAGGAAAGTGTGCATTCTTTCAACTTTAAAATAATTTAAATGAGTCATTTCAAGTCAATAACTTAATTCAAAGCAAGTCGAACGGATTCTAGTTTTGCACTACAAACACAAGTTTTGTGCATAACATGCAAATGATCATAGCAAGGAAAGTGTGCATTCTTTTAACCTTAAAATCATTTCAATGAGTCATTTAAAGTCAATATCATATTTCAAAGCAATTCGAACGAATTCTGTTTTTGCACTACAAACACAACTTTTGTGAATAACTTGCAATTAATCATTGCAAAGAAACTGTGCGTTCGTTTAACCTTAAAATCATTTCAATGAGTCAATTCAAGTCAATAATTTATTTCAACGCAATTCGAACGAATTCTATTTTTGCGCTACAAACACAACTTTTGTGCATAATCTGCAAGTGATCAATGCATGGAAAGTGTCCATTCGTTTAGCCTTAAAATAATTTAAATGAGTCATTTCAAGTCAATAACTTATTTCAAAGCAAGTCGAACGGATTCTATTTTTGCACTACAAACACAAGTTTTGTGCATAATGTGCGAGTGATCAATGCAAGGAAAGTGTCCATTCGTTTAGCCTTAAAATAATTTAAATGAGTCATTTCAAGTCAATAACTTATATTTCAAAGCAAGTCCAACGGATTCTAGTTTTGCACTACAAACACAAGTTTTGTGCATAAGATGCAAATGATCATTGCAAGGAAAGTGTGCATTCTTTTAACCTTAAAATCATTTCAATGAGACATTTCAAGTCAATAACTTATTTCAAAGCAAGTCGAACGGATTCTATTTTTGCACTACAAACACAAGTTTTGTGCATAACATGCAAATGATCATAGCAAGGAAAGTGTGCATTCTTTCAACCTTAAAATCATTTCAATGAGACATTTCAAGTCAATAACTTATTTCAAAGCAAGTCGAACGGATTCTATTTTTGCACTACAAACACAAGTTTTGTGCATAACATGCAAATGATCATAGCAAGGAAAGTGTGCATTCTTTTAACCTTAAAATCATTTCAATGAGTCATTTAAAGTCAATATCATATTTCAAAGCAATTCGAACGAATTCTGTTTTTGCACTACAAACACAACTTTTGTGAATAACTTGCAATTAATCATTGCAAAGAAACTGTGCGTTCGTTTAACCTTAAAATCATTTCAATGAGTCAATTCAAGTCAATAATTTATTTCAACGCAATTCGAACGAATTCTATTTTTGCGCTACAAACACAACTTTTGTGCATAATCTGCAAGTGATCAATGCATGGAAAGTGTCCATTCGTTTAGCCTTAAAATAATTTAAATGAGTCATTTCAAGTCAATAACTTATTTCAAAGCAAGTCGAACGGATTCTATTTTTGCACTACAAACACAAGTTTTGTGCATAATGTGCGAGTGATCAATGCAAGGAAAGTGTCCATTCGTTTACCCTTAAAATAATTTAAATGAGTCATTTCAAGTCAATAACTTATTTCAAAGCAAGTCCAACGGATTCTAGTTTTGCACTACAAACACAAGTTTTGTGCATAACATGCAAATGATCATAGCAAGGAAAGTTTGCATTCTTTTAACCTTAAAATCATTTCAATGAGTCATTTCAAGTGAATTACTTATTTCAAAGCAATTCAAACGAATTCTGTTTTTGCACTACAAACACAAGTTTTGTGCATAAGATGCAAATGATCATTGCAAGGAAAGTGTGCATTTGTTTGACCTTAAAATCATTTAAATGAGTCATTTTAAGTAAATAACTTATTTCAAAGCAAGTCGAACGGATTCTAGTTTTGCACTACAAACACAAGTTTTGTGCATGACGTGCAAATGATCATAGCAAGGAAAGTGTGCATTCTTTTAACCTTAAAATCATTTCAATGAAACATTTCAAGTCAATAACTTATTTCAAAGCAAGTCCAACGGATTCTAGTTTTGCACTACAAACACAAGTTTTGTGCATAACATGCAAATGATCATAGCAAGGAAAGTGTGTATTCTTTTAACCTTAAAATCATTTCAATGATGATTTAAAGTCAATATCATATTTCAAAGCAATTCGAACGAATTCTGTTTTTGCACTACAAACACAACTTTTGTGCATAATCTGCAAGTGATCAATGCAAGGAAAGTGTCCATTCGTTTAGCCTTAAAATAATTTAAATGAGTCATTTCAAGTCAATAACTTATTTCAAAGCAAGTCGAACGGATTCTATTTTTGCACTACAAACACAAGTTTTGTGCATAATGTGCGAGTGATCAATGCAAGGAAAGTGTCCATTCGTTTAGCCTTAAAATAATTTAAATAAGTCATTTCAAGTCAATAACTTATATTTCAAAGCAAGTCCAACGGATTCTAGTTTTGCACTACAAACACAAGTTTTGTGCATAAGATGCAAATGATCATTGCAAGGAAAGTGTGCATTCTTTTAACCTTAAAATCATTTCAATGAGACATTTCAAGTCAATAACTTATTTCAAAGCAAGTCGAACGGATTCTATTTTTGCACTACAAACACAAGTTTTGTGCATAACATGCAAATGATCATAGCAAGGAAAGTGTGCATTCTTTCAACCTTAAAATCATTTCAATGAGACATTTCAAGTCAATAACTTATTTCAAAGCAAGTCGAACGGATTCTATTTTTGCACTACAAACACAAGTTTTGTGCATAACATGCAAATGATCATAGCAAGGAAAGTGTGCATTCTTTTAACCTTAAATTCATTTCAATGAGTCATTTAAAGTCAATATCATATTTCAAAGCAATTCGAACGAATTCTGTTTTTGCACTACAAACACAACTTTTGTGAATAACTTGCAATTAATCATTGCAAAGAAACTGTGCGTTCGTTTAACCTTAAAATCATTTCAATGAGTCATTTCAAGTCAATAATTTATTTCAAAGCAATTCGAACGAATTCTATTTTTGCGCTACAAACACAACTTTTGTGCATAATCTGCAAGTGATCAATGCAAGGAAAGTGTCCATTCGTTTAGCCTTAAAATAATTTAAATGAGTCATTTCAAGTCAATAACTTATTTCAAAGCAAGTCGAACGGATTCTATTTTTGCACTACAAACACAAGTTTTGTGCATAATGTGCGAGTGATCAATGCAAGGAAAGTGTCCATTCGTTTAGCCTTAAAATAATTTCAATGAGTCATTTCAAGTCAATAACTTATATTTCAAAGCAAGTCCAACGGATTCTAGTTTTGCACTACAAACACAAGTTTTGTGCATAATGTGCAAATGATCATAGCAAGGAAAGTGTGCATTCTTTCAACCTTAAAATCATTTAAATGAGTCATTTAAAGTCAATATCATATTTCAAAGCAATTCGAACGAATTCTGTTTTTGCACTACAAACACAACTTTTGTGAATAACTTGCAATTAATCATTGCAAAGAAACTGTGCGTTCGTTTAACCTTAAAATCATTTCAATGAGTCAATTCAAGTCAATAATTTATTTCAACGCAATTCGAACGAATTCTATTTTTGCGCTACAAACACAACTTTTGTGCATAATCTGCAAGTGATCAATGCATGGAAAGTGTCCATTCGTTTAGCCTTAAAATAATTTCAATGAGTCATTTCAAGTCAATAACTTATTTCAAAGCAAGTCCAACGGATTCTAGTTTTGCACTACAAACACAAGTTTTGTGCATAACATGCAAATGATCATAGCAAGGAAAGTGTGTATTCTTTTAACCTTAAAATCATTTCAATGATGATTTAAAGTCAATATCATATTTCAAAGCAATTCGAACGAATTCTGTTTTTGCACTACAAACACAACTTTTGTGAATAACTTGCAATTAATCATTGCAAAGAAACTGTGCATTCGTTTAGCCTTAAAATAATTTAAATGAGTCATTTCAAGTCAATAACTTATATTTCAAAGCAAGTCCAACGGATTCTAGTTTTGCACTACAAACACAACTTTTGTGCATAATTCGCAAATGATCAATGCAAGGAAAGTGTCCATTCGTTTAGCCTTAAAATAATTTAAATGAGTCATTTCAAGTCAATAACTTATTTCAAAGCAAGTCGAACGGATTCTATTTTTGCACTACAAACACAAGTTTTGTGCATAATGTGCGAGTGATCAATGCAAGGAAAGTGTCCATTCGTTTAGCCTTAAAATAATTTAAATGAGTCATTTCAAGTCAATAACTTATATTTCAAAGCAAGTCCAACGGATTCTAGTTTTGCACTACAAACACAAGTTTTGTGCATAATGTGCGAGTGATCAATGCAAGGAAAGTGTCCATTCGTTTAGCCTTAAAATAATTTAAATGAGTCATTTCAAGTCAATAACTTATATTTCAAAGCAAGTCCAACGGATTCTAGTTTTGCACTACAAACACAACTTTTGTGCATAATTCGCAAATGATCAATGCAAGGAAAGTGTCCATTCGTTTAACCTTAAAATCATTTAAATGAGTCATTTCAAGTCAATAACTTATTTCAAAGCAAGTCGAACGGATTCTAGTTTTGCACTACAAACACAAGTTTTGTGCATAACATGCAAATGAGCATAGCAAGGAAAGTGTGTGTTCTTTTAACCTTAAAATCATTTCAATGAGTCATTTAAAGTCAATATCATATTTCAAAGCAATTCGAACGAATTCTGTTTTTGCACAACAAACACAACTTTTGTGAATAACTTGCAATTAATCATTGCAAAGAAACTGTGCATTCGTTTAACCTTAAAATCATTTCAATGAGTCATTTCAAGTCAATAATTTGTTTCAAAGCAATTCGAACGAATTCTATTTTTGCGCTACAAACACAACTTTTGTGCATAATCTGCAAGTGATCAATGCAAGGAAAGTGTCCATTCGTTTAGCCTTAAAATAATTTAAATGAGTCATTTCAAGTCAATAACTTATTTCAAAGCAAGTCGAACGGATTCTATTTTTGCACTACAAACAAACACAAGTTTTGTGCATAATGTGCGAGTGATCAATGCAAGGAAAGTGTCCATTCGTTTAGCCTTAAAATAATTTAAATGAGTCATTTCAAGTCAATAACTTATATTTCAAAGCAAGTCCAACGGATTCTAGTTTTGCACTACAAACACAAGTTTTATGCATAAGATGCAAATGATCATTGCAAGGAAAGTGTGCATTCTTTTAACCTTAAAATCATTTCAATGAGACATTTCAAGTCAATAACTTATTTCAAAGCAAGTCGAACGGATTCTATTTTTGCACTACAAACACAAGTTTTGTGCATAACATGCAAATGATCATAGCAAGGAAAGTGTGCATTCTTTCAACCTTAAAATCATTTCAATGAGACATTTCAAGTCAATAACTTATTTCAAAGCAAGTCGAACGGATTCTATTTTTGCACTACAAACACAAGTTTTGTGCATAACATGCAAATGATCATAGCAAGGAAAGTGTGCATTCTTTTAACCTTAAAATCATTTCAATGAGTCATTTAAAGTCAATATCATATTTCAAAGCAATTCGAACGAATTCTGTTTTTGCACTACAAACACAACTTTTGTGAATAACTTGCAATTAATCATTGCAAAGAAACTGTGCGTTCGTTTAACCTTAAAATCATTTCAATGAGTCATTTCAAGTCAATAATTTATTTCAAAGCAATTCGAACGAATTCTATTTTTGCGCTACAAACACAACTTTTGTGCATAATCTGCAAGTGATCAATGCAAGGAAAGTGTCCATTCGTTTAGCCTTAAAATAATTTAAATGAGTCATTTCAAGTCAATAACTTATTTCAAAGCAAGTCGAACGGATTCTATTTTTGCACTACAAACACAAGTTTTGTGCATAATGTGCGAGTGATCAATGCAAGGAAAGTGTCCATTCGTTTAGCCTTAAAATAATTTAAATGAGTCATTTCAAGTCAATAACTTATATTTCAAAGCAAGTCCAACGGATTCTAGTTTTGCACTACAAACACAAGTTTTGTGCATAAGATGCAAATGATCATTGCAAGGAAAGTGTGCATTCTTTTAACCTTAAAATCATTTCAATGAGACATTTCAAGTCAATAACTTATTTCCAAGCAAGTCGAACGGATTCTATTTTTGCACTACAAACACAAGTTTTGTGCATAACATGCAAATGATCATAGCAAGGAAAGTGTGCATTCTTTCAACCTTAAAATCATTTCAATGAGACATTTCAAGTCAATAACTTATTTCAAAGCAAGTCGAACGGATTCTATTTTTGCACTACAAACACAAGATTTGTGCATAACATGCAAATGATCATAGCAAGGAAAGTGTGCATTCTTTCAACCTTAAAATCATTTCAATGAGACATTTCAAGTCAATAACTTATTTCAAAGCAAGTCGAACGGATTCTATTTTTGCACTACAAACACAAGTTTTGTGCATAACATGCAAATGAGCATAGCAAGGAAAGTGTGTGTTCTTTTAACCTTAAAATCATTTCAATGAGTCATTTAAAGTCAATATCATATTTCAAAGCAATTCGAACGAATTCTGTTTTTGCACAACAAACACAACTTTTGTGAATAACTTGCAATTAATCATTGCAAAGAAACTGTGCCTTCGTTTAACCTTAAAATCATTTCAATGAGTCATTTCAAGTCAATAATTTATTTCAAAGCAATTCGAACGAATTCTATTTTTGCGCTACAAACACAACTTTTGTGCATAATCTGCAAGTGATCAATGCAAGGAAAGTGTCCATTCGTTTAGCCTTAAAATAATTTAAATGAGTCATTTCAAGTCAATAACTTATTTCAAAGCAAGTCGAACGGATTCTATTTTTGCACTACAAACACAAGTTTTGTGCATAATGTGCGAGTGATCAATGCAAGGAAAGTGTCCATTCGTTTAGCCTTAAAATAATTTAAATGAGTCATTTCAAGTCAATAACTTATATTTCAAAGCAAGTCCAACGGATTCTAGTTTTGCACTACAAACACAAGTTTTATGCATAAGATGCAAATGATCATTGCAAGGAAAGTGTGCATTCTTTTAACCTTAAAATCATTTCAATGAGACATTTCAAGTCAATAACTTATTTCAAAGCAAGTCGAACAGATTCTATTTTTGCACTACAAACACAAGTTTTGTGCATAACATGCAAATGATCATAGCAAGGAAAGTGTGCATTCTTTCAACCTTAAAATCATTTCAATGAGACATTTCAAGTCAATAACTTATTTCAAAGCAAGTCGAACGGATTCTATTTTTGCACTACAAACACAAGTTTTGTGCATAACATGCAAATGATCATAGCAAGGAAAGTGTGCATTCTTTTAACCTTAAAATCATTTCAATGAGTCATTTAAAGTCAATATCATATTTCAAAGCAATTCGAACGAATTCTGTTTTTGCACTACAAACACAACTTTTGTGAATAACTTGCAATTAATCATTGCAAAGAAACTGTGCGTTCGTTTAACCTTAAAATCATTTCAATGAGTCATTTCAAGTCAATAATTTATTTCAAAGCAATTCGAACGAATTCTATTTTTGCGCTACAAACACAACTTTTGTGCATAATCTGCAAGTGATCAATGCAAGGAAAGTGTCCATTCGTTTAGCCTTAAAATAATTTAAATGAGTCATTTCAAGTCAATAACTTATTTCAAAGCAAGTCGAACGAATTCTATTTTTGCACTACAAACACAAGTTTTGTGCATAATGTGCGAGTGATCAATGCAAGGAAAGTGTCCATTCGTTTAGCCTTAAAATAATTTAAATGAGTCATTTCAAGTCAATAACTTATATTTCAAAGCAAGTCCAACGGATTCTAGTTTTGCACTACAAACACAAGTTTTGTGCATAAGATGCAAATGATCATTGCAAGGAAAGTGTGCATTCTTTTAACCTTAAAATCATTTCAATGAGACATTTCAAGTCAATAACTTATTTCCAAGCAAGTCGAACGGATTCTATTTTTGCACTACAAACACAAGTTTTGTGCATAACATGCAAATGATCATAGCAAGGAAAGTGTGCATTCTTTCAACCTTAAAATCATTTCAATGAGACATTTCAAGTCAATAACTTATTTCAAAGCAAGTCGAACGGATTCTATTTTTGCACTACAAACACAAGTTTTGTGCATAACATGCAAATGATCATAGCAAGGAAAGTGTGCATTCTTTTAACCTTAAATTCATTTCAATGAGTCATTTAAAGTCAATATCATATTTCAAAGCAATTCGAACGAATTCTGTTTTTGCACTACAAACACAACTTTTGTGAATAACTTGCAATTAATCATTGCAAAGAAACTGTGCGTTCGTTTAACCTTAAAATCATTTCAATGAGTCATTTCAAGTCAATAATTTATTTCAAAGCAATTCGAACGAATTCTATTTTTGCGCTACAAACACAACTTTTGTGCATAATCTGCAAGTGATCAATGCAAGGAAAGTGTCCATTCGTTTAGCCTTAAAATAATTTAAATGAGTCATTTCAAGTCAATAACTTATTTCAAAGCAAGTCGAACGGATTCTATTTTTGCACTACAAACACAAGTTTTGTGCATAATGTGCGAGTGATCAATGCAAGGAAAGTGTCCATTCGTTTAGCCTTAAAATAATTTCAATGAGTCATTTCAAGTCAATAACTTATATTTCAAAGCAAGTCCAACGGATTCTAGTTTTGCACTACAAACACAAGTTTTGTGCATAATGTGCAAATGATCATAGCAAGGAAAGTGTGCATTCTTTCAACCTTAAAATAATTTAAATGAGTCATTTCAAGTCAATAACTTATTTCAAAGCAAGTCGAACGGATTCTAGTTTTGCACTACAAACACAAGTTTTGTGCATAACATGCAAATGATCATAGCAAGGAAAGTGTGCATTCTTTTAACCTTAAAATCATTTCAATGAGTCATTTAAAGTCAATATCATATTTCAAAGCAATTCGAACGAATTCTGTTTTTGCACTACAAACACAACTTTTGTGAATAACTTGCAATTAATCATTGCAAAGAAACTGTGCGTTCGTTTAACCTTAAAATCATTTCAATGAGTCAATTCAAGTCAATAATTTATTTCAACGCAATTCGAACGAATTCTATTTTTGCGCTACAAACACAACTTTTGTGCATAATCTGCAAGTGATCAATGCATGGAAAGTGTCCATTCGTTTAGCCTTAAAATAATTTAAATGAGTCATTTCAAGTCAATAACTTATTTCAAAGCAAGTCGAACGGATTCTATTTTTGCACTACAAACACAAGTTTTGTGCATAATGTGCGAGTGATCAATGCAAGGAAAGTGTCCATTCGTTTAGCCTTAAAATAATTTAAATGAGTCATTTCAAGTCAATAACTTATTTCAAAGCAAGTCCAACGGATTCTAGTTTTGCACTACAAACACAAGTTTTGTGCATAAGATGCAAATGATCATAGCAAGGAAAGTGTGTATTCTTTTAACCTTAAAATCATTTCAATGATGATTTAAAGTCAATATCATATTTCAAAGCAATTCGAACGAATTCTGTTTTTGCACTACAAACACAACTTTTGTGAATAACTTGCAATTAATCATTGCAAAGAAACTGTGCATTCGTTTAGCCTTAAAATCATTTAAATGAGTCATTTCAAGTCAATAACTTATTTCAAAGCAAGTCCAACGGATTCTAGTTTTGCACTACAAACACAAGTTTTGTGCATAACATGCAAATGATCATAGCAAGGAAAGTGTGTATTCTTTTAACCTTAAAATCATTTCAATGATGATTTAAAGTCAATATCATATTTCAAATCAATTCGAACGAATTCTGTTTTTGCACTACAAACACAACTTTTGTGAATAACTTGCAATTAATCATTGCAAAAAAACTGTGCATTCGTTTAGCCTTAAAATCATTTAAATGAGTCATTTCAAGTCAATAACTTATTTCGAAGCAAGTCCAACGGATTCTAGTTTTGCACTACAAACACAAGTTTTGTGCATAACATGCAAATGATCATAGCAAGGAAAGTGTGCATTCTTTTAACCTTAAAATCATTTCAATGAGTCATTTCAAGTGAATTACTTATTTCAAAGCAATTCAAACGAATTCTGTTTTTGCACTACAAACACAAGTTCTGTGCTTAACTTGCAAATGATCATTGCAAGGAAAGTGTGCATTTGTTTGACCTTAAAATCATTTAAATGAGTCATTTTAAGTAAATAACTTATTTCAAAGCAAGTCGAACGGATTCTAGTTTTGCACTACAAACACAAGTTTTGTGCATGACATGCAAATGATCATAGCAAGGAAAGTGTGCATTCTTTTAACCTTAAAATCATTTCAATGAAACATTTCAAGTCAATAACTTATTTCAAAGCAAGTCGAACGGATTCTATTTTTGTACTACAAACACAAGTTTTGTACATAACATGCAAATGATCATAGCAAGGAAAGTGCGCATTCTTTTAATCTTAAAATCATTTCAATGAGTCATTTCAAGTCAATATCATATTTCAAAGCAATTCGAACGAATTCTGTTTTTGCACTACAAACACAACTTTTGTGCATAATTCGCAAATGATCAATGCAAGGAAAGTGTCCATTCGTTTAACCTTAAAATCATTTAAATGAGTCATTTCAAGTCAATAACTTATTTCAAAGCAAGTCGAACTGATTCTAGTTTTGCACTACAAACACAAGTTTTGTGCATAACATGCAAATGAGCATAGCAAGGAAAGTGTGTGTTCTTTTAACCTTAAAATCATTTCAATGAGTCATTTAAAGTCAATATCATATTTCAAAGCAATTCGAACGAATTCTGTTTTTGCACAACAAACACAACTTTTGTGAATAACTTGCAATTAATCATTGCAAAGAAACTGTGCATTCGTTTAACCTTAAAATCATTTCAATGAGTCATTTCAAGTCAATAATTTATTTCAAAGCAATTCGAACGAATTCTATTTTTGCGCTACAAACACAACTTTTGTGCATGATCTGCAAGTGATCAATGCAAGGAAAGTGTCCATTCGTTTAGCCTTAAAATAATTTAAATGAGTCATTTCAAGTCAATAACTTATATTTCAAAGCAAGTCCAACGGATTCTAGTTTTGCACTACAAACACAAGTTTTATGCATAAGATGCAAATGATCATTGCAAGGAAAGTGTGCATTCTTTTAACCTTAAAATCATTTCAATGAGACATTTCAAGTCAATAACTTATTTCAAAGCAAGTCGAACGGATTCTATTTTTGCACTACAAACACAAGTTTTGTGCATAACATGCAAATGATCATAGCAAGGAAAGTGTGCATTCTTTCAACCTTAAAATCATTTCAATGAGACATTTCAAGTCAATAACTTATTTCAAAGCAAGTCGAACGGATTCTATTTTTGCACTACAAACACAAGTTTTGTGCATAACATGCAAATGATCATAGCAAGGAAAGTGTGCATTCTTTTAACCTTAAATTCATTTCAATGAGTCATTTAAAGTCAATATCATATTTCAAAGCAATTCGAACGAATTCTATTTTTGCACTACAAACACAACTTTTGTGAATAACTTGCAATTAATCATTGCAAAGAAACTGTGCGTTCGTTTAACCTTAAAATCATTTCAATGAGTCATTTCAAGTCAATAATTTATTTCAAAGCAATTCGAATGAATTCTATTTTTGCGCTACAAACACAACTTTTGTGCATAATCTGCAAGTGATCAATGCAAGGAAAGTGTCCATTCGTTTAGCCTTAAAATAATTTAAATGAGTCATTTCAAGTCAATAACTTATTTCAAAGCAAGTCGAACGGATTCTATTTTTGCACTACAAACACAAGTTTTGTGCATAATGTGCGAGTGATCAATGCAAGGAAAGTGTCCATTCGTTTAGCCTTAAAATAATTTAAATGAGTCATTTCAAGTCAATAACTTATATTTCAAAGCAAGTCCAACGGATTCTAGTTTTGCACTACAAACACAAGTTTTGTGCATAAGATGCAAATGATCATTGCAAGGAAAGTGTGCATTCTTTTAACCTTAAAATCATTTCAATGAGACATTTCAAGTCAATAACTTATTTCCAAGCAAGTCGAACGGATTCTATTTTTGCACTACAAACACAAGTTTTGTGCATAACATGCAAATGATCATAGCAAGGAAAGTGTGCATTCTTTCAACCTTAAAATCATTTCAATGAGACATTTCAAGTCAATAACTTATTTCAAAGCAAGTCGAACGGATTCTATTTTTGCACTACAAACACAAGTTTTGTGCATAACATGCAAATGATCATAGCAAGGAAAGTGTGCATTCTTTCAACCTTAAAATCATTTCAATGAGACATTTCAAGTCAATAACTTATTTCAAAGCAAGTCGAACGGATTCTATTTTTGCACTACAAACACAAGTTTTGTGCATAACATGCAAATGATCATACCAAGGAAAGTGTGCATTCTTTTAACCTTAAAATCATTTCAATGAGTCATTTAAAGTCAATATCATATTTCAAAGCAATTCGAACGAATTCTGTTTTTGCACTACAAACACAACTTTTGTGAATAACTTGCAATTAATCATTGCAAAGAAACTGTGCGTTCGTTTAACCTTAAAATCATTTCAATGAGTCAATTCAAGTCAATAATTTATTTCAACGCAATTCGAACGAATTCTATTTTTGCGCTACAAACACAACTTTTGTGCATAATCTGCAAGTGATCAATGCATGGAAAGTGTCCATTCGTTTAGCCTTAAAATAATTTAAATGAGTCATTTCAAGTCAATAACTTATTTCAAAGCAAGTCGAACGGATTCTATTTTTGCACTACAAACACAAGTTTTGTGCATAATGTGCGAGTGATCAATGCAAGGAAAGTGTCCATTTGTTTAGCCTTAAAATAATTTAAATGAGTCATTTCAAGTCAATAACTTATTTCAAAGCGAGTCCAACGGATTCTAGTTTTGCACTACAAACACAAGTTTTGTGCATAACATGCAAATGATCATAGCAAGGAAAGTGTGTATTCTTTTAACCTTAAAATCATTTCAATGATGATTTAAAGTCAATATCATATTTCAAAGCAATTCGAACGAATTCTGTTTTTGCACTACAAACACAACTTTTGTGAATAACTTGCAATTAATCATTGCAAAGAAACTGTGCATTCGTTTAGCCTTAAAATCATTTAAATGAGTCATTTCAAGTCAATAACTTATTTCAAAGCAAGTCCAACGGATTCTAGTTTTGCACTACAAACACAAGTTTTGTGCATAACATGCAAATGATCATAGCAAGGAAAGTGTGCATTCTTTTAACCTTAAAATCATTTCAATGAGTCATTTCAAGTGAATTACTTATTTCAAAGCAATTCAAACGAATTCTGTTTTTGCACTACAAACACAAGTTTTGTGCTTAACTTGCAAATGATCATTGCAAGGAAAGTGTGCATTTGTTTGACCTTAAAATCATTTAAATGAGTCATTTTAAGTAAATAACTTATTTCAAAGCAAGTCGAACGGATTCTAGTTTTGCACTACAAAGACAAGTTTTGTGCATGACATGCAAATGATCATAGCAAGGAAAGTGTGCATTCTTTTAACCTTAAAATCATTTCAATGAAACATTTCAAGTCAATAACTTATTTCAAAGCAAGTCGAACGGATTCTATTTTTGTACTACAAACACAAGTTTTGTACATAACATGCAAACGATCATAGCAAGGAAAGTGCGCATTCTTTTAATCTTAAAATCATTTCAATGAGTCATTTCAAGTCAATATCATATTTCAAAGCAATTCGAACGAATTCTGTTTTTGCACTACAAACACAACTTTTGTGCATAATTCGCAAATGATCAATGCAAGGAAAGTGTCCATTCGCTTAACCTTAAAATCATTTAAATGAGTCATTTCAAGTCAATAACTTATTTCAAAGCAAGTCGAACGGATTCTAGTTTTGCACTACAAACACAAGTTTTGTGCATAACATGCAAATGAGCATAGCAAGGAAAGTGTGTGTTCTTTTAACCTTAAAATCATTTCAATGAGTCATTTAAAGTCAATATCATATTTCAAAGCAATTCGAACGAATTCTGTTTTTGCACTACAAACACAACTTTTGTGAATAACTTGCAATTAATCATTGCAAAGAAACTGTGCATTCGTTTAACCTTAAAATCATTTCAATGAGTCATTTCAAGTCAATAATTTATTTCAAAGCAATTCGAACGAATTCTATTTTTGCGCTACAAACACAACTTTTGTGCATAATCTGCAAGTGATCAATGCAAGGAAAGTGTCCATTCGTTTAGCCTTAAAATAATTTAAATGAGTCATTTCAAGTCAATAACTTATTTCAAAGCAAGTCGAACGGATTCTATTTTTGCACTACAAACACAAGTTTTGTGCATAATGTGCGAGTGATCAATGCAAGGAAAGTGTCCATTCGTTTAGCCTTAAAATAATTTAAATGAGTCATTTCAAGTCAATAACTTATATTTCAAAGCAAGTCCAACGGATTCTAGTTTTGCACTACAAACACAAGTTTTATGCATAAGATGCAAATGATCATTGCAAGGAAAGTGTGCATTCTTTTAACCTTAAAATCATTTCAATGAGACATTTCAAGTCAATAACTTATTTCAAAGCAAGTCGAACGGATTCTATTTTTGCACTACAAACACAAGTTTTGTGCATAACATGCAAATGATCATAGCAAGGAAAGTGTGCATTCTTTCAACCTTAAAATCATTTCAATGAGACATTTCAAGTCAATAACTTATTTCAAAGCAAGTCGAACGGATTCTATTTTTGCACTACAAACACAAGTTTTGTGCATAACATGCAAATGATCATAGCAAGGAAAGTGTGCATTCTTTTAACCTTAAAATCATTTCAATGAGTCATTTAAAGTCAATATCATATTTCAAAGCAATTCGAACGAATTCTGTTTTTGCACTACAAACACAACTTTTGTGAATAACTTGCAATTAATCATTGCAAAGAAACTGTGCGTTCGTTTAACCTTAAAATCATTTCAATGAGTCATTTCAAGTCAATAATTTATTTCAAAGCAATTCGAACGAATTCTATTTTTGCGCTACAAACACAACTTTTGTGCATAATCTGCAAGTGATCAATGCAAGGAAAGTGTCCATTCGTTTAGCCTTAAAATAATTTAAATGAGTCATTTCAAGTCAATAACTTATTTCAAAGCAAGTCGAACGGATTCTATTTTTGCACTACAAACACAAGTTTTGTGCATAATGTGCGAGTGATCAATGCAAGGAAAGTGTCCATTCGTTTAGCCTTAAAATAATTTAAATGAGTCATTTCAAGTCAATAACTTATATTTCAAAGCAAGTCCAACGGATTCTAGTTTTGCACTACAAACACAAGTTTTGTGCATAAGATGCAAATGATCATTGCAAGGAAAGTGTGCATTCTTTTAACCTTAAAATCATTTCAATGAGACATTTCAAGTCAATAACTTATTTCAAAGCAAGTCGAACGGATTCTATTTTTGCACTACAAACACAACTTTTGTGCATAACATGCAAATGATCATAGCAAGGAAAGTGTGCATTCTTTCAACCTTAAAATCATTTCAATGAGACATTTCAAGTCAATAACTTATTTCAAAGCAAGTCGAACGGATTCTAGTTTTGCACTACAAACACAAGTTTTGTGCATAACATGCAAATGAGCATAGCAAGGAAAGTGTGTGTTCTTTTAACCTTAAAATCATTTCAATGAGTCATTTAAAGTCAATATCATATTTCAAAGCAATTCGAACGAATTCTGTTTTTGCACTACAAACACAACTTTTGTGAATAACTTGCAATTAATCATTGCAAAGAAACTGTGCATTCGTTTAACCTTAAAATCATTTCAATGAGTCATTTCAAGTCAATAATTTATTTCAAAGCAATTCGAACGAATTCTATTTTTGCGCTACAAACACAACTTTTGTGCATAATCTGCAAGTGATCAATGCAAGGAAAGTGTCCATTCGTTTAGCCTTAAAATAATTTAAATGAGTCATTTCAAGTCAATAACTTATTTCAAAGCAAGTCGAACGGATTCTATTTTTGCACTACAAACACAAGTTTTGTGCATAATGTGCGAGTGATCAATGCAAGGAAAGTGTCCATTCGTTTAGCCTTAAAATAATTTAAATGAGTCATTTCAAGTCAATAACTTATATTTCAAAGCAAGTCCAACGGATTCTAGTTTTGCACTACAAACACAAGTTTTATGCATAAGATGCAAATGATCATTGCAAGGAAAGTGTGCATTCTTTTAACCTTAAAATCATTTCAATGAGACATTTCAAGTCAATAACTTATTTCAAAGCAAGTCGAACGGATTCTATTTTTGCACTACAAACACAAGTTTTGTGCATAACATGCAAATGATCATAGCAAGGAAAGTGTGCATTCTTTCAACCTTAAAATCATTTCAATGAGACATTTCAAGTCAATAACTTATTTCAAAGCAAGTCGAACAGATTCTATTTTTGCACTACAAACACAAGTTTTGTGCATAACATGCAAATGATCATAGCAAGGAAAGTGTGCATTCTTTTAACCTTAAAATCATTTCAATGAGTCATTTAAAGTCAATATCATATTTCAAAGCAATTCGAACGAATTCTGTTTTTGCACTACAAACACAACTTTTGTGAATAACTTGCAATTAATCATTGCAAAGAAACTGTGCGTTCGTTTAACCTTAAAATCATTTCAATGAGTCATTTCAAGTCAATAATTTATTTCAAAGCAATTCGAACGAATTCTATTTTTGCGCTACAAACACAACTTTTGTGCATAATCTGCAAGTGATCAATGCAAGGAAAGTGTCCATTCGTTTAGCCTTAAAATAATTTAAATGAGTCATTTCAAGTCAATAACTTATTTCAAAGCAAGTCGAACGGATTCTATTTTTGCACTACAAACACAAGTTTTGTGCATAATGTGCGAGTGATCAATGCAAGGAAAGTGTCCATTCGTTTAGCCTTAAAATAATTTAAATGAGTCATTTCAAGTCAATAACTTATATTTCAAAGCAAGTCCAACGGATTCTAGTTTTGCACTACAAACACAAGTTTTGTGCATAAGATGCAAATGATCATTGCAAGGAAAGTGTGCATTCTTTTAACCTTAAAATCATTTCAATGAGACATTTCAAGTCAATAACTTATTTCAAAGCAAGTCGAACGGATTCTATTTTTGCACTACAAACACAAGTTTTGTGCATAACATGCAAATGATCATAGCAAGGAAAGTGTGCATTCTTTCAACCTTAAAATCATTTCAATGAGACATTTCAAGTCAATAACTTATTTCAAAGCAAGTCGAACGGATTCTAGTTTTGCACTACAAACACAAGTTTTGTGCATAACATGCAAATGAGCATAGCAAGGAAAGTGTGTGTTCTTTTAACCTTAAAATCATTTCAATGAGTCATTTAAAGTCAATATCTCATTTCAAAGCAATTCGAAAGAATTCTGTTTTTGCACTACAAACACAACTTTTGTGAATAACTTGCAATTAATCATTGCAAAGAAACTGTGCATTCGTTTAACCTTAAAATCATTTCAATGAGTCATTTCAAGTCAATAATTTATTTCAAAGCAATTCGAACGAATTCTATTTTTGCCCTACAAACACAACTTTTGTGCATAATCTGCAAGTGATCAATGCAAGGAAAGTGTCCATTCGTTTAGCCTTAAAATAATTTAAATGAGTCATTTCAAGTCAATAACTTATTTCAAAGCAAGTCGAACGGATTCTATTTTTGCACTACAAACACAAGTTTTGTGCATAATGTGCGAGTGATCAATGCAAGGAAAGTGTCCATTCGTTTAGCCTTAAAATAATTTAAATGAGTCATTTCAAGTCAATAACTTATATTTCAAAGCAAGTCCAACGGATTCTAGTTTTGCACTACAAACACAAGTTTTATGCATAAGATGCAAATGATCATTGCAAGGAAAGTGTGCATTCTTTTAACCTTAAAATCATTTCAATGAGACATTTCAAGTCAATAACTTATTTCAAAGCAAGTCGAACGGATTCTATTTTTGCACTACAAACACAAGTTTTGTGCATAACATGCAAATGATCATAGCAAGGAAAGTGTGCATTCTTTCAACCTTAAAATCATTTCAATGAGACATTTCAAGTCAATAACTTATTTCAAAGCAAGTCGAACGGATTCTATTTTTGCACTACAAACACAAGTTTTGTGCATAACATGCAAATGATCATAGCAAGGAAAGTGTGCATTCTTTTAACCTTAAAATCATTTCAATGAGTCATTTAAAGTCAATATCATATTTCAAAGCAATTCGAACGAATTCTGTTTTTGCACTACAAACACAACTTTTGTGAATAACTTGCAATTAATCATTGCAAAGAAACTGTGCGTTCGTTTAACCTTAAAATCATTTCAATGAGTCATTTCAAGTCAATAATTTATTTCAAAGCAATTCGAACGAATTCTATTTTTGCGCTACAAACACAACTTTTGTGCATAATCTGCAAGTGATCAATGCAAGGAAAGTGTCCATTCGTTTAGCCTTAAAATAATTTAAATGAGTCATTTCAAGTCAATAACTTATTTCAAAGCAAGTCGAACGGATTCTATTTTTGCACTACAAACACAAGTTTTGTGCATAATGTGCGAGTGATCAATGCAAGGAAAGTGTCCATTCGTTTAGCCTTAAAATAATTTAAATGAGTCATTTCAAGTCAATAACTTATATTTCAAAGCAAGTCCAACGGATTCTAGTTTTGCACTACAAACACAAGTTTTGTGCATAAGATGCAAATGATCATTGCAAGGAAAGTGTGCATTCTTTTAACCTTAAAATCATTTCAATGAGACATTTCAAGTCAATAACTTATTTCAAAGCAAGTCGAACGGATTCTATTTTTGCACTACAAACACAAGTTTTGTGCATAACATGCAAATGATCATAGCAAGGAAAGTGTGCATTCTTTCAACCTTAAAATCATTTCAATGAGACATTTCAAGTCAATAACTTATTTCAAAGCAAGTCGAACGGATTCTAGTTTTGCACTACAAACACAAGTTTTGTGCATAACATGCAAATGAGCATAGCAAGGAAAGTGTGTGTTCTTTTAACCTTAAAATCATTTCAATGAGTCATTTAAAGTCAATATCATATTTCAAAGCAATTCGAAAGAATTCTGTTTTTGCACTACAAACACAACTTTTGTGAATAACTTGCAATTAATCATTGCAAAGAAACTGTGCATTCGTTTAACCTTAAAATCATTTCAATGAGTCATTTCAAGTCAATAATTTATTTCAAAGCAATTCGAACGAATTCTATTTTTGCGCTACAAACACAACTTTTGTGCATAATCTGCAAGTGATCAATGCAAGGAAAGTGTCCATTCGTTTAGCCTTAAAATAATTTAAATGAGTCATTTCAAGTCAATAACTTATTTCAAAGCAAGTCGAACGGATTCTATTTTTGCACTACAAACACAAGTTTTGTGCATAACATGCAAATGATCATAGCAAGGAAAGTGTGTATTCATTTAACCTTAAAATCATTTCAATGATGATTTAAAGTCAATATCATATTTCAAAGCAATTCGAACGAATTCTGTTTTTGCACTACAAACACAACTTTTGTGAATAACTTGCAATTAATCATTGCAAAGAAACTGTGCATTCGTTTAGCCTTAAAATCATTTAAATGAGTCATTTCAAGTCAATAACTTATTTCAAAGCAAGTCGAACGGATTCTATTTTTGCACTACAAACACAAGTTTTGTGCATAATGTGCGAGTGATCAATGCAAGGAAAGTGTCCATTCGTTTAGCCTTAAAATAATTTAAATGAGTCATTTCAAGTCAATAACTTATTTCAAAGCAAGTCCAACGGATTCTAGTTTTGCACTACAAACACAAGTTTTGTGCATAACATGCAAATGATCATAGCAAGGAAAGTGTGTATTCATTTAACCTTAAAATCATTTCAATGATGATTTAAAGTCAATATCATATTTCAAAGCAATTCGAACGAATTCTGTTTTTGCACTACAAACACAACTTTTGTGAATAACTTGCAATTAATCATTGCAAAGAAACTGTGCATTCGTTTAGCCTTAAAATCATTTAAATGAGTCATTTCAAGTCAATAACTTATTTCAAAGCAAGTCCAACGGATTCTAGTTTTGCACTACAAACACAAGTTTTGTGCATAACATGCAAATGATCATAGCAAGGAAAGTGTGCATTCTTTTAACCTTAAAATCATTTCAATGAGTCATTTCAAGTGAATTACTTATTTCAAAGCAATTCAAACGAATTCTGTTTTTGCACTACAAACACAAGTTTTGTGCTTAACTTGCAAATGATCATTGCAAGGAAAGTGTGCATTTGTTTGACCTTAAAATCATTTAAATGAGTCATTTTAAGTAAATAACTTATTTCAAAGCAAGTCGAACGGATTCTAGTTTTGCACTACAAACACAAGTTTTGTGCATGACATGCAAATGATCATAGCAAGGAAAGTGTGCATTCTTTTAACCTTAAAATCATTTCAATGAAACATTTCAAGTCAATAACTTATTTCAAAGCAAGTCGAACGGATTCTATTTTTGTACTACAAACACAAGTTTTGTACATAACATGCAAATGATCATAGCAAGGAAAGTGCGCATTCTTTTAATCTTAAAATCATTTCAATGAGTCATTTCAAGTCAATATCATATTTCAAAGCAATTCGAACGAATTCTGTTTTTGCACTACAAACACAACTTTTGTGCATAATTCGCAAATGATCAATGCAAGGAAAGTGTCCATTCGTTTAACCTTAAAATCATTTAAATGAGTCATTTCAAGTCAATAACTTATTTCAAAGCAAGTCGAACGGATTCTAGTTTTGCACTACAAACACAAGTTTTGTGCATAACATGCAAATGAGCATAGCAAGGAAAGTGTGTGTTCTTTTAACCTTAAAATCATTTCAGTGAGTCATTTAAAGTCAATATCATATTTCAAAGCAATTCGAACGAATTCTGTTTTTGCACTACAAACACAACTTTTGTGAATAACTTGCAATTAATCATTGCAAAGAAACTGTGCATTCGTTTAACCTTAAAATCATTTCAATGAGTCATTTCAAGTCAATAATTTATTTCAAAGCAATTCGAACGAATTCTATTTTTGCGCTACAAACACAACTTTGGTGCATAATCTGCAAGTGATCAATGCAAGGAAAGTGTCCGTTCGTTTAGCCTTAAAATAATTTAAATGAGTCATTTCAAGTCAATAACTTATTTCAAAGCAAGTCGAACGGATTCTATTTTTGCACTACAAACACAAGTTTTGTGCATAATGTGCGAGTGATCAATGCAAGGAAAGTGTCCATTCGTTTAGCCTTACAATAATTTAAATGAGTCATTTCAAGTCAATAACTTATATTTCAAAGCAAGTCCAACGGATTCTAGTTTTGCACTACAAACACAAGTTTTGTGCATAAGATGCAAATGATCATTGCAAGGAAAGTGTGCATTCTTTTAACCTTAAAATCATTTAAATGAGTCATTTCAAGTCAATAACTTATTTCAAAGCAAGTCGAACGGATTCTAGTTTTGCACTACAAACACAAGTTTTGTGCATAACATGCAAATGAGCATAGCAAGGAAAGTGTGCATTCTTTTAACCTTAAAATCATTTCAATGAGTCATTTAAAGTCAATATCATATTTCAAAGCAATTCGAACGAATTCTGTTTTTGCACTACAAACACAACTTTTGTGAATAACTTGCAATTAATCATTGCAAAGAAACTGTGCGTTCGTTTAACCTTAAAATCATTTCAATGAGTCATTTCAAGTCAATAATTTATTTCAAAGCAATTCGAACGAATTCTATTTTTGCGCTACAAACACAACTTTTGTGCATAATCTGCAAGTGATCAATGCAAGGAAAGTGTCCATTCGTTTAGCCTTAAAATAATTTAAATGAGTCATTTCAAGTCAATAACTTATTTCAAAGCAAGTCGAACGGATTCTATTTTTGCACTACAAACACAAGTTTTGTGCATAATGTGCGAGTGATCAATGCAAGGAAAGTGTCCATTCGTTTAGCCTTAAAATAATTTAAATGAGTCATTTCAAGTCAATAACTTATATTTCAAAGCAAGTCCAACGGATTCTAGTTTTGCACTACAAACACAAGTTTTGTGCATAAGATGCAAATGATCATTGCAAGGAAAGTGTGCATTCTTTTAACCTTAAAATCATTTCAATGAGACATTTCAAGTCAATAACTTATTTCAAAGCAAGTCGAACGGATTCTATTTTTGCACTACAAACACAAGTTTTGTGCATAACATGCAAATGATCATAGCAAGGAAAGTGTGCATTCTTTCAACCTTAAAATCATTTCAATGAGACATTTCAAGTCAATAACTTATTTCAAAGCAAGTCGAACGGATTCTAGTTTTGCACTACAAACACAAGTTTTGTGCATAACATGCAAATGAGCATAGCAAGGAAAGTGTGTGTTCTTTTAACCTTAAAATCATTTCAATGAGTCATTTAAAGTCAATATCATATTTCAAAGCAATTCGAAAGAATTCTGTTTTTGCACTACAAACACAACTTTTGTGAATAACTTGCAATTAATCATTGCAAAGAAACTGTGCATTCGTTTAACCTTAAAATCATTTCAATGAGTCATTTCAAGTCAATAATTTATTTCAAAGCAATTCGAACGAATTCTATTTTTGCCCTACAAACACAACTTTTGTGCATAATCTGCAAGTGATCAATGCAAGGAAAGTGTCCATTCGTTTAGCCTTAAAATAATTTAAATGAGTCATTTCAAGTCAATAACTTATTTCAAAGCAAGTCGAACGGATTCTATTTTTGCACTACAAACACAAGTTTTGTGCATAATGTGCGAGTGATCAATGCAAGGAAAGTGTCCATTCGTTTAGCCTTAAAATAATTTAAATGAGTCATTTCAAGTCAATAACTTATATTTCAAAGCAAGTCCAACGGATTCTAGTTTTGCACTACAAACACAAGTTTTATGCATAAGATGCAAATGATCATTGCAAGGAAAGTGTGCATTCTTTTAACCTTAAAATCATTTCAATGAGACATTTCAAGTCAATAACTTATTTCAAAGCAAGTCGAACGGATTCTATTTTTGCACTACAAACACAAGTTTTGTGCATAACATGCAAATGATCATAGCAAGGAAAGTGTGCATTCTTTCAACCTTAAAATCATTTCAATGAGACATTTCAAGTCAATAACTTATTTCAAAGCAAGTCGAACGGATTCTATTTTTGCACTACAAACACAAGTTTTGTGCATAACATGCAAATGATCATAGCAAGGAAAGTGTGCATTCTTTTAACCTTAAAATCATTTCAATGAGTCATTTAAAGTCAATATCATATTTCAAAGCAATTCGAACGAATTCTGTTTTTGCACTACAAACACAACTTTTGTGAATAACTTGCAATTAATCATTGCAAAGAAACTGTGCGTTCGTTTAACCTTAAAATCATTTCAATGAGTCATTTCAAGTCAATAATTTATTTCAAAGCAATTCGAACGAATTCTATTTTTGCGCTACAAACACAACTTTTGTGCATAATCTGCAAGTGATCAATGCAAGGAAAGTGTCCATTCGTTTAGCCTTAAAATAATTTAAATGAGTCATTTCAAGTCAATAACTTATTTCAAAGCAAGTCGAACGGATTCTATTTTTGCACTACAAACACAAGTTTTGTGCATAATGTGCGAGTGATCAATGCAAGGAAAGTGTCCATTCGTTTAGCCTTAAAATAATTTAAATGAGTCATTTCAAGTCAATAACTTATTTCAAAGCAAGTCGAACGGATTCTATTTTTGCACTACAAACACAAGTTTTGTGCATAATGTGCGAGTGATCAATGCAAGGAAAGTGTCCATTCGTTTAGCCTTAAAATAATTTAAATGAGTCATTTCAAGTCAATAACTTATATTTCAAAGCAAGTCCAACGGATTCTAGTTTTGCACTACAAACACAAGTTTTGTGCATAAGATGCAAATGATCATTGCAAGGAAAGTGTGCATTCTTTTAACCTTAAAATCATTTCAATGAGACATTTCAAGTCAATAACTTATTTCAAAGCAAGTCGAACGGATTCTATTTTTGCACTACAAACACAAGTTTTGTGCATAACATGCAAATGATCATAGCAAGGAAAGTGTGCATTCTTTCAACCTTAAAATCATTTCAATGAGACATTTCAAGTCAATAACTTATTTCAAAGCAAGTCGAACGGATTCTAGTTTTGCACTACAAACACAAGTTTTGTGCATAACATGCAAATGAGCATAGCAAGGAAAGTGTGTGTTCTTTTAACCTTAAAATCATTTCAATGAGTCATTTAAAGTCAATATCATATTTCAAAGCAATTCGAAAGAATTCTGTTTTTGCACTACAAACACAACTTTTGTGAATAACTTGCAATTAATCATTGCAAAGAAACTGTGCATTCGTTTAACCTTAAAATCATTTCAATGAGTCATTTCAAGTCAATAATTTATTTCAAAGCAATTCGAACGAATTCTATTTTTGCCCTACAAACACAACTTTTGTGCATAATCTGCAAGTGATCAATGCAAGGAAAGTGTCCATTCGTTTAGCCTTAAAATAATTTAAATGAGTCATTTCAAGTCAATAACTTATTTCAAAGCAAGTCGAACGGATTCTATTTTTGCACTACAAACACAAGTTTTGTGCATAATGTGCGAGTGATCAATGCAAGGAAAGTGTCCATTCGTTTAGCCTTAAAATCATTTAAATGAGTCATTTCAAGTCAATAACTTATATTTCAAAGCAAGTCCAACGGATTCTAGTTTTGCACTACAAACACAAGTTTTATGCATAAGATGCAAATGATCATTGCAAGGAAAGTGTGCATTCTTTTAACCTTAAAATCATTTCAATGAGACATTTCAAGTCAATAACTTATTTCAAAGCAAGTCGAACGGATTCTATTTTTGCACTACAAACACAAGTTTTGTGCATAACATGCAAATGATCATAGCAAGGAAAGTGTGCATTCTTTCAACCTTAAAATCATTTCAATGAGACATTTCAAGTCAATAACTTATTTCAAAGCAAGTCGAACGGATTCTATTTTTGCACTACAAACACAAGTTTTGTGCATAACATGCAAATGATCATAGCAAGGAAAGTGTGCATTCTTTTAACCTTAAAATCATTTCAATGAGTCATTTAAAGTCAATATCATATTTCAAAGCAATTCGAACGAATTCTGTTTTTGCACTACAAACACAACTTTTGTGAATAACTTGCAATTAATCATTGCAAAGAAACTGTGCGTTCGTTTAACCTTAAAATCATTTCAATGAGTCATTTCAAGTCAATAATTTATTTCAAAGCAATTCGAACGAATTCTATTTTTGCGCTACAAACACAACTTTTGTGCATAATCTGCAAGTGATCAATGCAAGGAAAGTGTCCATTCGTTTAGCCTTAAAATAATTTAAATGAGTCATTTCAAGTCAATAACTTATTTCAAAGCAAGTCGAACGGATTCTATTTTTGCACTACAAACACAAGTTTTGTGCATAATGTGCGAGTGATCAATGCAAGGAAAGTGTCCATTCGTTTAGCCTTAAAATAATTTAAATGAGTCATTTCAAGTCAATAACTTATATTTCAAAGCAAGTCCAACGGATTCTAGTTTTGCACTACAAACACAAGTTTTGTGCATAAGATGCAAATGATCATTGCAAGGAAAGTGTGCATTCTTTTAACCTTAAAATCATTTCAATGAGACATTTCAAGTCAATAACTTATTTCAAAGCAAGTCGAACGGATTCTATTTTTGCACTACAAACACAAGTTTTGTGCATAACATGCAAATGATCATAGCAAGGAAAGTGTGCATTCTTTCAACCTTAAAATCATTTCAATGAGACATTTCAAGTCAATAACTTATTTCAAAGCAAGTCGAACGGATTCTAGTTTTGCACTACAAACACAAGTTTTGTGCATAACATGCAAATGAGCATAGCAAGGAAAGTGTGTGTTCTTTTAACCTTAAAATCATTTCAATGAGTCATTTAAAGTCAATATCATATTTCAAAGCAATTCGAAAGAATTCTGTTTTTGCACTACAAACACAACTTTTGTGAATAACTTGCAATTAATCATTGCAAAGAAACTGTGCATTCGTTTAACCTTAAAATCATTTCAATGAGTCATTTCAAGTCAATAATTTATTTCAAAGCAATTCGAACGAATTCTATTTTTGCCCTACAAACACAACTTTTGTGCATAATCTGCAAGTGATCAATGCAAGGAAAGTGTCCATTCGTTTAGCCTTAAAATAATTTAAATGAGTCATTTCAAGTCAATAACTTATTTCAAAGCAAGTCGAACGGATTCTATTTTTGCACTACAAACACAAGTTTTGTGCATAATGTGCGAGTGATCAATGCAAGGAAAGTGTCCATTCGTTTAGCCTTAAAATAATTTAAATGAGTCATTTCAAGTCAATAACTTATATTTCAAAGCAAGTCCAACGGATTCTAGTTTTGCACTACAAACACAAGTTTTATGCATAAGATGCAAATGATCATTGCAAGGAAAGTGTGCATTCTTTTAACCTTAAAATCATTTCAATGAGACATTTCAAGTCAATAACTTATTTCAAAGCAAGTCGAACGGATTCTATTTTTGCACTACAAACACAAGTTTTGTGCATAACATGCAAATGATCATAGCAAGGAAAGTGTGCATTCTTTCAACCTTAAAATCATTTCAATGAGACATTTCAAGTCAATAACTTATTTCAAAGCAAGTCGAACGGATTCTATTTTTGCACTACAAACACAAGTTTTGTGCATAACATGCAAATGATCATAGCAAGGAAAGTGTGCATTCTTTTAACCTTAAAATCATTTCAATGAGTCATTTAAAGTTAATATCATATTTCAAAGCAATTCGAACGAATTCTGTTTTTGCACTACAAACACAACTTTTGTGAATAACTTGCAATTAATCATTGCAAAGAAACTGTGCGTTCGTTTAACCTTAAAATCATTTCAATGAGTCATTTCAAGTCAATAATTTATTTCAAAGCAATTCGAACGAATTCTATTTTTGCGCTACAAACACAACTTTTGTGCATAATCTGCAAGTGATCAATGCAAGGAAAGTGTCCATTCGTTTAGCCTTAAAATAATTTAAATGAGTCATTTCAAGTCAATAACTTATTTCAAAGCAAGTCGAACGGATTCTATTTTTGCACTACAAACACAAGTTTTGTGCATAATGTGCGAGTGATCAATGCAAGGAAAGTGTCCATTCGTTTAGCCTTAAAATAATTTAAATGAGTCATTTCAAGTCAATAACTTATATTTCAAAGCAAGTCCAACGGATTCTAGTTTTGCACTACAAACACAAGTTTTGTGCATAAGATGCAAATGATCATTGCAAGGAAAGTGTGCATTCTTTTAACCTTAAAATCATTTCAATGAGACATTTCAAGTCAATAACTTATTTCAAAGCAAGTCGAACGGATTCTATTTTTGCACTACAAACACAACTTTTGTGCATAACATGCAAATGATCATAGCAAGGAAAGTGTGCATTCTTTCAACCTTAAAATCATTTCAATGAGACATTTCAAGTCAATAACTTATTTCAAAGCAAGTCGAACGGATTCTAGTTTTGCACTACAAACACAAGTTTTGTGCATAACATGCAAATGAGCATAGCAAGGAAAGTGTGTGTTCTTTTAACCTTAAAATCATTTCAATGAGTCATTTAAAGTCAATATCATATTTCAAAGCAATTCGAAAGAATTCTGTTTTTGCACTACAAACACAACTTTTGTGAATAACTTGCAATTAATCATTGCAAAGAAACTGTGCATTCGTTTAACCTTAAAATCATTTCAATGAGTCATTTCAAGTCAATAATTTATTTCAAAGCAATTCGAACGAATTCTATTTTTGCCCTACAAACACAACTTTTGTGCATAATCTGCAAGTGATCAATGCAAGGAAAGTGTCCATTCGTTTAGCCTTAAAATAATTTAAATGAGTCATTTCAAGTCAATAACTTATTTCAAAGCAAGTCGAACGGATTCTATTTTTGCACTACAAACACAAGTTTTGTGCATAATGTGCGAGTGATCAATGCAAGGAAAGTGTCCATTCGTTTAGCCTTAAAATCATTTAAATGAGTCATTTCAAGTCAATAACTTATATTTCAAAGCAAGTCCAACGGATTCTAGTTTTGCACTACAAACACAAGTTTTATGCATAAGATGCAAATGATCATTGCAAGGAAAGTGTGCATTCTTTTAACCTTAAAATCATTTCAATGAGACATTTCAAGTCAATAACTTATTTCAAAGCAAGTCGAACGGATTCTATTTTTGCACTACAAACACAAGTTTTGTGCATAACATGCAAATGATCATAGCAAGGAAAGTGTGCATTCTTTCAACCTTAAAATCATTTCAATGAGACATTTCAAGTCAATAACTTATTTCAAAGCAAGTCGAACGGATTCTATTTTTGCACTACAAACACAAGTTTTGTGCATAACATGCAAATGATCATAGCAAGGAAAGTGTGCATTCTTTTAACCTTAAAATCATTTCAATGAGTCATTTAAAGTCAATATCATATTTCAAAGCAATTCGAACGAATTCTGTTTTTGCACTACAAACACAACTTTTGTGAATAACTTGCAATTAATCATTGCAAAGAAACTGTGCGTTCGTTTAACCTTAAAATCATTTCAATGAGTCATTTCAAGTCAATAATTTATTTCAAAGCAATTCGAACGAATTCTATTTTTGCGCTACAAACACAACTTTTGTGCATAATCTGCAAGTGATCAATGCAAGGAAAGTGTCCATTCGTTTAGCCTTAAAATAATTTAAATGAGTCATTTCAAGTCAATAACTTATTTCAAAGCAAGTCGAACGGATTCTATTTTTGCACTACAAACACAAGTTTTGTGCATAATGTGCGAGTGATCAATGCAAGGAAAGTGTCCATTCGTTTAGCCTTAAAATAATTTAAATGAGTCATTTCAAGTCAATAACTTATATTTCAAAGCAAGTCCAACGGATTCTAGTTTTGCACTACAAACACAAGTTTTGTGCATAAGATGCAAATGATCATTGCAAGGAAAGTGTGCATTCTTTTAACCTTAAAATCATTTCAATGAGACATTTCAAGTCAATAACTTATTTCAAAGCAAGTCGAACGGATTCTATTTTTGCACTACAAACACAAGTTTTGTGCATAACATGCAAATGATCATAGCAAGGAAAGTGTGCATTCTTTCAACCTTAAAATCATTTCAATGAGACATTTCAAGTCAATAACTTATTTCAAAGCAAGTCGAACGGATTCTAGTTTTGCACTACAAACACAAGTTTTGTGCATAACATGCAAATGAGCATAGCAAGGAAAGTGTGTGTTCTTTTAACCTTAAAATCATTTCAATGAGTCATTTAAAGTCAATATCATATTTCAAAGCAATTCGAAAGAATTCTGTTTTTGCACTACAAACACAACTTTTGTGAATAACTTGCAATTAATCATTGCAAAGAAACTGTGCATTCGTTTAACCTTAAAATCATTTCATTGAGTCATTTCAAGTCAATAATTTATTTCAAAGCAATTCGAACGAATTCTATTTTTGCCCTACAAACACAACTTTTGTGCATAATCTGCAAATGATCAATGCAAGGAAAGTGTCCATTCGTTTAGCCTTAAAATAATTTAAATGAGTCATTTCAAGTCAATAACTTATTTCAAAGCAAGTCGAACGGATTCTATTTTTGCACTACAAACACAAGTTTTGTGCATAATGTGCGAGTGATCAATGCAAGGAAAGTGTCCATTCGTTTAGCCTTAAAATAATTTAAATGAGTCATTTCAAGTCAATAACTTATATTTCAAAGCAAGTCCAACGGATTCTAGTTTTGCACTACAAACACAAGTTTTATGCATAAGATGCAAATGATCATTGCAAGGAAAGTGTGCATTCTTTTAACCTTAAAATCATTTCAATGAGACATTTCAAGTCAATAACTTATTTCAAAGCAAGTCGAACGGATTCTATTTTTGCACTACAAACACAAGTTTTGTGCATAACATGCAAATGATCATAGCAAGGAAAGTGTGCATTCTTTCAACCTTAAAATCATTTCAATGAGACATTTCAAGTCAATAACTTATTTCAAAGCAAGTCGAACGGATTCTATTTTTGCACTACAAACACAAGTTTTGTGCATAACATGCAAATGATCATAGCAAGGAAAGTGTGCATTCTTTTAACCTTAAAATCATTTCAATGAGTCATTTAAAGTCAATATCATATTTCAAAGCAATTCGAACGAATTCTGTTTTTGCACTACAAACACAACTTTTGTGAATAACTTGCAATTAATCATTGCAAAGAAACTGTGCGTTCGTTTAACCTTAAAATCATTTCAATGAGTCATTTCAAGTCAATAATTTATTTCAAAGCAATTCGAACGAATTCTATTTTTGCGCTACAAACACAACTTTTGTGCATAATCTGCAAGTGATCAATGCAAGGAAAGTGTCCATTCGTTTAGCCTTAAAATAATTTAAATGAGTCATTTCAAGTCAATAACTTATTTCAAAGCAAGTCGAACGGATTCTATTTTTGCACTACAAACACAAGTTTTGTGCATAATGTGCGAGTGATCAATGCAAGGAAAGTGTCCATTCGTTTAGCCTTAAAATAATTTAAATGAGTCATTTCAAGTCAATAACTTATATTTCAAAGCAAGTCCAACGGATTCTAGTTTTGCACTACAAACACAAGTTTTGTGCATAAGATGCAAATGATCATTGCAAGGAAAGTGTGCATTCTTTTAACCTTAAAATCATTTCAATGAGACATTTCAAGTCAATAACTTATTTCAAAGCAAGTCGAACGGATTCTATTTTTGCACTACAAACACAACTTTTGTGCATAACATGCAAATGATCATAGCAAGGAAAGTGTGCATTCTTTCAACCTTAAAATCATTTCAATGAGACATTTCAAGTCAATAACTTATTTCAAAGCAAGTCGAACGGATTCTAGTTTTGCACTACAAACACAAGTTTTGTGCATAACATGCAAATGAGCATAGCAAGGAAAGTGTGTGTTCTTTTAACCTTAAAATCATTTCAATGAGTCATTTAAAGTCAATATCATATTTCAAAGCAATTCGAAAGAATTCTGTTTTTGCACTACAAACACAACTTTTGTGAATAACTTGCAATTAATCATTGCAAAGAAACTGTGCATTCGTTTAACCTTAAAATCATTTCAATGAGTCATTTCAAGTCAATAATTTATTTCAAAGCAATTCGAACGAATTCTATTTTTGCGCTACAAACACAACTTTTGTGCATAATCTGCAAGTGATCAATGCAAGGAAAGTGTCCATTCGTTTAGCCTTAAAATAATTTAAATGAGTCATTTCAAGTCAATAACTTATTTCAAAGCAAGTCGAACGGATTCTATTTTTGCACTACAAACACAAGTTTTGTGCATAACATGCAAATGATCATAGCAAGGAAAGTGTGTATTCATTTAACCTTAAAATCATTTCAATGATGATTTAAAGTCAATATCATATTTCAAAGCAATTCGAACGAATTCTGTTTTTGCACTACAAACACAACTTTTGTGAATAACTTGCAATTAATCATTGCAAAGAAACTGTGCATTCGTTTAGCCTTAAAATCATTTAAATGAGTCATTTCAAGTCAATAACTTATTTCAAAGCAAGTCCAACGGATTCTAGTTTTGCACTACAAACACAAGTTTTGTGCATAACATGCAAATGATCATAGCAAGGAAAGTGTGCATTCTTTTAACCTTAAAATCATTTCAATGAGTCATTTCAAGTGAATTACTTATTTCAAAGCAATTCAAACGAATTCTGTTTTTGCACTACAAACACAAGTTTTGTGCTTAACTTGCAAATGATCATTGCAAGGAAAGTGTGCATTTGTTTGACCTTAAAATCATTTAAATGAGTCATTTTAAGTAAATAACTTATTTCAAAGCAAGTCGAACGGATTCTAGTTTTGCACTACAAACACAAGTTTTGTGCATGACATGCAAATGATCATAGCAAGGAAAGTGTGCATTCTTTTAACCTTAAAATCATTTCAATGAAACATTTCAAGTCAATAACTTATTTCAAAGCAAGTCGAACGGATTCTATTTTTGTACTACAAACACAAGTTTTGTACATAACATGCAAATGATCATAGCAAGGAAAGTGCGCATTCTTTTAATCTTAAAATCATTTCAATGAGTCATTTCAAGTCAATATCATATTTCAACGCAATTCGAACGAATTCTATTTTTGCGCTACAAACACAACTTTTGTGCATAATCTGCAAGTGATCAATGCATGGAAAGTGTCCATTCGTTTAGCCTTAAAATAATTTAAATGAGTCATTTCAAGTCAATAACTTATTTCAAAGCAAGTCGAACGGATTCTATTTTTGCACTACAAACACAAGTTTTGTGCATAATGTGCGAGTGATCAATGCAAGGAAAGTGTCCATTCGTTTAGCCTTAAAATAATTTAAATGAGTCATTTCAAGTCAATAACTTATATTTCAAAGCAAGTCCAACGGATTCTAGTTTTGCACTACAAACACAAGTTTTGTGCATAAGATGCAAATGATCATTGCAAGGAAAGTGTGCATTCTTTTAACCTTAAAATCATTTAAATGAGTCATTTCAAGTCAATAACTTATTTCAAAGCAAGTCGAACGGATTCTAGTTTTGCACTACAAACACAAGTTTTGTGCATAACATGCAAATGAGCATAGCAAGGAAAGTGTGCATTCTTTTAACCTTAAAATCATTTCAATGAGTCATTTAAAGTCAATATCATATTTCAAAGCAATTCGAACGAATTCTGTTTTTGCACTACAAACACAACTTTTGTGAATAACTTGCAATTAATCATTGCAAAGAAACTGTGCGTTCGTTTAACCTTAAAATCATTTCAATGAGTCAATTCAAGTCAATAATTTATTTCAACGCAATTCGAACGAATTCTATTTTTGCGCTACAAACACAACTTTTGTGCATAATCTGCAAGTGATCAATGCATGGAAAGTGTCCATTCGTTTAGCCTTAAAATAATTTAAATGAGTCATTTCAAGTCAATAACTTATTTCAAAGCAAGTCGAACGGATTCTATTTTTGCCCTACAAACACAAGTTTTGTGCATAATGTGCGAGTGATCAATGCAAGGAAAGTGTCCATTCGTTTAGCCTTAAAATAATTTAAATGAGTCATTTCAAGTCAATAACTTATATTTCAAAGCAAGTCCAACGGATTCTAGTTTTGCACTACAAACACAAGTTTTGTGCATGACATGCAAATGATCATAGCAAGGAAAGTGTGCATTCTTTTAACCTTAAAATCATTTCAATGAAACATTTCAAGTCAATAACTTATTTCAAAGCAAGTCGAACGGATTCGATTTTTGTACTACAAACACAAGTTTTGTACATAACATGCAAATGATCATAGCAAGGAAAGTGCGCATTCTTTTAATCTTAAAATCATTTCAATGAGTCATTTCAAGTCAATATCATATTTCAAAGCAATTCGAACGAATTCTGTTTTTGCACTACAAACACAACTTTTGTGAATAACTTGCAATTAATCATTGCAAAGAAACTGTGCGTTCGTTTAACCTTAAAATCATTTCAATGAGTCAATTCAAGTCAATAATTTATTTCAACGCAATTCGAACGAATTCTATTTTTGCGCTACAAACACAACTTTTGTGCATAATCTGCAAGTGATCAATGCATGGAAAGTGTCCATTCGTTTAGCCTTAAAATAATTTAAATGAGTCATTTCAAGTCAATAACTTATTTCAAAGCAAGTCGAACGGATTCTATTTTTGCACTACAAACACAAGTTTTGTGCATAATGTGCGAGTGATCAATGCAAGGAAAGTGTCCATTCGTTTAGCCTTAAAATAATTTAAATGAGTCATTTCGAGTCAATAACTTATATTTCAAAGCAAGTCCAACGGATTCTAGTTTTGCACTACAAACACAAGTTTTGTGCATGACAGGCAAATGATCATAGCAAGGAAAGTGTGCATTCTTTTAACCTTAAAATCATTTCAATGAAACATTTCAAGTCAATAACTTATTTCAAAGCAAGTCGAACGGATTCGATTTTTGTACTACAAACACAAGTTTTGTACATAACATGCAAATGATCATAGCAAGGAAAGTGCGCATTCTTTTAATCTTAAAATCATTTCAATGAGTCATTTCAAGTCAATATCATATTTCAAAGCAATTCGAACGAATTCTGTTTTTGCACTACAAACACAACTTTTGTGAATAACTTGCAATTAATCATTGCAAAGAAACTGTGCATTCGTTTAACCTTAAAATCATTTCAATGAGTCATTTCAAGTCAATAATTTATTTCAAAGCAATTCGAACGAATTCTATTTTTGCGCTACAAACACAACTTTTGTGCATAATCTGCAAGTGATCAATGCAAGGAAAGTGTCCATTCGTTTAGCCTTAAAATAATTTAAATGAGTCATTTCAAGTCAATAACTTATTTCAAAGCAAGTCGAACGGATTCTATTTTTGCACTACAAACACAAGTTTTGTGCATAATGTGCGAGTGATCAATGCAAGCAAAGTGTCCATTCGTTTAGCCTTAAAATAATTTAAATGAGTCATTTCAAGTCAATAACTTATTTCAAAGCAAGTCCAACGGATTCTAGTTTTGCACTACAAACACAAGTTTTGTGCATGACATGCAAATGATCATAGCAAGGAAAGTGTGCATTCTTTTAACCTTAAAATCATTTCAATGAAACATTTCAAGTCAATAACTTATTTCAAAGCAAGTCGAACGGATTCGATTTTTGTACTACAAACACAAGTTTTGTACATAACATGCAAATGATCATAGCAAGGAAAGTGCGCATTCTTTTAATCTTAAAATCATTTCAATGAGTCATTTCAAGTCAATATCATATTTCAAAGCAATTCGAACGAATTCTGTTTTTGCACTACAAACACAACTTTTGTGAATAACTTGCAATTAATCATTGCAAAGAAACTGTGCATTCGTTTAACCTTAAAATCATTTCAATGAGTCATTTCAAGTCAATAATTTATTTCAACGCAATTCGAACGAATTCTATTTTTGCGCTACAAACACAACTTTTGTGCATAATCTGCAAGTGATCAATGCAAGGAAAGTGTCCATTCGTTTAGCCTTAAAATAATTTAAATGAGTCATTTCAAGTCAATAACTTATTTCAAAGCAAGTCGAACGGATTCTATTTTTGCACTACAAACACAAGTTTTGTGCATAATGTGCGAGTGATCAATGCAAGGAAAGTGTCCATTCGTTTAGCCTTAAAATAATTTCAATGAGTCATTTCAAGTCAATAACTTATATTTCAAAGCAAGTCCAACGGATTCTAGTTTTGCACTACAAACACAAGTTTTGTGCATAATGTGCAAATGATCATAGCAAGGAAAGTGTGCATTCTTTCAACCTTAAAATAATTTAAATGAGTCATTTCAAGTCAATAACTTATTTCAAAGCAAGTCGAACGGATTCTAGTTTTGCACTACAAACACAAGTTTTGTGCATAACATGCAAATGATCATAGCAAGGAAAGTGTGCATTCTTTTAACCTTAAAATCATTTCAATGAGTCATTTAAAGTCAATATCATATTTCAAAGCAATTCGAACGAATTCTGTTTTTGCACTACAAACACAACTTTTGTGAATAACTTGCAATTAATCATTGCAAAGAAACTGTGCATTCGTTTAACCTTAAAATCATTTCAATGAGTCATTTCAAGTCAATAATTTATTTCAAAGCAATTCGAACGAATTCTATTTTTGCGCTACAAACACAACTTTTGTGCATAATCTGCAAGTGATCAATGCAAGGAAAGTGTCCATTCGTTTAGCCTTAAAATAATTTAAATGAGTCATTTCAAGTCAATAACTTATTTCAAAGCAAGTCGAACGGATTCTATTTTTGCACTACAAACACAAGTTTTGTGCATAATGTGCGAGTGATCAATGCAAGGAAAGTGTCCATTCGTTTAGCCTTAAAATAATTTAAATGAGTCATTTCAAGTCAATAACTTATATTTCAAAGCAAGTCCAACGGATTCTAGTTTTGCACTACAAACACAAGTTTTGTGCATAAGATGCAAATGATCATTGCAAGGAAAGTGTGCATTCTTTGAACCTTAAAATCATTTCAATGAGACATTTCAAGTCAATAACTTATTTCAAAGCAAGTCGAACGGATTCTATTTTTGCACTACAAACACAAGTTTTGTGCATAACATGCAAATGATCATAGCAAGGAAAGTGTGCATTCTTTCAACCTTAAAATCATTTCAATGAGACATTTCAAGTCAATAACTTATTTCAAAGCAAGTCGAACGGATTCTATTTTTGCACTACAAACACAAGTTTTGTGCATAACATGCAAATGATCATAGCAAGGAAAGTGTGCATTCTTTTAACCTCAAAATCATTTCAATGAGTCATTTAAAGTCAATATCATATTTCAAAGCAATTCGAACGAATTCTGTTTTTGCACTACAAACATAACTTTTGTGAATAACTTGCAATTAATCATTGCAAAGAAACTGTGCGTTCGTTTAACCTTAAAATCATTTCAATGAGTCAATTCAAGTCAATAATTTATTTCAACGCAATTCGAACGAATTCTATTTTTGCGCTACAAACACAACTTTTGTGCATAATCTGCAAGTGATCAATGCATGGAAAGTGTCCATTCGTTTAGCCTTAAAATAATTTAAATGAGTCATTTCAAGTCAATAACTTATTTCAAAGCAAGTCGAACGGATTCTATTTTTGCACTACAAACACAAGTTTTGTGCATAATGTGCGAGTGATCAATGCAAGGAAAGTGTCCATTCGTTTAGCCTTAAAATAATTTAAATGAGTCATTTCAAGTCAATAACTTATTTCAAAGCAAGTCCAACGGATTCTAGTTTTGCACTACAAACACAAGTTTTGTGCATGACATGCAAATGATCATAGCAAGGAAAGTGTGCATTCTTTTAACCTTAAAATCATTTCAATGAAACATTTCAAGTCAATAACTTATTTCAAAGCAAGTCGAACGGATTCGATTTTTGTACTACAAACACAAGTTTTGTACATAACATGCAAATGATCATAGCAAGGAAAGTGCGCATTCTTTTAATCTTAAAATCATTTCAATGAGTCATTTCAAGTCAATATCATATTTCAACGCAATTCGAACGAATTCTGTTTTTGCACTACAAACACAACTTTTGTGAATAACTTGCAATTAATCATTGCAAAGAAACTGTGCATTCGTTTAACCTTAAAATCATTTCAATGAGTCATTTCAAGTCAATAATTTATTTCAAAGCAATTCGAACGAATTCTATTTTTGCGCTACAAACACAACTTTTGTGCATAATCTGCAAGTGATCAATGCATGGAAAGTGTCCATTCGTTTAGCCTTAAAATAATTTAAATGAGTCATTTCAAGTCAATAACTTATTTCAAAGCAAGTCGAACGGATTCTATTTTTGCACTACAAACACAAGTTTTGTGCATAATGTGCGAGTGATCAATGCAAGGAAAGTGTCCATTCGTTTAGCCTTAAAATAATTTAAATGAGTCATTTCAAGTCAATAACTTATTTCAAAGCAAGTCCAACGGATTCTAGTTTTGCACTACAAACACAAGTTTTGTGCATGACATGCAAATGATCATAGCAAGGAAAGTGTGCATTCTTTTAACCTTAAAATCATTTCAATGAAACATTTCAAGTCAATAACTTATTTCAAAGCAAGTCGAACGGATTCGATTTTTGTACTACAAACACAAGTTTTGTACATAACATGCAAATGATCATAGCAAGGAAAGTGCGCATTCTTTTAATCTTAAAATCATTTCAATGAGTCATTTCAAGTCAATATCATATTTCAAAGCAATTCGAACGAATTCTGTTTTTGCACTACAAACACAACTTTTGTGAATAACTTGCAATTAATCATTGCAAAGAAACTGTGCATTCGTTTAACCTTAAAATCATTTCAATGAGTCATTTCAAGTCAATAATTTATTTCAACGCAATTCGAACGAATTCTATTTTTGCGCTACAAACACAACTTTTGTGCATAATCTGCAAGTGATCAATGCAAGGAAAGTGTCCATTCGTTTAGCCTTAAAATAATTTAAATGAGTCATTTCAAGTCAATAACTTATTTCAAAGCAAGTCGAACGGATTCTATTTTTGCACTACAAACACAAGTTTTGTGCATAATGTGCGAGTGATCAATGCAAGGAAAGTGTCCATTCGTTTAGCCTTAAAATAATTTCAATGAGTCATTTCAAGTCAATAACTTATATTTCAAAGCAAGTCCAACGGATTCTAGTTTTGCACTACAAACACAAGTTTTGTGCATAATGTGCAAATGATCATAGCAAGGAAAGTGTGCATTCTTTCAACCTTAAAATAATTTAAATGAGTCATTTCAAGTCAATAACTTATTTCAAAGCAAGTCGAACGGATTCTAGTTTTGCACTACAAACACAAGTTTTGTGCATAACATGCAAATGATCATAGCAAGGAAAGTGTGCATTCTTTTAACCTTAAAATCATTTCAATGAGTCATTTAAAGTCAATATCATATTTCAAAGCAATTCGAACGAATTCTGTTTTTGCACTACAAACACAACTTTTGTGAATAACTTGCAATTAATCATTGCAAAGAAACTGTGCATTCGTTTAACCTTAAAATCATTTCAATGAGTCATTTCAAGTCAATAATTTATTTCAAAGCAATTCGAACGAATTCTATTTTTGCGCTACAAACACAACTTTTGTGCATAATCTGCAAGTGATCAATGCAAGGAAAGTGTCCATTCGTTTAGCCTTAAAATAATTTAAATGGGTCATTTCAAGTCAATAACTTATTTCAAAGCAAGTCGAACGGATTCTATTTTTGCACTACAAACACAAGTTTTGTGCATAATGTGCGAGTGATCAATGCAAGGAAAGTGTCCATTCGTTTAGCCTTAAAATAATTTAAATGAGTCATTTCAAGTCAATAACTTATATTTCAAAGCAAGTCCAACGGATTCTAGTTTTGCACTACAAACACAAGTTTTGTGCATAAGATGCAAATGATCATTGCAAGGAAAGTGTGCATTCTTTTAACCTTAAAATCATTTCAATGAGACATTTCAAGTCAATAACTTATTTCAAAGCAAGTCGAACGGATTCTATTTTTGCACTACAAACACAAGTTTTGTGCATAACATGCAAATGATCATAGCAAGGAAAGTGTGCATTCTTTCAACCTTAAAATCATTTCAATGAGACATTTCAAGTCAATAACTTATTTCAAAGCAAGTCGAACGGATTCTATTTTTGCACTACAAACACAAGTTTTGTGCATAACATGCAAATGAGCATAGCAAGGAAAGTGTGTGTTCTTTTAACCTTAAAATCATTTCAATGAGTCATTTAAAGTCAATATCATATTTCAAAGCAATTCGAACGAATTCTGTTTTTGCACTACAAACACAACTTTTGTGAATAACTTACAATTAATCATTGCAAAGAAACTGTGCATTCGTTTAACCTTAAAATCATTTCAATGAGTCATTTCAAGTCAATAATTTATTTCAAAGCAATTCGAACGAATTCTATTTTTGCGCTACAAACACAACTTTTGTGCATAATCTGCAAGTGATCAATGCAAGGAAAGTGTCCATTCGTTTAGCCTTAAAATAATTTAAATGAGTCATTTCAAGTGAATAACTTATTTCAAAGCAAGTCGAACGGATTCTATTTTTGCACTACAAACACAAGTTTTGTGCATAATGTGCGAGTGATCAATGCAAGGAAAGTGTCCATTCGTTTAGCCTTAAAATAATTTAAATGAGTCATTTCAAGTCAATAACTTATATTTCAAAGCAAGTCCAACGGATTCTAGTTTTGCACTACAAACACAAGTTTTGTGCATAAGATGCAAATGATCATTGCAAGGAAAGTGTGCATTCTTTTAACCTTAAAATCATTTCAATGAGACATTTCGAGTCAATAACTTATTTCAAAGCAAGTCGAACGGATTCTATTTTTGCACTACAAACACAAGTTTTGTGCATAACATGCAAATGATCATAGCAAGGAAAGTGTGCATTCTTTCAACCTTAAAATCATTTCAATGAGACATTTCAAGTCAATAACTTATTTCAAAGCAAGTCGAACGGATTCTATTTTTGCACTACAAACACAAGTTTTGTGCATAACATGCAAATGATCATAGCAAGGAAAGTGCGCATTCTTTTAACCTTAAAATCATTTCAATGAGTCATTTAAAGTTAATATCATATTTCAAAGCAATTCGAACGAATTCTGTTTTTGCACTACAAACATAACTTTTGTGAATAACTTGCAATTAATCATTGCAAAGAAACTGTGCGTTCGTTTAACCTTAAAATCATTTCAATGAGTCAATTCAAGTCAATAATTTATTTCAACGCAATTCGAACGAATTCTATTTTTGCGCTACAAACACAACTTTTGTGCATAATCTGCAAGTGATCAATGCATGGAAAGTGTCCATTCGTTTAGCCTTAAAATAATTTAAATGAGTCATTTCAAGTCAATAACTTATTTCAAAGCAAGTCGAACGGATTCTATTTTTGCACTACAAACACAAGTTTTGTGCATAATGTGCGAGTGATCAATGCAAGGAAAGTGTCCATTCGGTTAGCCTTAAAATAATTTAAATGAGTCATTTCAAGTCAATAACTTATTTCAAAGCAAGTCCAACGGATTCTAGTTTTGCACTACAAACACAAGTTTTGTGCATGACATGCAAATGATCATAGCAAGGAAAGTGTGCATTCTTTTAACCTTAAAATCATTTCAATGAAACATTTCAAGTCAATAACTTATTTCAAAGCAAGTCGAACGGATTCTATTTTTGTACTACAAACACAAGTTTTGTACATAACATGCAAATGATCATAGCAAGGAAAGTGCGCATTCTTTTAATCTTAAAATCATTTCAATGAGTCATTTCAAGTCAATATCATATTTCAAAGCAATTCGAACGACTTCTGTTTTTGCACTACAAACACAACTTTTGTGCATAATTCGCAAATGATCAATGCAAGGAAAGTGTCCATTCGTTTAACCTTAAAATCATTTAAATGAGTCATTTCAAGTCAATAACTTATTTCAAAGCAAGTCGAACGGATTCTAGTTTTGCACTACAAACACAAGTTCTGTGCATAACATGCAAATGAGCATAGCAAGGAAAGTGTGTGTTCTTTTAACCTTAAAATCATTTCAATGAGTCATTTAAAGTCAATATCATATTTCAAAGCAATTCGAACGAATTCTGTTTTTGCACTACAAACACAACTTTTGTGAATAACTTGCAATTAATCATTGCAAAGAAACTGTGCATTCGTTTAACCTTAAAATCATTTCAATGAGTCATTTCAAGTCAATAATTTATTTCAAAGCAATTCGAACGAATTCTATTTTTGCGCTACAAACACAACTTTTGTGCATAATCTGCAAGTGATCAATGCAAGGAAAGTGTCCATTCGTTTAGCCTTAAAATAATTTAAATGAGTCATTTCAAGTCAATAACTTATTTCAAAGCAAGTCGAACGGATTCTATTTTTGCACTACAAACACAAGTTTTGTGCATAATGTGCGAGTGATCAATGCAAGGAAAGTGTCCATTCGTTTAGCCTTAAAATAATTTAAATGAGTCATTTCAAGTCAATAACTTATATTTCAAAGCAAGTCCAACGGATTCTAGTTTTGCACTACAAACACAAGTTTTGTGCATAAGATGCAAATGATCATTGCAAGGAAAGTGTGCATTCTTTTAACCTTAAAATCATTTCAATGAGACATTTCAAGTCAATAACTTATTTCAAAGCAAGTCGAACGGATTCTATTTTTGCACTACAAACACAAGTTTTGTGCATAACATGCAAATGATCATAGCAAGGAAAGTGTGCATTCTTTCAACCTTAAAATCATTTCAATGAGACATTTCAAGTCAATAACTTATTTCAAAGCAAGTCGAACGGATTCTATTTTTTCACTACAAACACAAGTTTTGTGCATAACATGCAAATGATCATAGCAAGGAAAGTGTGCATTCTTTTAACCTTAAAATCATTTCAATGAGTCATTTAAAGTCAATATCATATTTCAAAGCAATTCGAACGAATTCTGTTTTTGCACTACAAACATAACTTTTGTGAATAACTTGCAATTAATCATTGCAAAGAAACTGTGCGTTCGTTTAACCTTAAAATCATTTCAATGAGTCAATTCAAGTCAATAATTTATTTCAACGCAATTCGAACGAATTCTATTTTTGCGCTACAAACACAACTTTTGTGCATAATCTGCAAGTGATCAATGCATGGAAAGTGTCCATTCGTTTAGCCTTAAAATAATTTAAATGAGTCATTTCAAGTCAATAACTTATTTCAAAGCAAGTCGAACGGATTCTATTTTTGCACTACAAACACAAGTTTTGTGCATAATGTGCGAGTGATCAATGCAAGGAAAGTGTCCATTCGTTTAGCCTTAAAATAATTTAAATGAGTCATTTCAAGCCAATAACTTATTTCAAAGCAAGTCGAACGGATTCTAGTTTTGCACTACAAACACAAGTTTTGTGCATAACATGCAAATGATCATAGCAAGGAAAGTGTGTATTCTTTTAACCTTAAAATCATTTCAATGATGATTTAAAGTCAATATCATATTTCAAAGCAATTCGAACGAATTCTGTTTTTGCACTACAAACACAACTTTTGTGAATAACTTGCAATTAATCATTGCAAAGAAACTGTGCATTCGTTTAGCCTTAAAATCATTTAAATGAGTCATTTCAACTCAATAACTTATTTCAAAGCAAGTCCAACGGATTCTAGTTTTGCACTACAAACACAAGTTTTGTGCATAACATGCAAATGATCATAGCAAGGAAAGTGTGCATTCTTTTAACCTTAAAATCATTTCAATGAGTCATTTCAAGTGAATTACTTATTTCAAAGCAATTCAAACGAATTCTGTTTTTGCACTACAAACACAAGTTTTGTGCTTAACTTGCAAATGATCGTTGCAAGGAAAGTGTGCATTTGTTTGACCTTAAAATCATTTAAATGAGTCATTTTAAGTAAATAACTTATTTCAAAGCAAGTCGAACGGATTCTAGTTATGCACTACAAACACAAGTTTTGTGCATGACATGCAAATGATCATAGCAAGGAAAGTGTGCATTCTTTTAACCTTAAAATCATTTCAATGAAACATTTCAAGTCAATAACTTATTTCAAAGCAAGTCGAACGGATTCTATTTTTGTACTACAAACACAAGTTTTGTACATAACATGCAAATGATCATAGCAAGGAAAGTGCGCATTCTTTTAATCTTAAAATCATTTCAATGAGTCATTTCAAGTCAATATCATATTTCAAAGCAATTCGAACGAATTCTGTTTTTGCACTACAAACACAACTTTTGTGCATAATTCGCAAATGATCAATGCAAGGAAAGTGTCCATTCGTTTAACCTTAAAATCATTTAAATGAGTCATTTCAAGTCAATAACTTATTTCAAAGCAAGTCGAACGGATTCTAGTTTTGCACTACAAACACAAGTTCTGTGCATAACATGCAAATGAGCATAGCAAGGAAAGTGTGTGTTCTTTTAACCTTAAAATCATTTCAATGAGTCATTTAAAGTCAATATCATATTTCAAAGCAATTCGAACGAATTCTGTTTTTGCACTACAAACACAACTTTTGTGAATAACTTGCAATTAATCATTGCAAAGAAACTGTGCATTCGTTTAGCCTTAAAATCATTTAAATGAGTCATTTCAACTCAATAACTTATTTCAAAGCAAGTCCAACGGATTCTAGTTTTGCACTACAAACACAAGTTTTGTGCATAACATGCAAATGATCATAGCAAGGAAAGTGTGCATTCTTTTAACCTTAAAATCATTTCAATGAGTCATTTCAAGTGAATTACTTATTTCAAAGCAATTCAAACGAATTCTGTTTTTGCACTACAAACACAAGTTTTGTGCTTAACTTGCAAATGATCGTTGCAAGGAAAGTGTGCATTTGTTTGACCTTAAAATCATTTAAATGAGTCATTTTAAGTAAATAACTTATTTCAAAGCAAGTCGAACGGATTCTAGTTATGCACTACAAACACAAGTTTTGTGCATGACATGCAAATGATCATAGCAAGGAAAGTGTGCATTCTTTTAACCTTAAAATCATTTCAATGAAACATTTCAAGTCAATAACTTATTTCAAAGCAAGTCGAACGGATTCTATTTTTGTACTACAAACACAAGTTTTGTACATAACATGCAAATGATCATAGCAAGGAAAGTGCGCATTCTTTTAATCTTAAAATCATTTCAATGAGTCATTTCAAGTCAATATCATATTTCAAAGCAATTCGAACGAATTCTGTTTTTGCACTACAAACACAACTTTTGTGCATAATTCGCAAATGATCAATGCAAGGAAAGTGTCCATTCGTTTAACCTTAAAATCATTTAAATGAGTCATTTCAAGTCAATAACTTATTTCAAAGCAAGTCGAACGGATTCTAGTTTTGCACTACAAACACAAGTTTTGTGCATAACATGCAAATGAGCATAGCAAGGAAAGTGTGTGTTCTTTTAACCTTAAAATCATTTCAATGAGTCATTTAAAGTCAATATCATATTTCAAAGCAATTCGAACGAATTCTGTTTTTGCACTACAAACACAACTTTTGTGAATAACTTGCAATTAATCATTGCAAAGAAACTGTGCATTCGTTTAACCTTAAAATCATTTCAATGAGTCATTTCAAGTCAATAATTTATTTCAAAGCAATTCGAACGAATTCTATTTTTGCGCTACAAACACAACTTTTGTGCATAATCTGCAAGTGATCAATGCAAGGAAAGTGTCCATTCGTTTAGCCTTAAAATAATTTAAATGGGTCATTTCAAGTCAATAACTTATTTCAAAGCAAGTCGAACGGATTCTATTTTTGCACTACAAACACAAGTTTTGTGCATAATGTGCGAGTGATCAATGCAAGGAAAGTGTCCATTCGTTTAGCCTTAAAATAATTTAAATGAGTCATTTCAAGTCAATAACTTATATTTCAAAGCAAGTCCAACGGATTCTAGTTTTGCACTACAAACACAAGTTTTGTGCATAAGATGCAAATGATCATTGCAAGGAAAGTGTGCATTCTTTTAACCTTAAAATCATTTCAATGAGACATTTCAAGTCAATAACTTATTTCAAAGCAAGTCGAACGGATTCTATTTTTGCACTACAAACACAAGTTTTGTGCATAACATGCAAATGATCATAGCAAGGAAAGTGTGCATTCTTTCAACCTTAAAATCATTTCAATGAGACATTTCAAGTCAATAACTTATTTCAAAGCAAGTCGAACGGATTCTATTTTTGCACTACAAACACAAGTTTTGTGCATAACATGCAAATGAGCATAGCAAGGAAAGTGTGTGTTCTTTTAACCTTAAAATCATTTCAATGAGTCATTTAAAGTCAATATCATATTTCAAAGCAATTCAAACGAATTCTGTTTTTGCACTACAAACACAACTTTTGTGAATAACTTACAATTAATCATTGCAAAGAAACTGTGCATTCGTTTAACCTTAAAATCATTTCAATGAGTCATTTCAAGTCAATAATTTATTTCAAAGCAATTCGAACGAATTCTATTTTTGCGCTACAAACACAACTTTTGTGCATAATCTGCAAGTGATCAATGCAAGGAAAGTGTCCATTCGTTTAGCCTTAAAATAATTTAAATGAGTCATTTCAAGTGAATAACTTATTTCAAAGCAAGTCGAACGGATTCTATTTTTGCACTACAAACACAAGTTTTGTGCATAATGTGCGAGTGATCAATGCAAGGAAAGTGTCCATTCGTTTAGCCTTAAAATAATTTAAATGAGTCATTTCAAGTCAATAACTTATATTTCAAAGCAAGTCCAACGGATTCTAGTTTTGCACTACAAACACAAGTTTTGTGCATAAGATGCAAATGATCATTGCAAGGAAAGTGTGCATTCTTTTAACCTTAAAATCATTTCAATGAGACATTTCGAGTCAATAACTTATTTCAAAGCAAGTCGAACGGATTCTATTTTTGCACTACAAACACAAGTTTTGTGCATAACATGCAAATGATCATAGCAAGGAAAGTGTGCATTCTTTCAACCTTAAAATCATTTCAATGAGACATTTCAAGTCAATAACTTATTTCAAAGCAAGTCGAACGGATTCTATTTTTGCACTACAAACACAAGTTTTGTGCATAACATGCAAATGAGCATAGCAAGGAAAGTGTGTGTTCTTTTAACCTTAAAATCATTTCAATGAGTCATTTAAAGTCAATATCATATTTCAAAGCAATTCGAACGAATTCTGTTTTTGCACTACAAACACAACTTTTGTGAATAACTTACAATTAATCATTGCAAAGAAACTGTGCATTCGTCTAACCTTAAAATCATTTCAATGAGTCATTTCAAGTCAATAATTTATTTCAAAGCAATTCGAACGAATTCTATTTTTGCGCTACAAACACAACTTTTGTGCATAATCTGCAAGTGATCAATGCAAGGAAAGTGTCCATTCGTTTAGCCTTAAAATAATTTAAATGAGTCATTTCAAGTGAATAACTTATTTCAAAGCAAGTCGAACGGATTCTATTTTTGCACTACAAACACAAGTTTTGTGCATAATGTGCGAGTGATCAATGCAAGGAAAGTGTCCATTCGTTTAGCCTTAAAATAATTTAAATGAGTCATTTCAAGTCAATAACTTATATTTCAAAGCAAGTCCAACGGATTCTAGTTTTGCACTACAAACACAAGTTTTGTGCATAAGATGCAAATGATCATTGCAAGGAAAGTGTGCATTCTTTTAACCTTAAAATCATTTCAATGAGACATTTCGAGTCAATAACTTATTTCAAAGCAAGTCGAACGGATTCTATTTTTGCACTACAAACACAAGTTTTGTGCATAACATGCAAATGATCATAGCAAGGAAAGTGTGCATTCTTTCAACCTTAAAATCATTTCAATGAGACATTTCAAGTCAATAACTTATTTCAAAGCAAGTCGAACGGATTCTATTTTTGCACTACAAACACAAGTTTTGTGCATAACATGCAAATGATCATAGCAAGGAAAGTGTGCATTCTTTTAACCTTAAAATCATTTCAATGAGTCATTTAAAGTTAATATCATATTTCAAAGCAATTCGAACGAATTCTGTTTTTGCACTACAAACATAACTTTTGTGAATAACTTGCAATTAATCATTGCAAAGAAACTGTGCGTTCGTTTAACCTTAAAATCATTTCAATGAGTCAATTCAAGTCAATAATTTATTTCAACGCAATTCGAACGAATTCTATTTTTGCGCTACAAACACAACTTTTGTGCATAATCTGCAAGTGATCAATGCATGGAAAGTGTCCATTCGTTTAGCCTTAAAATAATTTAAATGAGTCATTTCAAGTCAATAACTTATTTCAAAGCAAGTCGAACGGATTCTATTTTTGCACTACAAACACAAGTTTTGTGCATAATGTGCGAGTGATCAATGCAAGGAAAGTGTCCATTCGTTTGGCCTTAAAATAATTTAAATGAGTCATTTCAAGTCAATAACTTATTTCAAAGCAAGTCCAACGGATTCTAGTTTTGCACTACAAACACAAGTTTTGTGCATGACATGCAAATGATCATAGCAAGGAAAGTGTGCATTCTTTTAACCTTAAAATCATTTCAATGAAACATTTCAAGTCAATAACTTATTTCAAAGCAAGTCGAACGGATTATATTTTTGTACTACAAACACAAGTTTTGTACATAACATGCAAATGATCATAGCAAGGAAAGTGCGCATTCTTTTAATCTTAAAATCATTTCAATGAGTCATTTCAAGTCAATATCATATTTCAAAGCAATTCGAACGAATTCTGTTTTTGCACTACAAACACAACTTTTGTGCATAATTCGCAAATGATCAATGCAAGGAAAGTGTCCATTCGTTTAATCTTAAAATCATTTAAATGAGTCATTTCAAGTCAATAACTTATTTCAAAGCAAGTCGAACGGATTCTAGTTTTGCACTACAAACACAAGTTTTGTGCATAACATGCAAATGAGCATAGCAAGGAAAGTGTGTGTTCTTTTAACCTTAAAATCATTTCAATGAGTCATTTAAAGTCAATATCATATTTCAAAGCAATTCGAACGAATTCTGTTTTTGCACTACAAACACAACTTTTGTGAATAACTTGCAATTAATCATTGCAAAGAAACTGTGCATTCGTTTAACCTTAAAATCATTTCAATGAGTCATTTCAAGTCAATAATTTATTTCAAAGCAATTCGAACGAATTCTATTTTTGCGCTACAAACACAACTTTTGTGCATAATCTGCAAGTGATCAATGCAAGGAAAGTGTCCATTCGTTTAGCCTTAAAATAATTTAAATGAGTCATTTCAAGTCAATAACTTATTTCAAAGCAAGTCGAACGGATTCTATTTTTGCACTACAAACACAAGTTTTGTGCATAATGTGCGAGTGATCAATGCAAGGAAAGTGTCCATTCGTTTAGCCTTAAAATAATTTAAATGAGTCATTTCAAGTCAATAACTTATATTTCAAAGCAAGTCCAACGGATTCTAGTTTTGCACTACAAACACAAGTTTTGTGTATAAGATGCAAATGATCATTGCAAGGAAAGTGTGCATTCTTTTAACCTTAAAATCATTTCAATGAGACATTTCAAGTCAATAACTTATTTCAAAGCAAGTCGAACGGATTCTATTTTTGCACTACAAACACAAGTTTTGTGCATAACATGCAAATGATCATAGCAAGGAAAGTGTGCATTCTTTCAACCTTAAAAATCATTTCAATGAGACATTTCAAGTCAATAACTTATTTCAAAGCAAGTCGAACGGATTCTATTTTTGCACTACAAACACAAGTTTTGTGCATAACATGCAAATGATCATAGCAAGGAAAGTGTGCATTCTTTTAACCTTAAAATCATTTCAATGAGTCATTTAAAGTCAATATCATATTTCAAAGCAATTCGAACGAATTCTGTTTTTGCACTACAAACACAACTTTTGTGAATAACTTGCAATTAATCATTGCAAAGAAACTGTGCGTTCGTTTGACCTTAAAATCATTTCAATGAGTCAATTCAAGTCAATAATTTATTTCAACGCAATTCGAACGAATTCTATTTTTGCGCTACAAACACAACTTTTGTGCATAATCTGCAAGTGATCAATGCATGGAAAGTGTCCATTCGTTTAGCCTTAAAATAATTTAAATGAGTCATTTCAAGTCAATAACTTATTTCAAAGCAAGTCGAACGGATTCTACTTTTGCACTACAAACACAAGTTTTGTGCATAATGTGCGAGTGATCAATGCAAGGAAAGTGTCCATTCGTTTAGCCTTAAAATAATTTAAATGAGTCATTTCAAGTCAATAACTTATTTCAAAGCAAGTCCAACGGATTCTAGTTTTGCACTACAAACACAAGTTTTGTGCATAACATGCAAATGATCATAGCAAGGAAAGTGTGTATTCTTTTAACCTTAAAATCATTTCAATGATGATTTAAAGTCAATATCATATTTCAAAGCAATTCGAACGAATTCTGTTTTTGCACTACAAACACAACTTTTGTGAATAACTTGCAATTAATCATTGCAAAGAAACTGTGCATTCGTTTAGCCTTAAAATCATTTAAATGTGTCATTTCAAGTCAATAACTTATTTCAAAGCAAGTCCAACGGATTCTAGTTTTGCACTACAAACACAAGTTTTGTGCATAACATGCAAATGATCATAGCAAGGAAAGTGTGCATTCTTTTAACCTTAAAATCATTTCAATGAGTCATTTCAAGTGAATTACTTATTTCAAAGCAATTCAAACGAATTCTGTTTTTGCACTACAAACACAAGTTTTGTGCTTAACTTGCAAATGATCGTTGCAAGGAAAGTGTGCATTTGTTTGACCTTAAAATCATTTAAATGAGTCATTTTAAGTAAATAACTTATTTCAAAGCAAGTCGAACGGATTCTAGTTTTGCACTACAAACACAAGTTTTGTGCATGACATGCAAATGATCATAGCAAGGAAAGTGTGCATTCTTTTAACCTTAAAATCATTTCAATGAAACATTTCAAGTCAATAACTTATTTCAAAGCAAGTCGAACGGATTATATTTTTGTACTACAAACACAAGTTTTGTACATAACATGCAAATGATCATAGCAAGGAAAGTGCGCATTCTTTTAATCTTAAAATCATTTCAATGAGTCATTTCAAGTCAATATCATATTTCAAAGCAATTCGAACGAATTCTGTTTTTGCACTACAAACACAACTTTTGTGCATAATTCGCAAATGATCAATGCAAGGAAAGTGTCCATTCGTTTAACCTTAAAATCATTTAAATGAGTCATTTCAAGTCAATAACTTATTTCAAAGCAAGTCGAACGGATTCTAGTTTTGCACTACAAACACAAGTTTTGTGCATAACATGCAAATGAGCATAGCAAGGAAAGTGTGTGTTCTTTTAACCTTAAAATCATTTCAATGAGTCATTTAAAGTCAATATCATATTTCAAAGCAATTCGAACGAATTCTGTTTTTGCACTACAAACACAACTTTTGTGAATAACTTGCAATTAATCATTGCAAAGAAACTGTGCATTCGTTTAACCTTAAAATCATTTCAATGAGTCATTTCAAGTCAATAATTTATTTCAAAGCAATTCGAACGAATTCTATTTTTGCGCTACAAACACAACTTTTGTGCATAATCTGCAAGTGATCAATGCAAGGAAAGTGTCCATTCGTTTAGCCTTAAAATAATTTAAATGGGTCATTTCAAGTCAATAACTTATTTCAAAGCAAGTCGAACGGATTCTATTTTTGCACTACAAACACAAGTTTTGTGCATAATGTGCGAGTGATCAATGCAAGGAAAGTGTCCATTCGTTTAGCCTTAAAATAATTTAAATGAGTCATTTCAAGTCAATAACTTATATTTCAAAGCAAGTCCAACGGATTCTAGTTTTGCACTACAAACACAAGTTTTGTGCATAAGATGCAAATGATCATTGCAAGGAAAGTGTGCATTCTTTTAACCTTAAAATCATTTCAATGAGACATTTCAAGTCAATAACTTATTTCAAAGCAAGTCGAACGGATTCTATTTTTGCACTACAAACACAAGTTTTGTGCATAACATGCAAATGATCATAGCAAGGAAAGTGTGCATTCTTTCAACCTTAAAATCATTTCAATGAGACATTTCAAGTCAATAACTTATTTCAAAGCAAGTCGAACGGATTCTATTTTTGCACTACAAACACAAGTTTTGTGCATAACATGCAAATGAGCATAGCAAGGAAAGTGTGTGTTCTTTTAACCTTAAAATCATTTCAATGAGTCATTTAAAGTCAATATCATATTTCAAAGCAATTCAAACGAATTCTGTTTTTGCACTACAAACACAACTTTTGTGAATAACTTACAATTAATCATTGCAAAGAAACTGTGCATTCGTTTAACCTTAAAATCATTTCAATGAGTCATTTCAAGTCAATAATTTATTTCAAAGCAATTCGAACGAATTCTATTTTTGCGCTACAAACACAACTTTTGTGCATAATCTGCAAGTGATCAATGCAAGGAAAGTGTCCATTCGTTTAGCCTTAAAATAATTTAAATGAGTCATTTCAAGTGAATAACTTATTTCAAAGCAAGTCGAACGGATTCTATTTTTGCACTACAAACACAAGTTTTGTGCATAATGTGCGAGTGATCAATGCAAGGAAAGTGTCCATTCGTTTAGCCTTAAAATAATTTAAATGAGTCATTTCAAGTCAATAACTTATATTTCAAAGCAAGTCCAACGGATTCTAGTTTTGCACTACAAACACAAGTTTTGTGCATAAGATGCAAATGATCATTGCAAGGAAAGTGTGCATTCTTTTAACCTTAAAATCATTTCAATGAGACATTTCGAGTCAATAACTTATTTCAAAGCAAGTCGAACGGATTCTATTTTTGCACTACAAACACAAGTTTTGTGCATAACATGCAAATGATCATAGCAAGGAAAGTGTGCATTCTTTCAACCTTAAAATCATTTCAATGAGACATTTCAAGTCAATAACTTATTTCAAAGCAAGTCGAACGGATTCTATTTTTGCACTACAAACACAAGTTTTGTGCATAACATGCAAATGAGCATAGCAAGGAAAGTGTGTGTTCTTTTAACCTTAAAATCATTTCAATGAGTCATTTAAAGTCAATATCATATTTCAAAGCAATTCGAACGAATTCTGTTTTTGCACTACAAACACAACTTTTGTGAATAACTTACAATTAATCATTGCAAAGAAACTGTGCATTCGTTTAACCTTAAAATCATTTCAATGAGTCATTTCAAGTCAATAATTTATTTCAAAGCAATTCGAACGAATTCTATTTTTGCGCTACAAACACAACTTTTGTGCATAATCTGCAAGTGATCAATGCAAGGAAAGTGTCCATTCGTTTAGCCTTAAAATAATTTAAATGAGTCATTTCAAGTGAATAACTTATTTCAAAGCAAGTCGAACGGATTCTATTTTTGCACTACAAACACAAGTTTTGTGCATAATGTGCGAGTGATCAATGCAAGGAAAGTGTCCATTCGTTTAGCCTTAAAATAATTTAAATGAGTCATTTCAAGTCAATAACTTATATTTCAAAGCAAGTCCAACGGATTCTAGTTTTGCACTACAAACACAAGTTTTGTGCATAAGATGCAAATGATCATTGCAAGGAAAGTGTGCATTCTTTTAACCTTAAAATCATTTCAATGAGACATTTCGAGTCAATAACTTATTTCAAAGCAAGTCGAACGGATTCTATTTTTGCACTACAAACACAAGTTTTGTGCATAACATGCAAATGATCATAGCAAGGAAAGTGTGCATTCTTTCAACCTTAAAATCATTTCAATGAGACATTTCAAGTCAATAACTTATTTCAAAGCAAGTCGAACGGATTCTATTTTTGCACTACAAACACAAGTTTTGTGCATAACATGCAAATGATCATAGCAAGGAAAGTGTGCATTCTTTTAACCTTAAAATCATTTCAATGAGTCATTTAAAGTTAATATCATATTTCAAAGCAATTCGAACGAATTCTGTTTTTGCACTACAAACATAACTTTTGTGAATAACTTGCAATTAATCATTGCAAAGAAACTGTGCGTTCGTTTAACCTTAAAATCATTTCAATGAGTCAATTCAAGTCAATAATTTATTTCAACGCAATTCGAACGAATTCTATTTTTGCGCTACAAACACAACTTTTGTGCATAATCTGCAAGTGATCAATGCATGGAAAGTGTCCATTCGTTTAGCCTTAAAATAATTTAAATGAGTCATTTCAAGTGAATAACTTATTTCAAAGCAAGTCGAACGGATTCTATTTTTGCACTACAAACACAAGTTTTGTGCATAATGTGCGAGTGATCAATGCAAGGAAAGTGTCCATTCGTTTAGCCTTAAAATAATTTAAATGAGTCATTTCAAGTCAATAACTTATTTCAAAGCAAGTCCAACGGATTCTAGTTTTGCACTACAAACACAAGTTTTGTGCATGACATGCAAATGATCATAGCAAGGAAAGTGTGCATTCTTTTAACCTTAAAATCATTTCAATGAAACATTTCAAGTCAATAACTTATTTCAAAGCAAGTCGAACGGATTATATTTTTGTACTACAAACACAAGTTTTGTACATAACATGCAAATGATCATAGCAAGGAAAGTGCGCATTCTTTTAATCTTAAAATCATTTCAATGAGTCATTTCAAGTCAATATCATATTTCAAAGCAATTCGAACGAATTCTGTTTTTGCACTACAAACACAACTTTTGTGCATAATTCGCAAATGATCAATGCAAGGAAAGTGTCCATTCGTTTAATCTTAAAATCATTTAAATGAGTCATTTCAAGTCAATAACTTATTTCAAAGCAAGTCGAACGGATTCTAGTTTTGCACTACAAACACAAGTTTTGTGCATAACATGCAAATGAGCATAGCAAGGAAAGTGTGTGTTCTTTTAACCTTAAAATCATTTCAATGAGTCATTTAAAGTCAATATCATATTTCAAAGCAATTCGAACGAATTCTGTTTTTGCACTACAAACACAACTTTTGTGAATAACTTGCAATTAATCATTGCAAAGAAACTGTGCATTCGTTTAACCTTAAAATCATTTCAATGAGTCATTTCAAGTCAATAATTTATTTCAAAGCAATTCGAACGAATTCTATTTTTGCGCTACAAACACAACTTTTGTGCATAATCTGCAAGTGATCAATGCAAGGAAAGTGTCCATTCGTTTAGCCTTAAAATAATTTAAATGAGTCATTTCAAGTCAATAACTTATTTCAAAGCAAGTCGAACGGATTCTATTTTTGCACTACAAACACAAGTTTTGTGCATAATGTGCGAGTGATCAATGCAAGGAAAGTGTCCATTCGTTTAGCCTTAAAATAATTTAAATGAGTCATTTCAAGTCAATAACTTATATTTCAAAGCAAGTCCAACGGATTCTAGTTTTGCACTACAAACACAAGTTTTGTGTATAAGATGCAAATGATCATTGCAAGGAAAGTGTGCATTCTTTTAACCTTAAAATCATTTCAATGAGACATTTCAAGTCAATAACTTATTTCAAAGCAAGTCGAACGGATTCTATTTTTGCACTACAAACACAAGTTTTGTGCATAACATGCAAATGATCATAGCAAGGAAAGTGTGCATTCTTTCAACCTTAAAAATCATTTCAATGAGACATTTCAAGTCAATAACTTATTTCAAAGCAAGTCGAACGGATTCTATTTTTGCACTACAAACACAAGTTTTGTGCATAACATGCAAATGATCATAGCAAGGAAAGTGTGCATTCTTTTAACCTTAAAATCATTTCAATGAGTCATTTAAAGTCAATATCATATTTCAAAGCAATTCGAACGAATTCTGTTTTTGCACTACAAACACAACTTTTGTGAATAACTTGCAATTAATCATTGCAAAGAAACTGTGCGTTCGTTTAACCTTAAAATCATTTCAATGAGTCAATTCAAGTCAATAATTTATTTCAACGCAATTCGAACGAATTCTATTTTTGCGCTACAAACACAACTTTTGTGCATAATCTGCAAGTGATCAATGCATGGAAAGTGTCCATTCGTTTAGCCTTAAAATAATTTAAATGAGTCATTTCAAGTCAATAACTTATTTCAAAGCAAGTCGAACGGATTCTATTTTTGCACTACAAACACAAGTTTTGTGCATAATGTGCGAGTGATCAATGCAAGGAAAGTGTCCATTCATTTAGCCTTAAAATAATTTAAATGAGTCATTTCAAGTCAATAACTTATTTCAAAGCAAGTCCAACGGATTCTAGTTTTGCACTACAAACACAAGTTTTGTGCATAACATGCAAATGATCATAGCAAGGAAAGTGTGTATTCTTTTAACCTTAAAATCATTTCAATGATGATTTAAAGTCAATATCATATTTCAAAGCAATTCGAACGAATTCTGTTTTTGCACTACAAACACAACTTTTGTGAATAACTTGCAATTAATCATTGCAAAGAAACTGTGCATTCGTTTAGCCTTAAAATCATTTAAATGTGTCATTTCAAGTCAATAACTTATTTCAAAGCAAGTCCAACGGATTCTAGTTTTGCACTACAAACACAAGTTTTGTGCATAACATGCAAATGATCATAGCAAGGAAAGTGTGCATTCTTTTAACCTTAAAATCATTTCAATGAGTCATTTCAAGTGAATTACTTATTTCAAAGCAATTCAAACGAATTCTGTTTTTGCACTACAAACACAAGTTTTGTGCTTAACTTGCAAATGATCGTTGCAAGGAAAGTGTGCATTTGTTTGACCTTAAAATCATTTAAATGAGTCATTTTAAGTAAATAACTTATTTCAAAGCAAGTCGAACGGATTCTAGTTTTGCACTACAAACACAAGTTTTGTGCATGACATGCAAATGATCATAGCAAGGAAAGTGTGCATTCTTTTAACCTTAAAATCATTTCAATGAAACATTTCAAGTCAATAACTTATTTCAAAGCAAGTCGAACGGATTATATTTTTGTACTACAAACACAAGTTTTGTACATAACATGCAAATGATCATAGCAAGGAAAGTGCGCATTCTTTTAATCTTAAAATCATTTCAATGAGTCATTTCAAGTCAATATCATATTTCAAAGCAATTCGAACGAATTCTGTTTTTGCACTACAAACACAACTTTTGTGCATAATTCGCAAATGATCAATGCAAGGAAAGTGTCCATTCGTTTAACCTTAAAATCATTTAAATGAGTCATTTCAAGTCAATAACTTATTTCAAAGCAAGTCGAACGGATTCTAGTTTTGCACTACAAACACAAGTTTTGTACATAACATGCAAATGAGCATAGCAAGGAAAGTGTGTGTTCTTTTAACCTTAAAATCATTTCAATGAGTCATTTAAAGTCAATATCATATTTCAAAGCAATTCGAACGAATTCTGTTTATGCACTACAAACACAACTTTTGTGAATAACTTGCAATTAATCATTGCAAAGAAACTGTGCATTCGTTTAACCTTAAAATCATTTCAATGAGTCATTTCAAGTCAATAATTTATTTCAAAACAATTCGAACGAATTCTATTTTTGCGCTACAAACACAACTTTTGTGCATAATCTGCAAGTGATCAATGCAAGGAAAGTGTCCATTCGTTTAGCCTTAAAATAATTTAAATGAGTCATTTCAAGTCAATAACTTATTTCAAAGCAAGTCGAACGGATTCTATTTTTGCACTACAAACACAAGTTTTGTGCATAATGTGCGAGTGATCAATGCAAGGAAAGTGTCCATTCGTTTAGCCTTAAAATAATTTAAATGAGTCATTTCAAGTCAATAACTTATATTTCAAAGCAAGTCCAACGGATTCTAGTTTTGCACTACAAACACAAGTTTTGTGCATAAGATGCAAATGATCATTGCAAGGAAAGTGTGCATTCTTTTAACCTTAAAATCATTTCAATGAGACATTTCAAGTCAATAACTTATTTCAAAGCAAGTCGAACGGATTCTATTTTTGCACTACAAACACAAGTTTTGTGCATAACATGCAAATGATCATAGCAAGGAAAGTGTGCATTCTTTCAACCTTAAAATCATTTCAATGAGACATTTCAAGTCAATAACTTATTTCAAAGCAAGTCGAACGGATTCTATTTTTGCACTACAAACACAAGTTTTGTGCATAACATGCAAATGATCATAGCAAGGAAAGTGTGCATTCTTTTAACCTTAAAATCATTTCAATGAGTCATTTAAAGTCAATATCATATTTCAAAGCAATTCGAACGAATTCTGTTTTTGCACTACAAACACACTTTTGTGAATAACTTGCAATTAATCATTGCAAAGAAACTGTGCGTTCGTTTAACCTTAAAATCATTTCAATGAGTCAATTCAAGTCAATAATTTATTTCAACGCAATTCGAACGAATTCTATTTTTGCGCTACAAACACAACTTTTGTGCATAATCTGCAAGTGATCAATGCATGGAAAGTGTCCATTCGTTTAGCCTTAAAATAATTTAAATGAGTCATTTCAAGTCAATAACTTATTTCAAAGCAAGTCGAACGGATTCTATTTTTGCACTACAAACACAAGTTTTGTGCATAATGTGCGAGTGATCAATGCAAGGAAAGTGTCCATTCGTTTAGCCTTAAAATAATTTAAATGAGTCATTTCAAGTCAATAACTTATATTTCAAAGCAAGTCCAACGGATTCTAGTTTTGCACTACAAACACAAGTTTTGTGCATAAGATGCAAATGATCATTGCAAGGAAAGTGTGTGTTCTTTTAACCTTAAAATCATTTCAATGAGTCATTTAAAGTCAATATCATATTTCAAAGCAATTCGAACGAATTCTGTTTATGCACTACAAACACAACTTTTGTGAATAACTTGCAATTAATCATTGCAAAGAAACTGTGCATTCGTTTAACCTTAAAATCATTTCAATGAGTCATTTCAAGTCAATAATTTATTTCAAAACAATTCGAACGAATTCTATTTTTGCGCTACAAACACAACTTTTGTGCATAATCTGCAAGTGATCAATGCAAGGAAAGTGTCCATTCGTTTAGCCTTAAAATAATTTAAATGAGTCATTTCAAGTCAATAACTTATTTCAAAGCAAGTCGAACGGATTCTATTTTTGCACTACAAACACAAGTTTTGTGCATAATGTGCGAGTGATCAATGCAAGGAAAGTGTCCATTCGTTTAGCCTTAAAATAATTTAAATGAGTCATTTCAAGTCAATAACTTATATTTCAAAGCAAGTCCAACGGATTCTAGTTTTGGACTACAAACACAAGTTTTGTGCATAAGATGCAAATGATCATTGCAAGGAAAGTGTGCATTCTTTTAACCTTAAAATCATTTCAATGAGACATTTCAAGTCAATAACTTATTTCAAAGCAAGTCGAACGGATTCTATTTTTGCACTACAAACACAAGTTTTGTGCATAACATGCAAATGATCATAGCAAGGAAAGTGTGCATTCTTTCAACCTTAAAATCATTTCAATGAGACATTTCAAGTCAATAACTTATTTCAAAGCAAGTCGAACGGATTCTATTTTTGCACTACAAACACAAGTTTTGTGCATAACATGCAAATGATCATAGCAAGGAAAGTGTGCATTCTTTTAACCTTAAAATCATTTCAATGAGTCATTTAAAGTCAATATCATATTTCAAAGCAATTCGAACGAATTCTGTTTTTGCACTACAAACACAACTTTTGTGAATAACTTGCAATTAATCATTGCAAAGAAACTGTGCGTTCGTTTAACCTTAAAATCATTTCAATGAGTCAATTCAAGTCAATAATTTATTTCAACGCAATTCGAACGAATTCTATTTTTGCGCTACAAACACAACTTTTGTGCATAATCTGCAGGTGATCAATGCATGGAAAGTGTCCATTCGTTTAGCCTTAAAATAATTTAAATGAGTCATTTCAAGTCAATAACTTATTTCAAAGCAAGTCGAACGGATTCTATTTTTGCACTACAAACACAAGTTTTGTGCATAATGTGCGAGTGATCAATGCAAGGAAAGTGTCCATTCGTTTAGCCTTAAAATAATTTAAATGAGTCATTTCAAGTCAATAACTTATTTCAAAGCAAGTCCAACGGATTCTAGTTTTGCACTACAAACACAAGTTTTGTGCATAACATGCAAATGATCATAGCAAGGAAAGTGTGTATTCTTTTAACCTTAAAATCATTTCAATGATGATTTAAAGTCAATATCATATTTCAAAGCAATTCGAACGAATTCTGTTTTTGCACTACAAACACAACTTTTGTGAATAACTTGCAATTAATCATTGCAAAGAAACTGTGCGTTCGTTTAACCTTAAAATCATTTCAATGAGTCAATTCAAGTCAATAATTTATTTCAACGCAATTCGAACGAATTCTATTTTTGCGCTACAAACACAACTTTTGTGCATAATCTGCAAGTGATCAATGCATGGAAAGTGTCCATTCGTTTAGCCTTAAAATAATTTAAATGAGTCATTTCAAGTCAATAACTTATTTCAAAGCAAGTCGAACGGATTCTATTTTTGCACTACAAACACAAGTTTTGTGCATAATGTGCGAGTGATCAATGCAAGGAAAGTGTCCATTCGTTTAGCCTTAAAATAATTTAAATGAGTCATTTCAAGTCAATAACTTATATTTCAAAGCAAGTCCAACGGATTCTAGTTTTGCACTACAAACACAAGTTTTGTGCATAAGATGCAAATGATCATTGCAAGGAAAGTGTGTGTTCTTTTAACCTTAAAATCATTTCAATGAGTCATTTAATGTCAATATCATATTTCAAAGCAATTCGAACGAATTCTGTTTATGCACTACAAACACAACTTTTGTGAATAACTTGCAATTAATCATTGCAAAGAAACTGTGCATTCGTTTAACCTTAAAATCATTTCAATGAGTCATTTCAAGTCAATAATTTATTTCAAAACAATTCGAACGAATTCTATTTTTGCGCTACAAACACAACTTTTGTGCATAATCTGCAAGTGATCAATGCAAGGAAAGTGTCCATTCGTTTAGCCTTAAAATAATTTAAATGAGTCATTTCAAGTCAATAACTTATTTCAAAGCAAGTCGAACGGATTCTATTTTTGCACTACAAACACAAGTTTTGTGCATAATGTGCGAGTGATCAATGCAAGGAAAGTGTCCATTCGTTTAGCCTTAAAATAATTTAAATGAGTCATTTCAAGTCAATAACTTATATTTCAAAGCAAGTCCAACGGATTCTAGTTTTGGACTACAAACACAAGTTTTGTGCATAAGATGCAAATGATCATTGCAAGGAAAGTGTGCATTCTTTTAACCTTAAAATCATTTCAATGAGACATTTCAAGTCAATAACTTATTTCAAAGCAAGTCGAACGGATTCTATTTTTGCACTACAAACACAAGTTTTGTGCATAACATGCAAATGATCATAGCAAGGAAAGTGTGCATTCTTTCAACCTTAAAATCATTTCAATGAGACATTTCAAGTCAATAACTTATTTCAAAGCAAGTCGAACGGATTCTATTTTTGCACTACAAACACAAGTTTTGTGCATAACATGCAAATGATCATAGCAAGGAAAGTGTGCATTCTTTTAACCTTAAAATCATTTCAATGAGTCATTTAAAGTCAATATCATATTTCAAAGCAATTCGAACGAATTCTGTTTTTGCACTACAAACACAACTTTTGTGAATAACTTGCAATTAATCATTGCAAAGAAACTGTGCGTTCGTTTAACCTTAAAATCATTTCAATGAGTCAATTCAAGTCAATAATTTATTTCAACGCAATTCGAACGAATTCTATTTTTGCGCTACAAACACAACTTTTGTGCATAATCTGCAAGTGATCAATGCATGGAAAGTGTCCATTCGTTTAGCCTTAAAATAATTTAAATGAGTCATTTCAAGTCAATAACTTATTTCAAAGCAAGTCGAACGGATTCTATTTTTGCACTACAAACACAAGTTTTGTGCATAATGTGCGAGTGATCAATGCAAGGAAAGTGTCCATTCGTTTAGCCTTAAAATAATTTAAATGAGTCATTTCAAGTCAATAACTTATATTTCAAAGCAAGTCCAACGGATTCTAGTTTTGCACTACAAACACAAGTTTTGTGCATAAGATGCAAATGATCATTGCAAGGAAAGTGTGTGTTCTTTTAACCTTAAAATCATTTCAATGAGTCATTTAAAGTCAATATCATATTTCAAAGCAATTCGAACGAATTCTGTTTTTGCACTACAAACACAACTTTTGTGAATAACTTGCAATTAATCATAGCAAAGAAACTGTGCGTTCGTTTAACCTTAAAATCATTTCAATGAGTCAATTCAAGTCAATAATTTATTTCAACGCAATTCGAACGAATTCTATTTTTGCGCTACAAACACAACTTTTGTGCATAATCTGCAAGTGATCAATGCATGGAAAGTGTCCATTCGTTTAGCCTTAAAATAATTTAAATGAGTCATTTCAAGTCAATAACTTATTTCAAAGCAAGTCGAACGGATTCTATTTTTGCACTACAAACACAAGTTTTGTGCATAATGTGCGAGTGATCAATGCAAGGAAAGTGTCCATTCGTTTAGCCTTAAAATAATTTAAATGAGTCATTTCAAGTCAATAACTTATATTTCAAAGCAAGTCCAACGGATTCTAGTTTTGCACTACAAACACAAGTTTTGTGCATAAGATGCAAATGATCATTGCAAGGAAAGTGTGTGTTCTTTTAACCTTAAAATCATTTCAATGAGTCATTTAAAGTCAATATCATATTTCAAAGCAATTCGAATGAATTCTGTTTATGCACTACAAACACAACTTTTGTGAATAACTTGCAATTAATCATTGCAAAGAAACTGTGCATTCGTTTAACCTTAAAATCATTTCAATGAGTCATTTCAAGTCAATAATTTATTTCAAAACAATTCGAACGAATTCTATTTTTGCGCTACAAACACAACTTTTGTGCATAATCTGCAAGTGATCAATGCAAGGAAAGTGTCCATTCGTTTAGCCTTAAAATAATTTAAATGAGTCATTTCAAGTCAATAACTTATTTCAAAGCAAGTCGAACGGATTCTATTTTTGCACTACAAACACAAGTTTTGTGCATAATGTGCGAGTGATCAATGCAAGGAAAGTGTCCATTCGTTTAGCCTTAAAATAATTTAAATGAGTCATTTCAAGTCAATAACTTATTTCAAAGCAAGTCCAACGGATTCTAGTTTTGCACTACAAACACAAGTTTTGTGCATAACATGCAAATGATCATAGCAAGGAAAGTGTGTATTCTTTTAACCTTAAAATCATTTCAATGATAATTTAAAGTCAATATCATATTTCAAAGCAATTCGAACGAATTCTGTTTTTGCACTACAAACACAACTTTTGTGAATAACTTGCAATTAATCATTGCAAAGAAACTGTGCATTCGTTTAGCCTTAAAATCATTTAAATGAGTCATTTCAAGTCAATAACTTATTTCAAAGCAAGTCCAACGGATTCTAGTTTTGCACTACAAACACAAGTTTTGTAAATAACATGCAAATGATCATAGCAAGGAAAGTGTGCATTCTTTTAACCTTAAAATCATTTCAATGAGTCATTTCAAGTGAATTACTTATTTCAAAGCAATTCGAACGGATTCTAGTTTTGCACTACAAACACAAGTTTTGTGCATGACATGCAAATGATCATAGCAAGGAAAGTGTGCATTCTTTTAACCTTAAAATCATTTAAATGAGTCATTTCAAGTCAATAACTTATTTCAAAGCAAGTCCAACGGATTCTAGTTTTGCACTACAAACACAAGTTTTGTAAATAACATGCAAATGATCATTGCAAGGAAAGTGTGCATTTGTTTGACCTTAAAATCATTTAAATGAGTCATTTTAAGTAAATAACTTATTTCAAAGCAAGTCGAACGGATTCTAGTTTTGCACTACAAACACAAGTTTTGTGCATGACATGCAAATGATCATAGCAAGGAAAGTGTGCATTCTTTTAACCTTAAAATCATTTCAATGAAACATTTCAAGTCAATAACTTATTTCAAAGCAAGTCGAACGGATTCTATTTTTGTACTACAAACACAAGTTTTGTACATAACATGCAAATGATCATAGCAAGGAAAGTGCGCATTCTTTTAATCTTAAAATCATTTCAATGAGTCATTTCAAGTCAATATCATATTTCAAAGCAATTCGAACGAATTCTGTTTTTGCACTACAAACACAACTTTTGTGCATAATTCGCAAATGATCAATGCAAGGAAAGTGTCCATTCGTTTAACCTTAAAATCATTTAAATGAGTCATTTCAAAGCAAGTCGAACGGATTCTAGTTTTGCACTACAAACACAAGTTTTGTGCATAACATGCAAATGAGCATAGCAAGGAAAGTGTGTGTTCTTTTAACCTTAAAATCGTTTCAATGAGTCATTTAAAGTCAATATCATATTTCAAAGCAATTCGAACGAATTCTGTTTTTGCACTACAAACACAACTTTTGTGAATAACTTGCAATTAATCATTGCAAAGAAACTGTGCATTCGTTTAACCTTAAAATCATTTCAATGAGTCATTTCAAGTCAATAATTTATTTCAAAGCAATTCGAACGAATTCTATTTTTGCGCTACAAACACAACTTTTGTGCATAATCTGCAAGTGATCAATGCAAGGAAAGTGTCCATTCGTTTAGCCTTAAAATCATTTCAATGAGTCATTTCAAGTGAATTACTTATTTCAAAGCAAGTCGAACGAATTCTGTTTTTGCACTACAAACACAAGTTTTGTGCTTAACTTGCAAATGATCATTGCAAGGAAAGTGTGCATTTGTTTAACCTTAAAATCATTTAAATGAGTCATTTTAAGTAAATAACTTATTTCAAAGCAAGTCGAACGGATTCTAGTTTTGCACTACAAACACAAGTTTTGTGCATGACATGCAAATGATCATAGCAAGGAAAGTGTGCATTCTTTTAACCTTAAAATCATTTCAATGAAACATTTCAAGTCAATAACTTATTTCAAAGCAAGTCGAACGGATTCTATTTTTGTACTACAAACACAAGTTTTGTACATAACATGCAAATGATCATAGCAAGGAAAGTGCGCATTCTTTTAATCTTAAAATCATTTCAATGAGTCATTTCAAGTCAATATCATATTTCAAAGCAATTCGAACGAATTCTGTTTTTGCACTACAAACACAACTTTTGTGCATAATTCGCAAATGATCAATGCAAGGAAAGTGTCCATTCGTTTAACCTTAAAATCATTTAAATGAGTCATTTCAAGTCAATAACTTATTTCAAAGCAAGTCGAACGGATTCTAGTTTTGCACTACAAACACAAGTTTTGTGCATAACATGCAAATGAGCATAGCAAGGAAAGTGTGTGTTCGTTTAACCTTAAAATCATTTCAATGAGTCATTTAAAGTCAATATCATATTTCAAAGCAATTCGAACGAATTCTGTTTTTGCACTACAAACACAACTTTTGTGAATAACTTGCAATTAATCATTGCAAAGAAACTGTGCATTCGTTTAACCTTAAAATCTTTTCAATGAGTCATTTCAAGTCAATAACTTATTTTCAAAGCAAGTCCAACGGATTCTAGTTTTGCACTACAAACACAAGTTTTGTGCATAACATGCAAATGATCATAGCAAGGAAAGTGTGCATTCTTTTAACCTTAAAATCATTTCAATGAGTCATTTCAAGTGAATTACTTATTTCAAAGCAATTCAAACGAATTCTGTTTTTGCAATACAAACACAAGTTTTGTGCTTAACTTGCAAATGATCATTGCAAGGAAAGTGTGCGTTTGTTTGACCTTAAAATCATTTAAATGAGTCATTTTAAGTAAATAACTTATTTCAAAGCAAGTCGAACGGATTCTAGTTTTGCACTACAAACACAAGTTTTGTGCATGACATGCAAATGATCATTGCAAGGAAAGTGTCCATTCGTTTAGCCTTAAAATCATTTCAATGAGTCATTTCAAGTGAATTACTTATTTCAAAGCAAGTCGAACGAATTCTGTTTTTGCACTACAAACACAAGTTTTGTGCTTAACTTGCAAATGATCATTGCAAGGAAAGTGTGCATTTGTTTAACCTTAAAATCATTTAAATGAGTCATTTTAAGTAAATAACTTATTTCAAAGCAAGTCGAACGGATTCTAGTTTTGCACTACAAACACAACTTTTGTGCATGATATGCAAATGATCATAGCAAGGAAAGTGTGCATTCTTTTAACCTTAAAATCATTTCAATGAAACATTTCAAGTCAATAACTTATTTCAAAGCAAGTCGAACGGATTCTATTTTTGTACTACAAACACAAGTTTTGTACATAACATGCAAATGATCATAGCAAGGAAAGTGCGCATTCTTTTAATCTTAATATCATTTCAATGAGTCATTTCAAGTCAATATTATATTTCAATGCAATTCGAACGAATTCTGTTTTTGCACTACAAACACAACTTTTGTGCATAATTCGCAAATGATCAATGCAAGGAAAGTGTCCATTCGTTTAACCTTAAAATTATTTAAATGAGTCATTTCAAGTCAATAACTTATTTCAAAGCAAGTCGAACGGATTCTAGTTTTGCACTACAAACACAAGTTTTGTGCATAACATGCAAATGAGCATAGCAAGGAAAGTGTGTGTTCTTTTAACCTTAAAATCATTTCAATGAGTCATTTAAAGTCAATATCATATTTCAAAGCAATTCGAACGAATTCTGTTTTTGCACTACAAACACAACTTTTGTGAATAACTTGCAATTAATCATTGCAAAGAAACTGTGCATTCGTTTAACCTTAAAATCATTTCAATGAGTCATTTCAAGTCAATAATTTATTTCAAAGCAATTCGAACGAATTCTATTTTTGCGCTACAAACACAACTTTTGTGCATAATCTGCAAGTGATCATAGCAAGGAAAGTGTCCATTCGTTTAGCCTTAAAATAATTTAAATGAGTCATTTCAAGTCAATAACTTATTTCAAAGCAAGTCGAACGGATTCTATTTTTGCACTACAAACACAAGTTTTGTGCATAATGTGCGAGTGATCAATGCAAGGAAAGTGTCCATTCGTTTAGCCTTAAAATAATTTAAATGAGTCATTTCAAGTCAATAACTTATATTTCAAAGCAAGTCCAACGGATTCTAGTTTTGCACTACAAACACAAGTTTTGTGCATAAGATGCAAATGATCATTGCAAGGAAAGTGTGCATTCTTTTAACCTTAAAATCATTTCAATGAGACATTTCAAGTCAATAACTTATTTCAAAGGAAGTCGAACGGATTCTATTTTTGCACTACAAACACAAGTTTTGTGCATAACATGCAAATGATCATAGCAAGGAAAGTGTGCATTCTTTCAACCTTAAAATCATTTCAATGAGTCATTTCAAGTCAATAATTTATTTCAAAGCAATTCGAACGAATTCTATTTTTGCGCTACAAACACAACTTTTGTGCATAATCTGCAAGTGATCATAGCAAGGAAAGTGTCCATTCGTTTAGCCTTAAAATAATTTAAATGAGTCATTTCAAGTCAATAACTTATTTCAAAGCAAGTCGAACGGATTCTATTTTTGCACTACAAACACAAGTTTTGTGCATAATGTGCGAGTGATCAATGCAAGGAAAGTGTCCATTCGTTTAGCCTTAAAATAATTTAAATGAGTCATTTCAAGTCAATAACTTATATTTCAAAGCAAGTCCAACGGATTCTAGTTTTGCACTACAAACACAAGTTTTGTGCATAAGATGCAAATGATCATTGCAAGGAAAGTGTGCATTCTTTTAACCTTAAAATCATTTCAATGAGACATTTCAAGTCAATAACTTATTTCAAAGGAAGTCGAACGGATTCTATTTTTGCACTACAAACACAAGTTTTGTGCATAACATGCAAATGATCATAGCAAGGAAAGTGTGCATTCTTTCAACCTTAAAATCATTTCAATGAGACATTTCAAGTCAATAACTTATTTCAAAGCAAGTCGAACGGATTCTATTTTTGCACTACAAACACAAGTTTTGTGCATAACATGCAAATGATCATAGCAAGGAAAGTGTGCATTCTTTTAACCTTAAAATCATTTCAAAGAGTCATTTAAAGTCAATATCATATTTCAAAACAATTCGAACGAATTCTGTTTTTGCACTACAAACACAACTTTTGTGAATAACTTGCAATTAATCATTGCAAAGAAACTGTGCGTTCGTTTAACCTTAAAATCATTTCAATGAGTCAATTCAAGTCAATAATTTATTTCAACGCAATTCGAACGAATTCTATTTTTGCGCTACAAACACAACTTTTGTGCATAATCTGCAAGTGACCAATGCATGGAAAGTGTCCATTCGTTTAGCCTTAAAATAATTTAAATGAGTCATTTCAAGTCAATAACTTATTTCAAAGCAAGTCGAACGGATTCTATTTTTGCACTACAAACACAAGTTTTGTGCATAATGTGCGAGTGCTCAATGCAAGGAAAGTGTCCATTCGTTTAGCCTTAAAATAATTTAAATGGGTCATTTCAAGTCAATAACTTATTTCAAAGCAAGTCCAACGGATTCTAGTTTTGCACTACAAACACAAGTTTTGTGCATAACATGCAAATGATCATAGCAAGGAAAGTGTGTATTCTTTTAACCTTAAAATCATTTCAATGATGATTTAAAGTCAATATCATATTTCAAAGCAATTCGAACGAATTCTGTTTTTGCACTACCAACACAACTTTTGTGAATAACTTGCAATTAATCATTGCAAAGAAACTGTGCATTCGTTTAGCCTTAAAATCATTTAAATGAGTCATTTCAAGTCAATAACTTATTTCAAAGCAAGTCCAACGGATTCTAGTTTTGCACTACAAACACAAGTTTTGTGCATAACATGCAAATGATCATAGCAAGGAAAGTGTGCATTCTTTTAACCTTAAAATCATTTCAATGAGTCATTTCAAGTGAATTACTTATTTCAAAGCAATTCAAACGAATTCTGTTTTTGCACTACAAACACAAGTTTTGTGCATAAGATGCAAATGATCATTGCAAGGAAAGTGTGCATTTGTTTGACCTTAAAATCATTTAAATGAGTCATTTTAAGTAAATAACTTATTTCAAAGCAAGTCGAACGGATTCTAGTTTTGCACTACAAACACAAGTTTTGTGCATGACATGCAAATGATCATAGCAAGGAAAGTGTGCATTCTTTTAACCTTAAAATCATTTCAATGAAACATTTCAAGTCAATAACTTATTTCAAAGCAAGTCGAACGGATTCTATTTTTGTACTACAAACACAAGTTTTGTACATAACATGCAAATGATCATAGCAAGGAAAGTGCGCATTCTTTTAATCTTAAAATCATTTCAATGAGTCATTTCAAGTCAATATCATATTTCAAAGCAATTCGAACGAATTCTGTTTTTGCACTACAAACACAACTTTTGTGCATAATTCGCAAATGATCAATGCAAGGAAAGTGTCCATTCGTTTAACCTTAAAATCATTTAAATGAGTCATTTCAAGTCAATAACTTATTTCAAAGCAAGTCGAACGGATTCTAGTTTTGCACTACAAACACAAGTTTTGTGCATAACATGCAAATGAGCATAGCAAGGAAAGTGTGTGTTCTTTTAACCTTAAAATCATTTCAATGAGTCATTTAAAGTCAATATCATATTTCAAAGCAATTCGAACGAATTCTGTTTTTGCACTACAAACACAACTTTTGTGCATAATCTGCAAGTGATCAATGCATGGAAAGTGTCCATTCGTTTAACCTTAAAATCATTTCAATGAGTCATTTCAAGTGAATTACTTATTTCAAAGCAATTCAAACGAATTCTGTTTTTGCACTACAAACACAAGTTTTGTGCATAAGATGCAAATGATCATTGCAAGGAAAGTGTGCATTTGTTTGACCTTAAAATCATTTAAATGAGTCATTTTAAGTAAATAACTTATTTCAAAGCAAGTCGAACGGATTCTAGTTTTGCACTACAAACACAACTTTTGTGAATAACTTGCAATTAATCATTGCAAAGAAACTGTGCGTTCGTTTAACATTAAAATCATTTCAATGAAACATTTCAAGTCAATAACTTATTTCAAAGCAAGTCGAACGGATTCTATTTTTGTACTACAAACACAAGTTTTGTACATAACATGCAAATGATCATAGCAAGGAAAGTGCGCATTCTTTTAATCTTAAAATCATTTCAATGAGTCATTTCAAGTCAATATCATATTTCAAAGCAATTCGAACGAATTCTGTTTTTGCACTACAAACACAACTTTTGTGCATAATTCGCAAATGATCAATGCAAGGAAAGTGTCCATTCGTTTAACCTTAAAATCATTTAAATGAGTCATTTCAAGTCAATAACTTATTTCAAAGCAAGTCGAACGGATTCTAGTTTTGCACTACAAACACAAGTTTTGTGCATAACATGCAAATGAGCATAGCAAGGAAAGTGTGTGTTCTTTTAACCTTAAAATCATTTCAATGAGTCATTTAAAGTCAATATCATATTTCAAAGCAATTCGAACGAATTCTGTTTTTGCACTACAAACACAACTTTTGTGCATAATCTGCAAGTGATCAATGCATGGAAAGTGTCCATTCGTTTAACCTTAAAATCATTTCAACGAGTCATTTCAAGTGAATTACTTATTTCAAAGCAATTCAAACGAATTCTGTTTTTGCACTACAAACACAACTTTTGTGCATAATCTGCAAGTGATCAATGCAAGGAAAGTGTCCATTCGTTTAGCCTTAAAATCATTTCAATGAGTCATTTCAAGTGAATTACTTATTTCAAAGCAAGTCGAACGAATTCTGTTTTTGCACTACAAACACAAGTTTTGTGCTTAACTTGCAAATGATCATTGCAAGGAAAGTGTGCATTTGTTTAACCTTAAAATCATTTAAATGAGTCATTTTAAGTAAATAACTTATTTCAAAGCAAGTCGAACGGATTCTAATTTTGCACTACAAACACAACTTTTGTGCATAATTCGCAAATGATCAATGCAAGGAAAGTGTCCATTCGTTTAACCTTAAAATCATTTAAATGAGTCATTTCAAGTCAATAACTTATTTCAAAGCAAGTCGAACGGATTCTAGTTTTGCACTACAAACACAAGTTTTGTGCATAACATGCAAATGAGCATAGCAAGGAAAGTGTGTGTTCTTTTAACCTTAAAATCGTTTCAATGAGTCATTTAAAGTCAATATCATATTTCAAAGCAATTCGAACGAATTCTGTTTTTGCACTACAAACACAACTTTTGTGCATAATTCGCAAATGATCAATGCAAGGAAAGTGTCCATTCGTTTAACCTTAAAATCATTTAAATGAGTCATTTCAAGTCAATAACTTATTTCAAAGCAAGTCGAACGGATTCTAGTTTTGCACTACAAACACAAGTTTTGTGCATAACATGCAAATGAGCATAGCAAGGAAAGTGTGTGTTCTTTTAACCTTAAAATCGTTTCAATGAGTCATTTAAAGTCAATATCATATTTCAAAGCAATTCGAACGAATTCTGTTTTTGCACTACAAACACAACTTTTGTGAATAACTTGCAATTAATCATTGCAAAGAAACTGTGCATTCGTTTAACCTTAAAATCATTTCAATGAGTCATTTCAAGTCAATAATTTATTTCAAAGCAATTCGAACGAATTCTATTTTTGCGCTACAAACACAACTTTTGTGCATAATCTGCAAGTGATCAATGCAAGGAAAGTGTCCATTCGTTTAGCCTTAAAATCATTTCAATGAGTCATTTCAAGTGAATTACTTATTTCAAAGCAAGTCGAACGAATTCTGTTTTTGCACTACAAACACAAGTTTTGTGCTTAACTTGCAAATGATCATTGCAAGGAAAGTGTGCATTTGTTTAACCTTAAAATCATTTAAATGAGTCATTTTAAGTAAATAACTTATTTCAAAGCAAGTCGAACGGATTCTAGTTTTGCACTACAAACACAAGTTTTGTGCATGACATGCAAATGATCATAGCAAGGAAAGTGTGCATTCTTTTAACCTTAAAATCATTTCAATGAAACATTGAAAGTCAATAACTTATTTCAAAGCAAGTCGAACGGATTCTATTTTTGTACTACAAACACAAGTTTTGTACATAACATGCAAATGATCATAGCAAGGAAAGTGCGCATTCTTTTAATCTTAAAATCATTTCAATGAGTCATTTCAAGTCAATATCATATTTCAAAGCAATTCGAACGAATTCTGTTTTTGCACTACAAACACAACTTTTGTGCATAATTCGCAAATGATCAATGCAAGGAAAGTGTCCATTCGTTTAACCTTAAAATCATTTAAATGAGTCATTTCAAGTCAATAACTTATTTCAAAGCAAGTCGAACGGATTCTAGTTTTGCACTACAAACACAAGTTTTGTGCATAACATGCAAATGAGCATAGCAAGGAAAGTGTGTGTTCTTTTAACCTTAAAATCATTTCAATGAGTCATTTAAAGTCAATATCATATTTCAAAGCAATTCGAAAGAATTCTGTTTTTGCACTACAAACACAACTTTTGTGAATAACTTGCAATTAATCATTGCAAAGAAACTGTGCATTCGTTTAACCTTAAAATCATTTCAATGAGTCATTTCAAGTCAATAATTTATTTCAAAGCAATTCGAACGAATTCTATTTTTGCGCTACAAACACAACTTTTGTGCATAATCTGCAAGTGATCATAGCAAGGAAAGTGTCCATTCGTTTAGCCTTAAAATAATTTAAATGAGTCATTTCAAGTCAATAACTTATTTCAAAGCAAGTCGAACGGATTCTATTTTTGCACTACAAACACAAGTTTTGTGCATAATGTGCGAGTGATCAATGCAAGGAAAGTGTCCATTCGTTTAGCCTTAAAATAATTTAAATGAGTCATTTCAAGTCAATAACTTATATTTCAAAGCAAGTCCAACGGATTCTAGTTTTGCACTACAAACACAAGTTTTGTGCATAAGATGCAAATGATCATTGCAAGGAAAGTGTGCATTCTTTTAACCTTAAAATCATTTCAATGAGACATTTCAAGTCAATAACTTATTTCAAAGCAAGTCGAACGGATTCTATTTTTGCACTACAAACACAAGTTTTGTGCATAACATGCAAATGATCATAGCAAGGAAAGTGTGCATTCTTTCAACCTTAAAATCATTTCAATGAGACATTTCAAGTCAATAACTTATTTCAAAGCAAGTCGAACGGATTCTATTTTTGCACTACAAACACAAGTTTTGTGCATAACATGCAAATGATCATAGCAAGGAAAGTGTGCATTCTTTTAACCTTAAAATCATTTCAAAGAGTCATTTAAAGTCAATATCATATTTCAAAACAATTCGAACGAATTCTGTTTTTGCACTACAAACACAACTTTTGTGAATAACTTGCAATTAATCATTGCAAAGAAACTGTGCGTTCGTTTAACCTTAAAATCATTTCAATGAGTCAATTCAAGTCAATAATTTATTTCAACGCAATTCGAACGAATTCTATTTTTGCGCTACAAACACAACTTTTGTGCATAATCTGCAAGTGATCAATGCATGGAAAGTGTCCATTCGTTTAGCCTTAAAATAATTTAAATGAGTCATTTCAAGTCAATAACTTATTTCAAAGCAAGTCGAACGGATTCTATTTTTGCACTACAAACACAAGTTTTGTGCATAATGTGCGAGTGATCAATGCAAGGAAAGTGTCCATTCGTTTAGCCTTAAAATAATTTAAATGAGTCATTTCAGGTCAATAACTTATATTTCAAAGCAAGTCCAACGGATTCTAGTTTTGCACTACAAACACAAGTTTTGTGCATAAGATGCAAATGATCATTGCAAGGAAAGTGTGCATTCTTTTAACCTTAAAATCATTTCAATGAGACATTTCAAGTCAATAACTTATTTCAAAGCAAGTCGAACGGATTCTATTTTTGCACTACAAACACAAGTTTTGTGCATAACATGCAAATGATCATAGCAAGGAAAGTGTGCATTCTTTCAACCTTAAAATCATTTCAATGAGACATTTCAAGTCAATAACTTATTTCAAAGCAAGTCGAACGGATTCTATTTTTGCACTACAAACACAAGTTTTGTGCATAACATGCAAATGATCATAGCAAGGAAAGTGTGCATTCTTTTAACCTTAAAATCATTTCAAAGAGTCATTTAAAGTCAATATCATATTTCAAAACAATTCGAACGAATTCTGTTTTTGCACTACAAACACAAATTTTGTGAATAACTTGCAATTAATCATTGCAAAGAAACTGTGCGTTCGTTTAACCTTAAAATCATTTCAATGAGTCAATTCAAGTCAATAATTTATTTCAACGCAATTCGAACGAATTGTATTTTTGCGCTACAAACACAACTTTTGTGCATAATCTGCAAGTGACCAATGCATGGAAAGTGTCCATTCGTTTAGCCTTAAAATAATTTAAATGAGTCATTTCAAGTCAATAACTTATTTCAAAGCAAGTCGAACGGATTCTATTTTTGCACTACAAACACAAGTTTTGTGCATAATGTGCGAGTGATCAATGCAAGGAAAGTGTCCATTCGTTTAGCCTTAAAATAATTTAAATGAGTCATTTCAAGTCAATAACTTATTTCAAAGCAAGTCCAACGGACTCTAATTTTGCACTACAAACACAAGTTTTGTGCATAACATGCAAATGATCATAGCAAGGAAAGTGTGTATTCTTTTAACCTTAAAATCATTTCAATGATGATTTAAAGTCAATATCATATTTCAAAGCAATTCGAACGAATTCTGTTTTTGCACTACAAACACAACTTTTGTGAATAACTTGCAATTAATCATTGCAAAGAAACTGTGCATTCGTTTAGCCTTAAAATCATTTAAATGAGTCATTTCAAGTCAATAACTTATTTCAAAGCAAGTCCAACGGATTCTAGTTTTGCACTACAAACACAAGTTTTGTGCATAACATGCAAATGATCATAGCAAGGAAAGTGTGCATTCTTTTAACCTTAAAATCATTTCAATGAGTCATTTCAAGTGAATTACTTATTTCAAAGCAATTCAAACGAATTCTGTTTTTGCACTACAAACACAAGTTTTGTGCATAAGATGCAAATGATCATTGCAAGGAAAGTGTGCATTTGTTTGACCTTAAAATCATTTAAATGAGTCATTTTAAGTAAATAACTTATTTCAAAGCAAGTCGAACGGATTCTAGTTTCGCACTACAAACACAAGTTTTGTGCATGACATGCAAATGATCATAGCAAGGAAAGTGTGCATTATTTTAACCTTAAAATCATTTCAATGAAACATTTCAAGTCAATAACTTATTTCAAAGCAAGTCGAACGGATTCTATTTTTGTACTACAAACACAAGTTTTGTACATAACATGCAAATGATCATAGCAAGGAAAGTGCGCATTCTTTTAATCTTAAAATCATTTCAACGAGTCATTTCAAGTCAATATCATATTTCAAAGCAATTCGAACGAATTCTGTTTTTGCACTACAAACACAACTTTTGTGCATAATTCGCAAATGATCAATGCAAGGAAAGTGTCCATTCGTTTAACCTTAAAATCATTTAAATGAGTCATTTCAAGTCAATAACTTATTTCAAAGCAAGTCGAACGGATTCTAGTTTTGCACTACAAACACAAGTTTTGTGCATAACATGCAAATGAGCATAGCAAGGAAAGTGTGTGTTCTTTTAACCTTAAAATCATTTCAATGAGTCATTTAAAGTCAATATCATATTTCAAAGAAATTCGAACGAATTCTGTTTTTGCACTACAAACACAACTTTTGTGAATAACTTGCAATTAATCATTGCAAAGAAACTGTGCATTCGTTTAACCTTAAAATCATTTCAATGAGTCATTTCAAGTCAATAACTTATTTTCAAAGCAAGTCCAACGGATTCTAGTTTTGCACTACAAACACAAGTTTTGTGCATAACATGCAAATGATCATAGCAAGGAAAGTGTGCATTCTTTTAACCTTAAAATCATTTCAATGAGTCATTTCAAGTGAATTACTTATTTCAAAGCAATTCAAACGAATTCTGTTTTTGCACTACAAACACAAGTTTTGTGCTTAACTTGCAAATGATCATTGCAAGGAAAGTGTGCATTTGTTTGACCTTAAAATCATTTAAATGAGTCATTTTAAGTAAATAACTTATTTCAAAGCAAGTCGAACGGATTCTAGTTTTGCACTACAAACACAAGTTTTGTGCATGACATGCAAATGATCATAGCAAGGAAAGTGTGCATTCTTTTAACCTTAAAATCATTTCAATGAAACATTTCAAGTCAATAACTTATTTCAAAGCAAGTCGAACGGATTCTATTTTTGTACTACAAACACAAGTTTTGTACATAACATGCAAATGATCATAGCAAGGAAAGTGCGCATTCTTTTTATCTTAAAATCATTTCAATGAGTCATTTCAAGTCAATATCATATTTCAAAGCAATTCGAACGAATTCTGTTTTTGCACTACAAACACAACTTTTGTGCATAATTCGCAAATGATCAATGCAAGGAAAGTGTCCATTCGTTTAACCTTAAAATCATTTAAATGAGTCATTTCAAGTCAATAACTTATTTCAAAGCAAGTCGAACGGATTCTAGTTTTGCACTACAAACACAAGTTTTGTGCATAACATGCAAATGAGCATAGCAAGGAAAGTGTGTGTTCTTTTAACCTTAAAATCATTTCAATGAGTCATTTAAAGTCAATATCATATTTCAAAGAAATTCGAACGAATTCTGTTTTTGCACTACAAACACAACTTTTGTGAATAACTTGCAATTAATCATTGCAAAGAAACTGTGCATTCGTTTAACCTTAAAATCATTTCAATGAGACATTTCAAGTCAATAACTTATTTCAAAGCAAGTCGAACGGATTCTATTTTTGCACTACAAACACAAGTTTTGTGCATAACATGCAAATGATCATAGCAAGGAAAGTGTGCATTCTTTCAACCTTAAAATCATTTCAATGAGACATTTCAAGTCAATAACTTATTTCAAAGCAAGTCGAACGGATTCTATTTTTGCACTACAAACACAAGTTTTGTGCATAACATGCAAATGATCATAGCAAGGAAAGTGTGCATTCTTTTAACCTTAAAATCATTTCAAAGAGTCATTTAAAGTCAATATCATATTTCAAAACAATTCGAACGAATTCTGTTTTTGCACTACAAACACAAATTTTGTGAATAACTTGCAATTAATCATTGCAAAGAAACTGTGCGTTCGTTTAACCTTAAAATCATTTCAATGAGTCAATTCAAGTCAATAATTTATTTCAACGCAATTCGAACGAATTCTATTTTTGCGCTACAAACACAACTTTTGTGCATAATCTACAAGTGACCAATGCATGGAAAGTGTCCATTCGTTTAGCCTTAAAATAATTTAAATGAGTCATTTCAAGTCAATAACTTATTTCAAAGCAAGTCGAACGGATTCTATTTTTGCACTACAAACACAAGTTTTGTGCATAATGTGCGAGTGATCAATGCAAGGAAAGTGTCCATTCGTTTAGCCTTAAAATAATTTAAATGAGTCATTTCAAGTCAATAACTTATTTCAAAGCAAGTCCAACGGATTCTAATTTTGCACTACAAACACAAGTTTTGTGCATAACATGCAAATGATCATAGCAAGGAAAGTGTGTATTCTTTTAACCTTAAAATCATTTCAATGATGATTTAAAGTCAATATCATATTTCAAAGCAATTCGAACGAATTCTGTTTTTGCACTACAAACACAACTTTTGTGAATAACTTGCAATTAATCATTGCAAAGAAACTGTGCATTCGTTTAGCCTTAAAATCATTTAAATGAGTCATTTCAAGTCAATAACTTATTTCAAAGCAAGTCCAACGGATTCTAGTTTTGCACTACAAACACAAGTTTTGTGCATAACATGCAAATGATCATAGCAAGGAAAGTGTGCATTCTTTCAACCTTAAAATCATTTCAATGAGTCATTTCAAGTGAATTACTTATTTCAAAGCAATTCAAACGAATTCTGTTTTTGCACTACAAACACAAGTTTTGTGCATAAGATGCAAATGATCATTGCAAGGAAAGTGTGCATTTGTTTGACCTTAAAATCATTTAAATGAGTCATTTTAAGTAAATAACTTATTTCAAAGCAAGTCGAACGGATTCTAGTTTTGCACTACAAACACAAGTTTTGTGCATAACATGCAAATGAGCATAGCAAGGAAAGTGTCCATTCGTTTAGCCTTAAAATAATTTAAATGAGTCATTTCAAGTCAATAACTTATATTTCAAAGCAAGTCCAACGGATTCTAGTTTTGCACTACAAACACAAGTTTTGTGCATAAGATGCAAATGATCATAGCAAGGAAAGTGTGCATTCTTTTAACCCTAAAATCATTTCAATGAAACATTTCAAGTCAATAACTTATTTCAAAGCAAGGCGAACGGATTCTATTTTTGTACTACAAACACAAGTTTTGTACATAACATGCAAATGATCATAGCAAGGAAAGTGCGCATTCTTTTAATCTTAAGATCATTTCAATGAGTCATTTCAAGTCAATATAATATTTCAAAGCAATTCGAACGAATTCTGTTTTTGCACTACAAACACAACTTTTGTGCATAATTCGCAAATGATCAATGCAAGGAAGGTGTCCATTCGTTTAACCTTAAAATCATTTAAATGAGTCATTTCAAGTCAATAACTTATTTCAAAGCAAGTCGAACGGATTCTAGTTTTGCACTACAAACACAAGTTTTGTGCATAACATGCAAATGAGCATAGCAAGGAAAGTGTCCATTCGTTTAGCCTTAAAATAATTTAAATGAGTCATTTCAAGTCAATAACTTATATTTCAAAGCAAGTCCAACGGATTCTAGTTTTGCACTACAAACACAAGTTTTGTGCATAAGATGCAAATGATCATAGCAAGGAAAGTGTGCATTCTTTTAACCTTAAAATCATTTCAATGAAACATTTCAAGTCAATAACTTATTTCAAAGCAAGGCGAACGGATTCTATTTTTGTACTACAAACACAAGTTTTGTACATAACATGCAAATGATCATAGCAAGGAAAGTGCGCATTCTTTTAATCTTAAAATCATTTCAATGAGTCATTTCAAGTCAATATCATATTTCAAAGCAATTCGAACGAATTCTGTTTTTGCACTACAAACACAACTTTTGTGCATAATTCGCAAATGATCAATGCAAGGAAAGTGTCCATTCGTTTAGCCTTAAAATAATTTAAATGAGTCATTTCAAGTCAATAACTTATTTCAAAGCAAGTCGAACGGATTCTAGTTTTGCACTACAAACACAAGTTTTGTGCATAACATGCAAATGAGCATAGCAAGGAAAGTGTGTGTTCTTTTAACCTTAAAATCATTTCAATGAGTCATTTAAAGTCAATATCATATTTCAAAGCAATTCGAACGAATTCTGTTTTTGCACTACAAACACAACTTTTGTGAATAACTTGCAATTAATCATTGCAAAGAAACTGTGCATTCGTTTAACCTTAAAATCATTTCAATGAGTCATTTCAAGTCAATAACTTATTTTCAAAGCAAGTCCAACGGATTCTAGTTTTGCACTACAAACACAAGTTTTGTGCATAACATGCAAATGATCATAGCAAGGAAAGTGTGCATTCTTTTAACCTTAAAAACATTTCAATGAGTCATTTCAAGTGAATTACTTATTTCAAAGCAATTCAAACGAATTCTGTTTTTGCACTACAAACACAAGTTTTGTGCTTAACTTGCAAATGATCATTGCAAGGAAAGTGTGCATTTGTTTGACCTTAAAATCATTTAAATGAGTCATTTTAAGTAAATAACTTATTTCAAAGCAAGTCGAACGGATTCTAGTTTTGCACTACAAACACAAGTTTTGTGCATGACATGCAAATGATCATAGCAAGGAAAGTGTGCATTCTTTTAACCTTAAAATCATTTCAATGAAACATTTCAAGTCAATAACTTATTTCAAAGCAAGTCGAACGGATTCTATTTTTGTACTACAAACACAAGTTTTGTACATAACATGCAAATGATCATAGCAAGGAAAGTGCGCATTCTTTTAATCTTAAAATCATTTCAATGAGTCATGTCAAGTCAATATCATATTTCAAAGCAATTCGAACGAATTCTGTTTTTGCACTACAAACACAACTTTTGTGCATAATTCGCAAATGATCAATGCAAGGAAAGTGTCCATTCGTTTAACCTTAAAATCATTTAAATGAGTCATTTCAAGTCAATAACTTATTTCAAAGCAAGTCGAACGGATTCTAGTTTTGCACTACAAACACAAGTTTTGTGCATAACATGCAAATGAGCATAGCAAGGAAAGTGTGTGTTCTTTTAACCTTAAAATCATTTCAATGAGTCATTTAAAGTCAATATCATATTTCAAAGCAATTCGAACGAATTCTGTTTTTGCACTACAAACACAACTTTTGTGAATAACTTGCAATTAATCATTGCAAAGAAACTGTGCATTCGTTTAACCTTAAAATCATTTCAATGAGTCATTTCAAGTCAATAATTTATTTCAAAGCAATTCGAACGAATTCTATTTTTGCTCTACAAACACAACTTTTGTGCATAATCTGCAAGTGATCAATGCAAGGAAAGTGTCCATTTGTTTAGCCTTAAAATAATTTAAATGAGTCATTTCAAGTCAATAACTTATTTCAAAGCAAGTCGAACGGATTCTATTTTTGCACTACAAACACAAGTTTTGTGCATAATGTGCGAGTGATCAATGCAAGGAAAGTGTCCATTCGTTTAGCCTTAAAATAATTTAAATGAGTCATTTCAAGTCAATAACTTATATTTCAAAGCAAGTCCAACGGATTCTAGTTTTGCACTACAAACACAAGTTTTGTGCATAAGATGCAAATGATCATTGCAAGGAAAGTGTGCATTCTTTTAACCTTAAAATCATTTCAATGAGACATTTCAAGTCAATAACTTATTTCAAAGCAAGTCGAACGGATTCTATTTTTGCACTACAAACACAAGTTTTGTGCATAACATGCAAATGATCATAGCAAGGAAAGTGTGCATTCTTTCAACCTTAAAATCATTTCAATGAGACATTTCAAGTCAATAACTTATTTCAAAGCAAGTCGAACGGATTCTATTTTTGCACTACAAACACAAGTTTTGTGCATAACATGCAAATGATCATAGCAAGGAAAGTGTGCATTCTTTTAACCTTAAAATCATTTCAATGAGTCATTTCAAGTGAATTACTTATTTCAAAGCAATTCAAACGAATTCTGTTTTTGCACTACAAACACAAGTTTTGTGCTTAACTTGCAAATGATCATTGCAAGGAAAGTGTGCATTTGTTTGACCTTAAAATCATTTAAATGAGTCATTTTAAGTAAATAACTTATTTCAAAGCAAGTCGAACGGATTCTAGTTTTGCACTACAAACACAAGTTTTGTGCATGACATGCAAATGATCATAGCAAGGAAAGTGTGCATTCTTTTAACCTTAAAATCATTTCAATGAAACATTTCAAGTCAATAACTTATTTCAAAGCAAGTCGAACGGATTCTATTTTTGTACTACAAACACAAGTTTTGTACATAACATGCAAATGATCATAGCAAGGAAAGTGCGCATTCTTTTAATCTTAAAATCATTTCAATGAGTCATGTCAAGTCAATATCATATTTCAAAGCAATTCGAACGAATTCTGTTTTTGCACTACAAACACAACTTTTGTGCATAATTCGCAAATGATCAATGCAAGGAAAGTGTCCATTTGTTTAACCTTAAAATCATTTAAATGAGTCATTTCAAGTCAATAACTTATTTCAAAGCAAGTCGAACAGATTCTAGTTTTGCACTACAAACACAAGTTTTGTGCATAACATGCAAATGAGCATAGCAAGGAAAGTGTGTGTTCTTTTAACCTTAAAATCATTTCAATGAGTCATTTAAAGTCAATATCATATTTCAAAGCAATTCGAACGAATTCTGTTTTTGCACTACAAACACAACTTTTGTGAATAACTTGCAATTAATCATTGCAAAGAAACTGTGCATTCGTTTAACCTTAAAATCATTTCAATGAGTCATTTCAAGTCAATAATTTATTTCAAAGCAATTCGAACGAATTCTATTTTTGCTCTACAAACACAACTTTTGTGCATAATCTGCAAGTGATCAATGCAAGGAAAGTGTCCATTCGTTTAGCCTTAAAATAATTTAAATGAGTCATTTCAAGTCAATAACTTATTTCAAAGCAAGTCGAACGGATTCTATTTTTGCACTACAAACACAAGTTTTGTGCATAATGTGCGAGTGATCAATGCAAGGAAAGTGTCCATTCGTTTAGCCTTAAAATAATTTAAATGAGTCATTTCAAGTCAATAACTTATATTTCAAAGCAAGTCCAACGGATTCTAGTTTTGCACTACAAACACAAGTTTTGTGCATAAGATGCAAATGATCATTGCAAGGAAAGTGTGCATTCTTTTAACCTTAAAATCATTTCAATGAGACATTTCAAGTCAATAACTTATTTCAAAGCAAGTCGAACGGATTCTATTTTTGCACTACAAACACAAGTTTTGTGCATAACATGCAAATGATCATAGCAAGGAAAGTGTGCATTCTTTCAACCTTAAAATCATTTCAATGAGACATTTCAAGTCAATAACTTATTTCAAAGAAAGTCGAACGGATTCTATTTTTGCACTACAAACACAAGTTTTGTGCATAACATGCAAATGATCATAGCAAGGAAAGTGTGCATTCTTTTAACCTTAAAATCATTTCAATGAGTCATTTCAAGTCAATATCATATTTCAAAGCAATTCGAACGAATTTTGTTTTTGCACTACAAACACAACTTTTGTGAATAACTTGCAATTAATCATTGCAAAGAAACTGTGCGTTCGTTTAACCTTAAAATCATTTCAATGAGTCATTTCAAGTCAATAACTTATTTCAAAGCAAGTCGAACGGATTCTATTTTTGCACTACAAACACAAGTTTTGTGCATAACATGCAAATGATCATAGCAAGGAAAGTGCGCATTCTTTTAATCTTAAAATCATTTCAATGAGTCATTTCAAGTCAATATCATATTTCAAAGCAATTCGAACGAATTCTGTTTTTGCACTACAAACACAACTTTTGTGCATAATTCGCAAATGATCAATGCAAGGAAAGTGTCCATTCGTTTAACCTTAAAATCATTTAAATGAGTCATTTCAAGTCAATAACTTATTTCAAAGCAAGTCGAACGGATTCTAGTTTTGCACTACAAACACAAGTTTTGTGCATAACATGCAAATGAGCATAGCAAGGAAAGTGTGTGTTCTTTTAACCTTAAAATCATTTCAATGAGTCATTTAAAGTCAATATCATATTTCAAAGCAATTCGAACGAATTCTGTTTTTGCACTACAAACACAACTTTTGTGAATAACTTGCAATTAATCATTGCAAAGAAACTGTGCATTCGTTTAACCTTAAAATCATTTCAATGAGTCATTTCAAGTCAATAATTTATTTCAAAGCAATTCGAACGAATTCTATTTTTGCTCTACAAACACAACTTTTGTGCATAATCTGCAAGTGATCAATGCAAGGAAAGTGTCCATTTGTTTAGCCTTAAAATAATTTAAATGAGTCATTTCAAGTGAATAACTTATTTCAAAGCAAGTCGAACGGATTCTATTTTTGCACTACAAACACAAGTTTTGTGCATAATGTGCGAGTGATCAATGCAAGGAAAGTGTCCATTCGTTTAGCCTTAAAATAATTTAAATGAGTCATTTCAAGTCAATAACTTATATTTCAAAGCAAGTCCAACGGATTCTAGTTTTGCACTACAAACACAAGTTTTGTGCATAAGATGCAAATGATCATTGCAAGGAAAGTGTGCATTCTTTTAACCTTAAAATCATTTCAATGAGACATTTCAAGTCAATAACTTATTTCAAAGCAAGTCGAACGGATTCTATTTTTGCACTACAAACACAAGTTTTGTGCATAACATGCAAATGATCATAGCAAGGAAAGTGTGCATTCTTTCAACCTTAAAATCATTTCAATGAGACATTTCAAGTCAATAACTTATTTCAAAGCAAGTCGAACGGATTCTATTTTTGCACTACAAACACAAGTTTTGTGCATAACATGCAAATGATCATAGCAAGGAAAGTGTGCATTCTTTTAACCTTAAAATCATTTCAATGAGTCATTTCAAGTGAATTACTTATTTCAAAGCAATTCAAACGAATTCTGTTTTTGCACTACAAACACAAGTTTTGTGCTTAACTTGCAAATGATCATTGCAAGGAAAGTGTGCATTTGTTTGACCTTAAAATCATTTAAATGAGTCATTTTAAGTAAATAACTTATTTCAAAGCAAGTCGAACGGATTCTAGTTTTGCACTACAAACACAAGTTTTGTGCATGACATGCAAATGATCATAGCAAGGAAAGTGTGCATTCTTTTAACCTTAAAATCATTTCAATGAAACATTTCAAGTCAATAATTTATTTCAAAGCAAGTCGAACGGATTCTATTTTTGTACTACAAACACAAGTTTTGTACATAACATGCAAATGATCATAGCAAGGAAAGTGCGCATTCTTTTAATCTTAAAATCATTTCAATGAGTCATGTCAAGTCAATATCATATTTCAAAGCAATTCGAACGAATTCTGTTTTTGCACTACAAACACAACTTTTGTGCATAATTCGCAAATGATCAATGCAAGGAAAGTGTCCATTTGTTTAACCTTAAAATCATTTAAATGAGTCATTTCAAGTCAATAACTTATTTCAAAGCAAGTCGAACGGATTCTAGTTTTGCACTACAAACACAAGTTTTGTGCATAACATGCAAATGAGCATAGCAAGGAAAGTGTGTGTTCTTTTAACCTTAAAATCATTTCAATGAGTCATTTAAAGTCAATATCATATTTCAAAGCAATTCGAACGAATTCTGTTTTTGCACTACAAACACAACTTTTGTGAATAACTTGCAATTAATCATTGCAAAGAAACTGTGCATTCGTTTAACCTTAAAATCATTTCAATGAGTCATTTCAAGTCAATAATTTATTTCAAAGCAATTCGAACGAATTCTATTTTTGCTCTACAAACACAACTTTTGTGCATAATCTGCAAGTGATCAATGCAAGGAAAGTGTCCATTCGTTTAGCCTTAAAATAATTTAAATGAGTCATTTCAAGTCAATAACTTATTTCAAAGCAAGTCGAACGGATTCTATTTTTGCACTACAAACACAAGTTTTGTGCATAATGTGCGAGTGATCAATGCAAGGAAAGTGTCCATTCGTTTAGCCTTAAAATAATTTAAATGAGTCATTTCAAGTCAATAACTTATATTTCAAAGCAAGTCCAACGGATTCTAGTTTTGCACTACAAACACAAGTTTTGTGCATAAGATGCAAATGATCATTGCAAGGAAAGTGTGCATTCTTTTAACCTTAAAATCATTTCAATGAGACATTTCAAGTCAATAACTTATTTCAAAGCAAGTCGAACGGATTCTATTTTTGCACTACAAACACAAGTTTTGTGCATAACATGCAAATGATCATAGCAAGGAAAGTGTGCATTCTTTCAACCTTAAAATCATTTCAATGAGACATTTCAAGTCAATAACTTATTTCAAAGAAAGTCGAACGGATTCTATTTTTGCACTACAAACACAAGTTTTGTGCATAACATGCAAATGATCATAGCAAGGAAAGTGTGCATTCTTTTAACCTTAAAATCATTTCAATGAGTCATTTCAAGTCAATATCATATTTCAAAGCAATTCGAACGAATTTTGTTTTTGCACTACAAACACAACTTTTGTGAATAACTTGCAATTAATCATTGCAAAGAAACTGTGCGTTCGTTTAACCTTAAAATCATTTCAATGAGTCATTTCAAGTCAATAACTTATTTCAAAGCAAGTCGAACGGATTCTATTTTTGCACTACAAACACAAGTTTTGTGCATAACATGCAAATGATCATAGCAAGGAAAGTGCGCATTCTTTTAATCTTAAAATCATTTCAATGAGTCATTTCAAGTCAATATCATATTTCAAAGCAATTCGAACGAATTCTGTTTTTGCACTACAAACACAACTTTTGTGCATAATTCGCAAATGATCAATGCAAGGAAAGTGTCCATTCGTTTAACCTTAAAATCATTTCAATGAGTCATTTCAAGTCAATAACTTATTTCAAAGCAAGTCGAACGGATTCTAGTTTTGCACTACAAACACAACTTTTGTGAATAACTTGCAATTAATCATTGCAAAGAAACTGTGCGTTCGTTTAACCTTAAAATCATTTCAATGAGTCATTTCAAGTCAATAACTTATTTCAAAGCAAGTCGAACGGATTCTATTTTTGCACTACAAACACAAGTTTTGTGCATAACATGCAAATGATCATAGCAAGGAAAGTGCGCATTCTTTTAATCTTAAAATCATTTCAATGAGTCATTTCAAGTCAATATCATATTTCAAAGCAATTCGAACGAATTCTGTTTTTGCACTACAAACACAACTTTTGTGCATAATTCGCAAATGATCAATGCAAGGAAAGTGTCCATTCGTTTAACCTTAAAATCATTTAAATGAGTCATTTCAAGTCAATAACTTATTTCAAAGCAAGTCGAACGGATTCTAGTTTTGCACTACAAACACAAGTTTTGTGCATAACATGCAAATGAGCATAGCAAGGAAAGTGTGTGTTCTTTTAACCTTAAAATCATTTCAATGAGTCATTTAAAGTCAATATCATATTTCAAAGCAATTCGAACGAATTCTGTTTTTGCACTACAAACACAACTTTTGTGAATAACTTGCAATTAATCATTGCAAAGAAACTGTGCATTCGTTTAACCTTAAAATCATTTCAATGAGTCATTTCAAGTCAATAACTTATATTTCAAAGCAAGTCCAACGGATTCTAGTTTTGCACTACAAACACAAGTTTTGTGCATAAGATGCAAATGATCATTGCAAGGAAAGTGTGCATTCTTTTAACCTTAAAATCATTTCAATGAGACATTTCAAGTCAATAACTTATTTCAAAGCAAGTCGAACGGATTCTATTTTTGCACTACAAACACAAGTTTTGTGCATAACATGCAAATGATCATAGCAAGGAAAGTGTGCACTTGTTTGACCTTAAAATCCTTTAAATGAGTCATTTCAAGTAAATAACTTATTTCAAAGCAAGTCCAACGGATTCTAGTTTTGCACTACAAACACAAGTTTTGTGCATAACATGCAAATGATCATAGCAAGGAAAGTGTGCATTCTTTTAACCTTAAAATCATTTCAATGAGTCATTTCAATTCAATTACTTATTTCAAAGCAATTCAAACGAATTCTATTTTTGCACTACAAACACAAGTTTTGTGCTTAACTTGCAAATGATCATTGCAAGGAAAGTGTGCATTCTTTTAACCTTAAAATCATTTCAATGAGACATTTCAAGTCAATAACTTATTTCAAAGCAAGTCGAACGGATTCTATTTTTGTACTACAAACACAAGTTTTGTACATAACATGCAAATGATCATAGCAAGGAAAGTGCGCATTCTTTTAATCTTAAAATCATTTCAATGAGTCATTTCAAGACAATATCATATTTCAAAGCAATTCGAACGAATTCTATTTTTGCACTACAAACACAAGTTTTGTGCTTAACTTGCAAATGATCATTGCAAGGAAAGTGTGCATTCTTTTAACCTTAAAATCATTTCAATGAGACATTTCAAGTCAATAACTTATTTCAAAGCAAGTCGAACGGATTCTATTTTTGTACTACAAACACAAGTTTTGTACATAACATGCAAATGATCATAGCAAGGAAAGTGCGCATTCTTTTAATCTTAAAATCATTTCAATGAGTCATTTCAAGTCAATTACATATTTCAAAGCAATTCAAACGAATTCTACTTTTGCACTACAAACACAAGTTTGTGCTTAACTTGCAAATGATCATTGCAAGGAAAGTGTGCACTTGTTTGACCTTAAAATCATTTAAATGAGTCATTTCAAGTAAATAACTTATTTCAAAGCAAGTCCAACGGATTCTAGTTTTGCACTACAAACACAAGTTTTGTGCATAACATGCAAATGATCATAGCAAGGAAAGTGTGCATTCTTTTAACCTTAAAATCATTTCAATGAGTCATTTCAATTCAATTACTTATTTCAAAGCAATTCAAACGAATTCTATTTTTGCACTACAAACAAAAGTTTTGTGCTTAACTTGCAAATGATCATTGCAAGGAAAGTGTGCATTTGTTTGACCTTAAAATCATTTAAATGAGTCATTTCAAGTAAATAACTTATTTCAAAGCAAGTCGAACGGATTCTAGTTTTGCACTACAAACACAAGTTTTGTGCATGACATGCAAATGATCATAGCAAGGAAAGTGTGCATTCTTTTAACCTTAAAATCATTTCAATGAAACATTTCAAGTCAATAACTTATTTCAAAGCAAGTCGAACGGATTCTATTTTTGCACTAGAAACACAAGTTTTGTACATAAAATGCAAATGATCATAGCAAGGAAAGTGTGTGTTCTTTTAACCTTAAAATCATTTCAATGAGTTATTTAGAGTCAATATCATATTTCAAAGCAATTCGAACGAATTCTGTTTTTGCACTACAAACACAACTTTTGTGAATAACTTGCAATTAATCATTGCAAAGAAACTGTGCATTCGTTTAACCTTAAAATCATTTAAATGAGTCATTTCAAGTCAATAACTTATTTCAAAGCAAGTCGAACGGATTCTATTTTTGCACTACAAACACAAGTTTTGTGCATAAGATGCAAATGATCATAGCAAGGAAAGTGTGCATTCTTTTAACCTTAAAATCATTTCAATGAGACATTTCAAGTCAATAACTTATTTCAAAGCAAGTCAAACGGATTCTATTTTTGCACTACAAACACAAGTTTTGTGCATAACATGCAAATGATCATAGCAAGGAAAGTGTGCATTCTTTTAACCTTAAAATCATTTCAATTCAATTACTTATTTCAAAGCAATTCAAACGAATTCTATTTTTGCACTACAAACAAAAGTTTTGTGCTTAACTTGCAAATGATCATTGCAAGGAAAGTGTGCATTTGTTTGACCTTAAAATCATTTAAATGAGTCATTTCAAGTAAATAACTTATTTCAAAGCAAGTCGAACGGATTCTAGTTTTGCACTACAAACACAAGTTTTGTGCATGACATGCAAATGATCATAGCAAGGAAAGTGTGCATTCTTTTAACCTTAAAATCATTTCAATGAAACATTTCAAGTCAATAACTTATTTCAAAGCAAGTCGAACGGATTCTATTTTTGCACTAGAAACACAAGTTTTGTACATAAAATGCAAATGATCATAGCAAGGAAAGTGTGTGTTCTTTTAACCTTAAAATCATTTCAATGAGTTATTTAGAGTCAATATCATATTTCAAAGCAATTCGAACGAATTCTGTTTTTGCACTACAAACACAACTTTTGTGAATAACTTGCAATTAATCATTGCAAAGAAACTGTGCGTTCGTTTAACCTTAAAATCATTTCAATGAGTCATTTCAAGTCAATAACTTATTTCAAAGCAAGTCGAACGGATTCTATTTTTGCACTACAAACACAAGTTTTGTACATAACTTGCAAATGACCATTGCAAAGAAAGTGTATATTCGTTTAACCTTAAAATCATTTCAATGAGTCATTTCAAGTCAATATCATATTTCAAAGCAATTCGAACGAATTCTGTTTTTGCACTACAAACACAACTTTTGTGCATAATTTGCAAATGATCAATGCAAGGAAAGTGTCCATTCGTTTAACCTTAAAATCATTTAAATGAGTCATTTCAAGTCAATAACTTATTTCAAAGCAAGTCGAACGGATTCTAGTTTTGCACTACAAACACAAGTTTTGTGCATAACATGCAAATGATCATAGCAAGGAAAGTGTGCATTCTTTTAACCTTAAAATCAATTCAATGAGTCATTTCAAGTCAATTACTTATTTCAAAGCAATTCGAACGAATTCTATTTTTGCGCTACAAACACAACTTTTGTGCATAATTTGCATTTGATCAATGCAAGGAAAGTGTCCATTCGTTTAACCTTAAAATCATTTAAATGAGTCATTTCAAGTCAATAACTTATTTCAAAGCAAGTCGAACGAATTCTAGTTTTGCACTACAAACACAAGTTTTGTGCATAACATGCAAATGATCATAGCAAGGAAAGTGTGCATTCTTTTAACCTTAAAATCATTTCAATGAGACATTTCAAGCCAATAACTTATTTCAAAGCAAGTCGAACAGATTCTATTTTTGCACTACAGACACAAGTTTTGTGCATAACATGCAAATGATCATAGCAAGGAAAGTGTGCATTCTTTTAACCTTAAAATCATTTCAATGAGTCATTTAAAGTCAATATCATATTTCAAAGCAATTCGAACGAATTCTGTTTTTGCACTACAAACACAACTTTTGTGAATAACTTGCAATTAATCATTGCAAAGAAACTGTGCATTCGTTTAACCTTAAAATCATTTGAATGAGTCATTTCAAGTCAACAATTTATTTCAAGGCAATTCGAACGAATTCTATTTTTGCGCTACAAACACAACTTTTGTGCATAATTTGCAAGTGATCAATGCAAGGAAAGTGTCCATTCGTTTAGCCTTAAAATCATTTAAATGAGTCATTTCAAGTCAACAACTTATTTCAAAGCAAGTCCAACGGATTCTAGTTTTGCACTACAAACACAAGTTTTGTGCATAACATGCAAATGATCATAGCAAGGAAAGTGTGCATTCTTTTAACCTTAAAATCATTTCAATGAGTCATTTCAAGTCAATATCATATTTCAAAGCAATTCGAACGAATATTATTTTTGCGCTACAAACACAACTTTTGTGCATAATTTGCAAATGATCAATGCAAGGAAAGTGTTCATTCGTTTAACCTTAAAATCATTTAAATGAGTCATTTCAAGTAAATAACTTATTTCAAAGCAAGTCGAACGGATTCTAGTTTTGCACTACAAACACAAGTTTTGTGCATAACATGCAAATGATCATAGCAAGGAAAGTGTGCATTCGTTTAACCTTAAAATCATTTCAATGAGACAATTCAAGTCAATAACTTATTTCAAAAGCAAGTCGAACGGATTCTATTTTTGCACTACAGACACAAGTTTTGTGCATAACATGGAAATGATCATAGCAAGGAAAGTGTGCATTCTTTTAACCTTAAAATCATTTCAATGAGTCATTTAAAGTCAATATCATATTTCAAAGCAATTCGAACGAATTCTGTTTTTGCACTACAAACACAACTTTTGTGAATAACTTGCAATTAATCATTGCAAAGAAACTGTGCATTCGTTTAGCCTTAAAATCATTTCAATGAGTCATTTCAAGTCAATAACTTATTTTAAAGCAAGTCCAACGGATTCTAGTTTTGCACTACAAACACAAGTTTTGTGCATAACATGCAAATGATCATAGCAAGGAAAGTGTGCATTCTTTTAACCTTAAAATCATTTCAATGAGTCATTTCAAGTGAATTACTTATTTCAAAGCAATTCAAACGAATTCTGTTTTTGCACTACAAACACTAGTTTTGTGCTTAACTTGCAAATGATCATTGCAAGGAAAGTGTGCATTTGTTTGACCTTAAAATCATTTAAATGAGTCATTTCAAGTAAATAACTTATTTCAAAGCAAGTCGAACAGATTCTAGTTTTGCACTACAAACACAAGTTTTGTGCATGACATGCAAATGATCATAGCAAGGAAAGTGTGCATTCGTTTAACCTTAAAATCATTTCAATGAGACAATTCAAGTCAATAACTTATTTCAAAAGCAAGTCGAACGGATTCTATTTTTGCACTACAGACACAAGTTTTGTGCATAACATGGAAATGATCATAGCAAGGAAAGTGTGCATTCTTTTAACCTTAAAATCATTTCAATGAGTCATTTAAAGTCAATATCATATTTCAAAGCAATTCGAACGAATTCTGTTTTTGCACTACAAACACAACTTTTGTGAATAACTTGTAATTAATCATTGCAAAGAAACTGTGCATTCGTTTAGCCTTAAAATCATTTAAATGAGTCATTTCAAGTCAATAACTTATTTTAAAGCAAGTCCAACGGATTCTAGTTTTGCACTACAAACACAAGTTTTGTGCATAACATGCAAATGATCATAGCAAGGAAAGTGTGCATTCTTTTAACCTTAAAATCATTTCAATGAGTCATTTCAAGTGAATTACTTATTTCAAAGCAATTCAAACGAATTCTGTTTTTGCACTACAAACACAAGTTTTGTGCTTAACTTGCAAATGATCATTGCAAGGAAAGTGTGCATTTGTTTGACCTTAAAATCATTTAAATGAGTCATTTCAAGTAAATAACTTATTTCAAAGCAAGTCGAACAGATTCTAGTTTTGCACTACAAACACAAGTTTTGTGCATGACATGCAAATGATCATAGCAAGGAAAGTGTGCATTCGTTTAACCTTAAAATCATTTCAATGAGACAATTCAAGTCAATAACTTATTTCAAAAGCAAGTCGAACGGATTCTATTTTTGCACTACAGACACAAGTTTTGTGCATAACATGCAAATGATCATAGCAAGGAAAGTGTGCATTCTTTTAACCTTAAAATCATTTCAATGAGTCATTTCAAGTGAATTACTTATTTCAAAGCAATTCAAACGAATTCTGTTTTTGCACTACAAACACAAGTTTTGTGCTTAACTTGCAAATGATCATTGCAAGGAAAGTGTGCATTTGTTTGACCTTAAAATCATTTAAATGAGTCATTTCAAGTAAATAACTTATTTCAAAGCAAGTCGAACAGATTCTAGTTTTGCACTACAAACACAAGTTTTGTGCATGACATGCAAATGATCATAGCAAGGAAAGTGTGCATTCTTTTAACCTTAAAATCATTTCAATGAAACATTTCAAGTCAATAACTTATTTCAAAGCAAGTCGAACGGATTCTAGTTTTGCACTACAAACACAAGTTTTGTGCATAACATGCAAATGATCATAGCAAGGAAAGTGTGCATTCTTTTAACCTTAAAATCAATTCAATGAGTCATTTCAAGTCAATTACTTATTTCAAAGCAATTCGAACGAATTCTATTTTTGCGCTACAAACACAACTTTTGTGCATAATTTGCATTTGATCAATGCAAGGAAAGTGTCCATTCGTTTAACCTTAAAATCATTTAAATGAGTCATTTCAAGTCAATAACTTATTTCAAAGCAAGTCGAACGGATTTTATTTTTGCACTACAAACACAAGTTTTGTGCATAAGATGCAAATGATCATAGCAAGGAAAGTGTGCATTGTTTTAACCTTAAAATCATTTCAATGAGACATTTCAAGTCAATAACTTATTTCAAAGCAAGTCGAACGGATTCTTTTTTTGCACTACAAACACAAGTTTTGTGCATAACATGCAAATGATCATAGCAAGGAAAGTGTGCATTCTTTTAACCTTAAAATCATTTCAATGAGTCATTTCAAGTCAATTACTTATTTCAAAGCAATTCAAACGAATTCTATTTTTGCACTACAAACACAAGTTTTGTGCTTAACTTGCAAATGATCATTGCAAGGAAAGTGTGCATTTGTTTGACCTTAAAATCATTTAAATGAGTTATTTTAAGTAAATAACTTATTTCAAAGCAAGTCGAACGGATTCTAGTTTTGCACTACAAACACAAGTTTTGTGCATGACATGCAAATGAGCATAGCAAGGAAAGTGTGCATTCTTTTAACCTTAAAATCATTTCAATGAAACATTTCAAGTCAATAACTTATTTCAAAGCAAGTCGAACGGATTCTATTTTTGCACTACAAACACAAGTTTTGTACATAACATGCAAATGATCATAGCAAGGAAAGTGCGCATTCTTTTAATCTTAAAATCATTTCAATGAGTCATTTCAAGTCAATATCATATTTCAAAGCAATTCGGACGAATTCTGTATTTGCACTACAAACACAACTTTTGTGCATAATTTGCGAATGATCAATGCAAGGAAAGTGTCAATTCGTTTAACCTTAAAATCATTTAAATAAGTCATTTCAAGTCAATAACTTATTTCAAAACAAGTCGAACGGATTCTATTTTTGCACTACAAACACAAGTTTTGTGCATAACATGCAAATGATCATAGCAAGGAAAGTGTGCATTCTTTTAATCTTAAAATCATTTCAATGAGTCATTTCAAGTCAATATCATATTTAAAAGCAATTCGAACGAATTCTGTTTTTGCACTACAAACACAACTTTTGTGAACAACTTGCAATTAATCATTGCAAAGAAAGTGTACATTCGTTTAACCTTAAAATCATTTCAATGAGTCACTTCAAGTCAATATCTTATTTCAAAGCAATTCGAACGAATTCTATTTTTGCTCTACAAACACAACTTTTCTGCATAATTTGCAAATGATCAATGCAAGGAAAGTGTCAATTTGTTTGACCTTAAAATCATTTCAATGAGTTATTTCAAGTCAATAACTTATTTCAAAGCAATCTGAACGAATTCTATTTTTGCACTACAAACACAAGTTCTATGCATAACTTGCAAATGATCAATGCAAGGAATGTATGCATTTATTTAACTTTAAAATCATTTCAATTAGTGATTTCAAGTGAGTATCTTATTTCGTAGCTGTTCGAACGAATTCTATTTTCACACTTCGTAAACAAGTTTTGTGCATAACTTTCAAATGATCAATGCAAGGAAAGTGTGGATTGGTTTAACCTTAAAATCATTTGAATGAGTCATATTAAGTCAATAACTTATTTCAATGCAAGACGAACGAATTCTATTTTCGCACTTCAAATGCAAGTTTTGTGCACAACTTGCAAATGACATTGTAAGGAAAGTGTGCTTTAGTCTAACCTTAAAATCATTTGAATGAGTCATTTCAAGTCAATAACATATTTCAAAGCAATTCGAACGAATTCTATTTTCGCACTTCAAAAACAAGTTTTGTGCATAACTTGCAAATGATCAATGCAAGAAAGTGTGGATTAGTTTAACCTTAAAATCATTTGAATGAGTCATATTAAGTCAATAACTTATTTCAAAGCAATCCGAACGAATTCTATTATCGCAGTTCGAAAACAAGTTTTGTGCATAACTTGCAACTGATCAATGCAAGGAATGTATGCATTCGTTTAACTTTAAAATCATTTCAATTAGTGATTTCAAGTCAATAACTTATTTCAAAGCAATCTGAACGAATTCTATTTTCGCACTTCGAAAACAAGTTCTGTGCATAACTTGCAAATGATCATTGCAAGGAAAGTGTGCATTCGTTTAACTTTAAAATCATTTCAATGAGTCATTTCAAGTCATTAACTTATTTTCAAGCAATTCGAACGAATTATATTTTCGCACTTCCGAAACAAGTTTTGTGCATAACCTGCAAATGATCAATGCAAGGAAAGTGTGCATTAGTTTAGCCTTGAAATCATTTGAATGAGTCATATTAAGTCAATAACTTATTTCAATGCAATTCGAACGAATTCTATTTCCGCACTTCAAACACAAGATTTGTGCATAACTTGCAAATGATCATTGCAAGGAAAGTGTGCATTAGTTTAACCTTAAAATCATTTGAATGAGTCATTTCAAGTCATTAACTTATTTCCAAGCAATTCGAACGAATTATATTATCGCACTTCAAAAACAAGTTCTGTGCATAACTTGCAAATGATCAATGCAAGGAATGTATGCATTCGTTTAACTTCAAAATCATTTCAATTAGTGATTTCAAGTCAATATCTTATTTCGAAGCAGTTTGAACGAATTCTATTTTCACACTTCAAACTGAAGTTTCGTGGAAAACTTTTAAATGATTATTGCAAGGATAGTGTGCATTAGTTTAACCTTAAAATCGTTTGAATGAGTCATATTAAGTCAATAACTTATTTCAATGCAAGACGAACGAATTCTATTTTCGCACTTCAAACGCAAGTTTTGTGCACAACTTTCAAATGACCTTGCACGGAAAGTGTGCTTTAGTCTAACCTTCAAATCATTTGAATGAGTCATTTCAAGTCAATAACTTATTTCAAAGCAATCCGAACGAATTCTATTTTCGCACTTCAAACGCAAGTTTTGTGCACAACTTTCGAATGACATTGCAAGGAAAGTGTGCTTTAGTCTAACCTTAAAATCATTTGAATGAGTCATTTCAAGTCAATAACATATTTCAAAGCAATTCGAACGAATTCTATTTTCGCACTTCGAAAATAAGTTCTGTGCATAACTTGCAAATGATCAATGCAAGGAATGTGTGCATTAGTTTAAACTTAAAATCATTAGTTCAAACGGAAGTTTAGTGGAAAACTTTTAAATGATCATTGAAAGGATAGTGTGCATTAGTTTAACCTTAAAATCATTTGAATGAGTTATTTCAAGTCAATAACTTATTTCAAAGCAATCTGAACGAATTCTATTATCGCAATTCGAAAACAAGTTCTGTGCATAACTTGCAAATGATTGAATGCAAGGAATGTATGCATTCGTTTAACTTTAAAATCATTTCAATTAGTGATTTCAAGTCAATATCTTATTTCAAAGCAGTTCGAACGAATTCTATTTTCACGCTTCGAAAACAAGTTTTGTGCATAACTTTCAAATGATCATTGCAAGGAAAGTGTGGATTGGTTTAACCTTAAAATCATTTGAATGAGTCATATCAAGTCAATAACTTATTTCAAAGCAATTCAAACGAATTCTATTTTCGCACTTCAAACACAAGTTTTGTGCATAACTTGCAAAAGATCAATGCAAGGAAAGTGTGCATTAGTTTAACCTTAAAATCATTTAAATGAGTCATTTCAAATCAATAACTTATTTCAAAGCAATCTGAACGAATTCTATTTTCGCACTTTAAAAACAAGTTCTGTGCATAACTTGCAAATGGTCATTGCAAGGAAAGTGTGCATTTGTTTAACTTTAAAATCCTTTCAATGACTCATTCCAAGTCATTAACTTATTTTCATGCAATTCGAACGAATTATATTTTCGCACTTCGGAAGCAAGTTTTGTGCATAACTTGCAAATGATCAGTGCAAGGAAAGTGTGCATTAGTTTAACCTTAAAATCATTTAAATGAGTCATTTCAAGTCAATAACTTATTTCAAAGCAATCTGAACGAATTCTATTTTCGCACTTCGAAAACAAGTTCTGTGCATAACTTGCAAATGATCATTGCAAGGAAAGTGTGCATTCGTTTAACTTTAAAATCATTTCAATGAGTCATTTCAATGAGTCATTTCAAGTCATTAACTTATTTTCAAGCAATTCAAACGAATTATATTTTCGCACTTCGGAAACAAGTTTTGTGCATAACTTGCAAATGATCAATGCAAGGAAAGTGTGTATTTGTTTAATCTTAAAATCATTTGAATGAGTCATATTAAGTCAATCACTTATTTCAATGCAATTCGAACGAATTCTATTTCCGCACTTCAAACACAAGATTTGTGCATAACTTGCAAATGATCATTGCAAGGAAAGTGTGCATTAGTTTAACCTAAAAATCATATGAATGAGTCATTTCAAGTCATTAACTTATTTCCAAGCAATTCGAACAAATTATATTTTCGCACTTCGAAAACAAGTTTTGTGCATAACTTGCAAATGATCAATGCAAGGAATGTATGCATTCGTTTAACTTTAAAATCATTTCAATTAGTGATTTCAAGTCAATATTTTATTTCGAAGCAGTTTAAACGAATTCTATTTTCACACTTCAAACGGAAGTTTAGTGGAAAACTTTTAAATGATCATTGAAAGGATAGTGTGCATTAGTTTAACCTTAAAATCATTTGAATGAGTCATATTAAGTCAGTAACTTATTTCAATGCAATTCGAACGAATTCTATTTCCGCACTTCAAATGCAAGTTTTGTGCATAACTTTCAAATGATCATTACAAGAAAAGTGTGCTTTAGTCTAACCTTAAAATCATTTGAATGAGTCATTTCAAGTCAATAACATATTTCAAAGCAATTCGAACGAATTCTATTTTCGCACTTCAAAAACAAGTTTTGTTCATAACTTTCAAATGATCATTGCAAGGAAAGTGTGGATTGGTTTAACCTTAAAATCATTTGAATGAGTCATATCAAGTCAATTACTTATTTCAATGCAAGACGAACGAATTCTATTTTCGCACTTGAAACGCAAGTTTTGTGCATAACTTGCAAAAGATCAATGCAAGGAAAGTGTGCATTAGTTTAACCTTAAAATCATTTGAACGAGTTATTTCAAGTCAATAACTTATTTCAAAGCAATCTGAACGAATTCTATTATCGCACTTCGAAAACAAGTTCTGTGCATAACTTGCAAATGAATATTGCAAGGAATGTATGCATTCGTTTAACTTTAAAATCATTTGAATGAGTCATATTAAGTCAATAACTTATTTTACTGCAATTCGAACGAATTCTATTTTCACACTTCGAAAACAAGTTTTGTGCATAACTTGCAAATGATCAATGCAAGGAAAGTGTGCATTAGTTTAACCTTAAAATCATTTGAATGAGTCATTTCAAGTCAATAACTTATTTCAAAGCAATCCGAACGAATTCTATTTTCGCACTTCAAACGCAAGTTTTGTGCACAACTTTCAAATGACATTGCAAGGAAAGTGTGCTTTAGTCTAACCTTAAAATCATTTGAATGACTCATTTCAAGTCAATAACATATTTCAAAGCAATTCGAACGAATTCTATTTTCGCACTTCGAAAACAAGTTTTGTGCATAACTTGCAGATGATCAATGCAAGGAAAGTGTGCATTAGTTTAACCTTAAAATCGTTTGAATGAGTCAATTCATGTCATTAACTTATTTCGAAGCAATTCGAACGAATTCTATTTTCGCACTTCGAAAACAAGTTTTGTGCATAACTTGCAAATGATCAATGCAAGGAAAGTGTCCATTAGTTTAACGTTAAAATCATTTGAATGAGTTATTTCAAGTCAATAACTTATTTCAAAGCAATCCGAACGAATTCTATTTTCGCACTTCGGAAACAAGTTTTGTGCATAACTTGCAAATTATTAATGCAAGGAATGTATGCATTCGTTTAACTTTAAAATATTTCAATTAGTGATGTCAAGTCAATACCTTCTTTCAAAGCAGTTCGAACGAATTCTATTTTCACACTTCAAATGCAAGTTTTGTGCATAACTTTCAAATGATCATTACAAGGAAAGTGTGCTTGAGTCTAACCTTAAAATCATTTGAATGAGTCATTTCAAGTCAATAACATATTTCAAAGTAATTCGAACGAATTCTATTTTCACACTTCAAACGCAAGTTTTGTGCATAACTTTTAAATGATTATTGGAAAGAATGTGTGCTTTAGTTTGACCTTAAAATTATTTGAATGAGTCATATCAAGTCAATAACTTATTTCAAAGCAATTCAAACGAATTCTATTTTCGCACTTCAAACACAAGTTTTGTGCATAACTTGCAAAAGATCAATGCAAGGAAAGTGTGCATTAGTTTAAACTTAAAATCATTTGAATGAGTCATTTCAAGTCATTAACTTATTTCAAAGCAATTCGAACGAATTCTATTTTCGCAATTCGAAAACAAGTTTTGTGCATAACTTGCAAATGATCAATGCAAGGAAAGTGTGCATTAGTTTAACCTTAAAATCATTTGAATGAGTCATTTCAAGTCAATAACTTATTTCAAAGCAATCCGAACGAATTCTATTTTCGCACTTCAAACGCAAGTTTTGTGCGCAACTTTCAAATGACATTGCAAGGAAAGTGTGCGTTAGTCTAACCTTAAAATCATTTGAATGACTCATTTCAAGTCAATAACATATTTCAAAGCAACTCGAACGAATTCTATTTTCGCACTTCGAAAACAAGTTTTGTGCATAACTTGCAAATGATCAATGCAAGGAAAGTGTGCATTAGTTTAACCTTAAAATCGTTTGAATGAGTCATTTCATGTCATTAACTTATTTCGAAGCAATTCGAACGAATTCTATTTTCGCACTTCGAAAACAAGTTTTGTGCATAACTTGCAAATGATCAATGCAAGGAAAGTGTCCCTTAGTTTAACGTTAAAATCATTTGAATGAGTCATTTCAAGTCAATAACTTATTTCAAAGCAATCCGAACGAATTCTATTTTCGCACTTCGAAAACAAGTTTTGTGCATAACTTGCAAATGATCAATGCAAGGAAAGTGTGCATTAGTTTAACCTTAAAATCATTTGAATGAGTCATTTCAAGTCAATAACTTATTTCAAAGCAATCCGAACGAATTCTATCTTCGCACTTCAAACGCAAGTTTTGTGCACAACTTTCAAATGACATTGCAAGGAAAGTGTGCTTTAGTCTAACCTTAAAATCGTTTGAATGAGTCATTTCAAGTCAATAACATATTTCAAAGCAATTCGAACGAATTCTATTTTCGCACTTCGAAAACAAGTTTTGTGCATAACTTGCAAATGATCAATGCAAGGAAAGTGTGCATTAGTTTAACCTTAAAATCGTTTGAATGAGTCATTTCATGTCATTAACTTATTTCAAAGCAATTCGAACGAATTCTATTTTCGCACTTCGAAAACAAGTTTTGTGCATAACTTGCAAATGATCAATGCAAGGAAAGTGTGCATTAGTTTAACCTTAAAATCATTTGAATGAGTCATTTCAAGTCAATAACTTATTTCAAAGCAATCCGAACGAATTCTATCTTCGCACTTCAAACGCAAGTTTTGTGCACAACTTTCAAATGACATTGCAAGGAATGTGTGCTTTAGTCTAACCTTAAAATCATTTGAATGACTCATTTCAAGTCAATAACATATTTCAAAGCAATTCGAACGAATTCTATTTTCGCACTTCGAAAACAAGTTTTGTGCATAACTTGCAAATGATCAATGCAAGGAAAGTGTGCATTAGTTTAACCTTAAAATCGTTTGAATGAGTCATTTCATGTCATTAACTTATTTCGAAGCAATTCGAACGAATTCTATTTTCGCACTTCGAAAACAAGTTTTGTGCATAACTTGCAAATGATCAATGCAAGGAAAGTGTCCATTAGTTTAACGTTAAAATCATTTGAATGAGTCATTTCAAGTCAATAACTTATTTCAAAGCAATCCGAACGAATTCTATTTTCGCACTTCGGAAACAAGTTTTGTGCATAACTTGCAAATTATTAATACAAGGAATGTATGCATTCGTTTAACTTTAAAATTATTTCAATTAGTGATTTCAAGTCAATACCTTATTTCAAAGCAGTTCGAACGAATTCTATTTTCACACTTCAAATGCAAGTTTTGTGCATAACTTTCAAATAATCATTACAAGGAAAGTGTGCATGAGTCTAACCTAAAAATCATTTGAATGAGTCATTTCAAGTCAATAACATATTTCAAAGTAATTCGAACGAATTCTATTTTCACACTTCAAACGCAAGTTTTGTGCATAACTTTTAAATGATTATTGCAAGGAATGTGTGCTTTAGTTTGACCTTAAAATTATTTGAATGAGTCATATCAAGTCAATAACTTATTTCAAAGCAATTCAAACGAATTCTATTTTCGCACTTCAAACACAAGTTTTGTGCATAACTTGCAAAAGATCAATGCAAGGAAAGTGTGCATTAGTTTAAACTTAAAATCATTTGAATGAGTCATTTCAAGTCATTAACTTATTTCAAAGCAATTCGAACGAATTCTATTTTCGCAATTCGAAAACAAGTTTTGTGCATAACTTGCAAATGATCAATGCAAGGAAAGTGTGCATTAGTTTAACCTTAAAATCATTTGAATGAGTCATTTCAAGTCAATAACTTATTTCAAAGCAATCCGAACGAATTCTATTTTCGCACTTCAAACGCAAGTTTTGTGCACAACTTCCAAATGACATTGCAAGGAAAGTGTGCTTTAGTCTAACCTTAAAATTATTTGAATGAGTCATTTCAAGTCAATAACATATTTCAAAGCAATTCGAACGAATTCTATTTTTGCGCTACAAACACAACTTTTGTGCATAATTTGCATTTGATCAATGCAAGGAAGGTGTCCTTTCGTTTAACCTTAAAATCATTTAAATGAGTCATTTCAAGTCAATTACTTATTTCAAAGCAAGTCGAACGGATTCTATTTTTGCACTACAAACACAATTTTTGTGCATAACATGCAAATGATCATAGCAAGGAAAGTGTGCATTCTTTTAATCTTAAAATCATTTCAATGAGTCATTTCAAGTCAATATCATATTTCAAAGCAATTCGAACGAATTCTGTTTTTGCACTACAAACACAACTTTTGTGAACAACTTGCAATAAGTCATTGCAAAGAAAGTGTGCATTCGTTTAACCGTAAAATCATTTCAATGAGTCATTTCAAGTCAATATCATATTTCAAAGCAATTCGAACGAATTCTATTTTTGCGCTACAAACACAACTTTTGTGCATAATTTGCATTTGATCAATGCACGGAAAGTGTCCTTTCGTTTAACCTTAAAATCATTTAAATGAGTCATTTCAAGTGAATAACTTATTTCAAAGCAAGTCGAACGGATTCTATTTTTGCACTACAAACACAAGTTTTGTGCATAACATGCAAATGATCAATGCAAGGAAAGTGTGCATTCTTTTAACCTTAAAATCATTTCAATGAGTCATTTCAAGTCAATTACTTATTTCAAAGCAATTCGAACGAATTCTATTTTTGCGCTACAAACACAACTTTTGTGCATAATTTGCATTTGATCAATGCAAGGAAAGTGTCCTTTCGTTTAACCTTAAAATCATTTAAATGAGTCATTTCAAGTCAATAACTTATTTCAAAGCAAGTCGAACGGATTCTATTTTTGCACTACAAACACAAGTTTTGTGCATAACATGCAAATGATCAATGCAAGGAAAGTGTCCATTTGTTTAACCTTAAAATCATTTCATGAGTCATTTCAAGTCAATAACTTATTTCAAAGCAAGTCGAACGGATTCTATTTTTGCACTACAAACACAAGTTTTGTGCAGAACATGCAAATGATCATAGCAAGGAAAGTGTGCATTCTTTTAACCTTAAAATCATTTCAATGAGTCATTTCAAGTCAATTACTTATTTCAAAGTAATTCGAACGAATTCTATTTTTGCGCTACAAATACAACTTTTCTGCATAATTTGCATTTGATCAATGCAAGGAAAGTGTCCTTTCGTTTAACCTTAAAATCATTTAAATGAGTCATTTCAAGTCAATAACTTATTTCAAAGCAAGTCAAACGGATTCTATTTTTGCACTACAAACACAAGTTTTGTGCATAACATGCACATGATCAATGCAAGGAAAGTGTCCATTTGTTTAACCTTAAAATCATTTCATGAGTCATTTCAAGTCAATAACTTATTTCAAAGCAAGTCGAACGGATTCTATTTTTGCACTACAAACACAAGTTTTGTGCATAACATGCAAATGATCATAGCAAGGAAAGTGTGCATTCTTTTAACCTTAAAATCATTTCAATGAGTCATTTCAAGTCAATTACTTATTTCAAAGCAATTCGAACGAATTCTATTTTTGCGCTACAAACACAACTTTTGTGCATAATTTGCATTTGATCAATGCAAGGAAAGTGTCCTTTCGTTTAACCTTAAAATCATTTAAATAAGTCATTTCAAGTCAATTACTTATTTCAAAGCAAGTCGAACGGATTCTATTTTTGCACTACAAACACAAGTTTTGTGCATAACATGCAAATGATCAATGCAAGGAAAGTGTCCATTTGTTTAACCTTAAAATCATTTCATGAGTCATTTCAAGTCAATAACTTATTTCAAAGCAAGTCGAACGGATTCTATTTTTGCACTACAAACACAAGTTTTGTGCATAACATGCAAATGATCAATGCAAGGAAAGTGTGCATTCTTTTAACCTTAAAATCATTTCAATGAGTCATTTCAAGTCAATTACTTATTTCAAAGCAATTCGAACGAATTCTATTTTTGCGCTACAAACACAACTTTTGTGCATAATTTGCATTTGATCAATGCAAGGAAAGTGTCCTTTCGTTTAACCTTAAAATCATTTAAATGAGTCATTTCAAGTCAATAACTTATTTCAAAGCAAGTCGAACGGATTCTATTTTAGCACTACAAACACAAGTTTTGTGCATAACATGCAAATGATCATAGCAAGGAAAGTTTGCATTCTTTTAATCTTAAAATCATTTGAATGAGTCATTTCAAGTCAATATCATATTTCGAAGCAATTCGAACGAATTCTGTTTTTGCACTACAAACACAAGTTTTGTGCATAACATGCAAATGATCATAGCAAGGAAAGTGTGCATTCTTTTAACCTTAAAATCAATTCGATGAGTCATTTCAAGTCAATTACTTATTTCAAAGCAATTCGAACGAATTCAATTTTTGCGCTACAAACACAACTTTTGTGCATAATTTGCATTTGATCAATGCAAGGAAAGTGTCCTTTCGTTTAACCTTAAAATCATTTAAATGAGTCATTTCAAGTCAATAACTTATTTCAAAGCAAGTCGAACGGATTCTATTTTAGCACTACAAACACAAGTTTTGTGCATAACATGCAAATGATCATAGCAAGGAAAGTTTGCATTCTTTTAATCTTAAAATCATTTGAATGAGTCATTTCAAGTCAATAACTTATTTCAAAGCAATCCGAACGAATTCTATTTTCGCACTTCAAACGCAAGTTTTGTGCACAACTTTCAAATGACATTGCAAGGAAAGTGTGCTTTAGTCTAACCTTAAAATCATTTGAATGACTCATTTCAAGTCAATAACATATTTCAAAGCAATTCGAACGAATTCTATTTTCGCACTTCGAAAACAAGTTTTGTGCATAACTTGCAGATGATCAATGCAAGGAAAGTGTGCATTAGTTTAACCTTAAAATCGTTTGAATGAGTCAATTCATGTCATTAACTTATTTCGAAGCAATTCGAACGAATTCTATTTTCGCACTTCGAAAACAAGTTTTGTGCATAACTTGCAAATGATCAATGCAAGGAAAGTGTCCATTAGTTTAACGTTAAAATCATTTGAATGAGTTATTTCAAGTCAATAACTTATTTCAAAGCAATCCGAACGAATTCTATTTTCGCACTTCGGAAACAAGTTTTGTGCATAACTTGCAAATTATTAATGCAAGGAATGTATGCATTCGTTTAACTTTAAAATATTTCAATTAGTGATGTCAAGTCAATACCTTCTTTCAAAGCAGTTCGAACGAATTCTATTTTCACACTTCAAATGCAAGTTTTGTGCATAACTTTCAAATGATCATTACAAGGAAAGTGTGCTTGAGTCTAACCTTAAAATCATTTGAATGAGTCATTTCAAGTCAATAACATATTTCAAAGTAATTCGAACGAATTCTATTTTCACACTTCAAACGCAAGTTTTGTGCATAACTTTTAAATGATTATTGGAAAGAATGTGTGCTTTAGTTTGACCTTAAAATTATTTGAATGAGTCATATCAAGTCAATAACTTATTTCAAAGCAATTCAAACGAATTCTATTTTCGCACTTCAAACACAAGTTTTGTGCATAACTTGCAAAAGATCAATGCAAGGAAAGTGTGCATTAGTTTAAACTTAAAATCATTTGAATGAGTCATTTCAAGTCATTAACTTATTTCAAAGCAATTCGAACGAATTCTATTTTCGCAATTCGAAAACAAGTTTTGTGCATAACTTGCAAATGATCAATGCAAGGAAAGTGTGCATTAGTTTAACCTTAAAATCATTTGAATGAGTCATTTCAAGTCAATAACTTATTTCAAAGCAATCCGAACGAATTCTATTTTCGCACTTCAAACGCAAGTTTTGTGCGCAACTTTCAAATGACATTGCAAGGAAAGTGTGCGTTAGTCTAACCTTAAAATCATTTGAATGACTCATTTCAAGTCAATAACATATTTCAAAGCAACTCGAACGAATTCTATTTTCGCACTTCGAAAACAAGTTTTGTGCATAACTTGCAAATGATCAATGCAAGGAAAGTGTGCATTAGTTTAACCTTAAAATCGTTTGAATGAGTCATTTCATGTCATTAACTTATTTCGAAGCAATTCGAACGAATTCTATTTTCGCACTTCGAAAACAAGTTTTGTGCATAACTTGCAAATGATCAATGCAAGGAAAGTGTCCCTTAGTTTAACGTTAAAATCATTTGAATGAGTCATTTCAAGTCAATAACTTATTTCAAAGCAATCCGAACGAATTCTATTTTCGCACTTCGAAAACAAGTTTTGTGCATAACTTGCAAATGATCAATGCAAGGAAAGTGTGCATTAGTTTAACCTTAAAATCATTTGAATGAGTCATTTCAAGTCAATAACTTATTTCAAAGCAATCCGAACGAATTCTATCTTCGCACTTCAAACGCAAGTTTTGTGCACAACTTTCAAATGACATTGCAAGGAAAGTGTGCTTTAGTCTAACCTTAAAATCGTTTGAATGAGTCATTTCAAGTCAATAACATATTTCAAAGCAATTCGAACGAATTCTATTTTCGCACTTCGAAAACAAGTTTTGTGCATAACTTGCAAATGATCAATGCAAGGAAAGTGTGCATTAGTTTAACCTTAAAATCGTTTGAATGAGTCATTTCATGTCATTAACTTATTTCAAAGCAATTCGAACGAATTCTATTTTCGCACTTCGAAAACAAGTTTTGTGCATAACTTGCAAATGATCAATGCAAGGAAAGTGTGCATTAGTTTAACCTTAAAATCATTTGAATGAGTCATTTCAAGTCAATAACTTATTTCAAAGCAATCCGAACGAATTCTATCTTCGCACTTCAAACGCAAGTTTTGTGCACAACTTTCAAATGACATTGCAAGGAATGTGTGCTTTAGTCTAACCTTAAAATCATTTGAATGACTCATTTCAAGTCAATAACATATTTCAAAGCAATTCGAACGAATTCTATTTTCGCACTTCGAAAACAAGTTTTGTGCATAACTTGCAAATGATCAATGCAAGGAAAGTGTGCATTAGTTTAACCTTAAAATCGTTTGAATGAGTCATTTCATGTCATTAACTTATTTCGAAGCAATTCGAACGAATTCTATTTTCGCACTTCGAAAACAAGTTTTGTGCATAACTTGCAAATGATCAATGCAAGGAAAGTGTCCATTAGTTTAACGTTAAAATCATTTGAATGAGTCATTTCAAGTCAATAACTTATTTCAAAGCAATCCGAACGAATTCTATTTTCGCACTTCGGAAACAAGTTTTGTGCATAACTTGCAAATTATTAATACAAGGAATGTATGCATTCGTTTAACTTTAAAATTATTTCAATTAGTGATTTCAAGTCAATACCTTATTTCAAAGCAGTTCGAACGAATTCTATTTTCACACTTCAAATGCAAGTTTTGTGCATAACTTTCAAATAATCATTACAAGGAAAGTGTGCATGAGTCTAACCTAAAAATCATTTGAATGAGTCATTTCAAGTCAATAACATATTTCAAAGTAATTCGAACGAATTCTATTTTCACACTTCAAACGCAAGTTTTGTGCATAACTTTTAAATGATTATTGCAAGGAATGTGTGCTTTAGTTTGACCTTAAAATTATTTGAATGAGTCATATCAAGTCAATAACTTATTTCAAAGCAATTCAAACGAATTCTATTTTCGCACTTCAAACACAAGTTTTGTGCATAACTTGCAAAAGATCAATGCAAGGAAAGTGTGCATTAGTTTAAACTTAAAATCATTTGAATGAGTCATTTCAAGTCATTAACTTATTTCAAAGCAATTCGAACGAATTCTATTTTCGCAATTCGAAAACAAGTTTTGTGCATAACTTGCAAATGATCAATGCAAGGAAAGTGTGCATTAGTTTAACCTTAAAATCATTTGAATGAGTCATTTCAAGTCAATAACTTATTTCAAAGCAATCCGAACGAATTCTATTTTCGCACTTCAAACGCAAGTTTTGTGCACAACTTCCAAATGACATTGCAAGGAAAGTGTGCTTTAGTCTAACCTTAAAATTATTTGAATGAGTCATTTCAAGTCAATAACATATTTCAAAGCAATTCGAACGAATTCTATTTTTGCGCTACAAACACAACTTTTGTGCATAATTTGCATTTGATCAATGCAAGGAAGGTGTCCTTTCGTTTAACCTTAAAATCATTTAAATGAGTCATTTCAAGTCAATTACTTATTTCAAAGCAAGTCGAACGGATTCTATTTTTGCACTACAAACACAATTTTTGTGCATAACATGCAAATGATCATAGCAAGGAAAGTGTGCATTCTTTTAATCTTAAAATCATTTCAATGAGTCATTTCAAGTCAATATCATATTTCAAAGCAATTCGAACGAATTCTGTTTTTGCACTACAAACACAACTTTTGTGAACAACTTGCAATAAGTCATTGCAAAGAAAGTGTGCATTCGTTTAACCGTAAAATCATTTCAATGAGTCATTTCAAGTCAATATCATATTTCAAAGCAATTCGAACGAATTCTATTTTTGCGCTACAAACACAACTTTTGTGCATAATTTGCATTTGATCAATGCACGGAAAGTGTCCTTTCGTTTAACCTTAAAATCATTTAAATGAGTCATTTCAAGTGAATAACTTATTTCAAAGCAAGTCGAACGGATTCTATTTTTGCACTACAAACACAAGTTTTGTGCATAACATGCAAATGATCAATGCAAGGAAAGTGTGCATTCTTTTAACCTTAAAATCATTTCAATGAGTCATTTCAAGTCAATTACTTATTTCAAAGCAATTCGAACGAATTCTATTTTTGCGCTACAAACACAACTTTTGTGCATAATTTGCATTTGATCAATGCAAGGAAAGTGTCCTTTCGTTTAACCTTAAAATCATTTAAATGAGTCATTTCAAGTCAATAACTTATTTCAAAGCAAGTCGAACGGATTCTATTTTTGCACTACAAACACAAGTTTTGTGCATAACATGCAAATGATCAATGCAAGGAAAGTGTCCATTTGTTTAACCTTAAAATCATTTCATGAGTCATTTCAAGTCAATAACTTATTTCAAAGCAAGTCGAACGGATTCTATTTTTGCACTACAAACACAAGTTTTGTGCAGAACATGCAAATGATCATAGCAAGGAAAGTGTGCATTCTTTTAACCTTAAAATCATTTCAATGAGTCATTTCAAGTCAATTACTTATTTCAAAGTAATTCGAACGAATTCTATTTTTGCGCTACAAATACAACTTTTCTGCATAATTTGCATTTGATCAATGCAAGGAAAGTGTCCTTTCGTTTAACCTTAAAATCATTTAAATGAGTCATTTCAAGTCAATAACTTATTTCAAAGCAAGTCAAACGGATTCTATTTTTGCACTACAAACACAAGTTTTGTGCATAACATGCACATGATCAATGCAAGGAAAGTGTCCATTTGTTTAACCTTAAAATCATTTCATGAGTCATTTCAAGTCAATAACTTATTTCAAAGCAAGTCGAACGGATTCTATTTTTGCACTACAAACACAAGTTTTGTGCATAACATGCAAATGATCATAGCAAGGAAAGTGTGCATTCTTTTAACCTTAAAATCATTTCAATGAGTCATTTCAAGTCAATTACTTATTTCAAAGCAATTCGAACGAATTCTATTTTTGCGCTACAAACACAACTTTTGTGCATAATTTGCATTTGATCAATGCAAGGAAAGTGTCCTTTCGTTTAACCTTAAAATCATTTAAATGAGTCATTTCAAGTCAATTACTTATTTCAAAGCAAGTCGAACGGATTCTATTTTTGCACTACAAACACAAGTTTTGTGCATAACATGCAAATGATCAATGCAAGGAAAGTGTCCATTTGTTTAACCTTAAAATCATTTCATGAGTCATTTCAAGTCAATAACTTATTTCAAAGCAAGTCGAACGGATTCTATTTTTGCACTACAAACACAAGTTTTGTGCATAACATGCAAATGATCAATGCAAGGAAAGTGTGCATTCTTTTAACCTTAAAATCATTTCAATGAGTCATTTCAAGTCAATTACTTATTTCAAAGCAATTCGAACGAATTCTATTTTTGCGCTACAAACACAACTTTTGTGCATAATTTGCATTTGATCAATGCAAGGAAAGTGTCCTTTCGTTTAACCTTAAAATCATTTAAATGAGTCATTTCAAGTCAATAACTTATTTCAAAGCAAGTCGAACGGATTCTATTTTAGCACTACAAACACAAGTTTTGTGCATAACATGCAAATGATCATAGCAAGGAAAGTTTGCATTCTTTTAATCTTAAAATCATTTGAATGAGTCATTTCAAGTCAATATCATATTTCGAAGCAATTCGAACGAATTCTGTTTTTGCACTACAAACACAAGTTTTGTGCATAACATGCAAATGATCATAGCAAGGAAAGTGTGCATTCTTTTAACCTTAAAATCAATTCGATGAGTCATTTCAAGTCAATTACTTATTTCAAAGCAATTCGAACGAATTCAATTTTTGCGCTACAAACACAACTTTTGTGCATAATTTGCATTTGATCAATGCAAGGAAAGTGTCCATTCGTTTAACCTTAAAATCATTTAAATGAGTCATTTCAAGTCAATAACTTATTTCAAAGCAATTCGAACGAATTCTATTTTTGCGCTACAAACACAACTTTTGTGCATAATTTGCATTTGATCAATGCAAGGAAAGTGTCCTTTCGTTTAACCTTAAAATCATTTAAATGAGTTATTTCAAGTCAATTACTTATTTCAAAGCAATTCGAACGAATTCTATTTTTGCGCTACAAACACAACTTTTGTGCATAATTTGCATTTGATCAATGCAAGGAAAGTGTCCTTTCGTTTAACCTTAACATCATTTAAATGAGTCATTTCAAGTCAATTACTTATTTCAAAGCAAGTCGAACGGATTCTATTTTTCCACTACAAACACAAGTTTTGTGCATAACATGCAAATGATCATAGCAAGGAAAGTGTGCATTCTTTTAATCTTAAAATCATTTCAATGAGTCATTTCAAGTCAATATCATATTTCAAAGCAATTCGAACGAATTCTGTTTTTGCACTACAAACACAACTTTTGTGAACAACTTGCAATAAGTCATTGCAAAGAAAGTGTGCATTCGTTTAACCGTAAAATCATTTCAATGAGTCATTTCAAGTCAATTACTTATTTCAAAGCAATTCGAACGAATTCTATTTTTGCGCTACAAACACAACTTTTGTGCATAATTTGCATTTGATCAATGCAACGAAAGTGTCCTTTCGTTTAACCTTAAAATCATTTAAATGAGTCATTTCAAGTCAATAACTTATTTCAAAGCAAGTCGAACGGATTCTATTTTTGCACTACAAACACAAGTTTTGTGCATAACATGCAAATGATCAATGCAAGGAAGGTGTGAATTCTTTTAACCTTAAAATCATTTCAATGAGTCATTTCAAGTCAATTACTTATTTCAAAGCAATTCGAACGAATTCTATTTTTGCGCTACAAACACAACTTTTGTGCATAATTTGCATTTGATCAATGCAAGGAAAGTGTCCTTTCGTTTAACCTTAAAATCATTTAAATGAGTCATTTCAAGTCAATTATTTATTTCAAAGCAAGTCGAACGGATTCTATTTTTGCACTACAAACACAAGTTTTGTGCATAACATGCAAATGATCAATGCAAGGAAAGTGTCCATTTGTTTAACCTTAAAATCATTTCATGAGTCATTTCAAGTCAATAACTTATTTCAAAGCAAGTCGAACGGATTCTATTTTTGCACTACAAACACAAGTTTTGTGCATAACATGCAAATGATCAATGCAAGGAAAGTGTGCATTCTTTTAACCTTAAAATCATTTCAAAGAGTCATTTCAAGTCAATTACTTATTTCAAAGCAATTCGAACGAATTCTATTTTTGCGCTACAAACACAACCTTTGTGCATAATTTGCATTTGATCAATGCAAGGAAAGTGTCCTTTCGTTTAACCTTAAAATCATTTAAATGAGTCATTTCAAGTCAATAACTTATTTCAAAGCAAGTCGAACGGATTCTATTTTAGCACTACAAACACAAGTTTTGTGCATAACATGCAAATGATCAATGCAAGGAAAGTGTCCATTTGTTTAACCTTAAAATCATTTCATGAGTCATTTCAAGTCAATAACTTATTTCAAAGCAAGTCGAACGGATTCTATTTTTGCACTACAAACACAAGTTTTGTGCATAACATGCAAATGATCATAGCAAGGAAAGTGTGCATTCTTTTAACCTTAAAATCATTTCAATGAGTCATTTCAAGTCAATTACTTATTTCAAAGCAATTCGAACGAATTCTATTTTTGCGCTACAAACACAACTTTTGTGCATAATTTGCATTTGATCAATGCAAGGAAAGTGTCCTTTCGTTTAACCTTAAAATCATTTAAATGAGTCATTTCAAGTCAATAACTTATTTCAAAGCAAGTCAAACGGATTCTATTTTTGCACTACAAACACAAGTTTTGTGCATAACATGCAAATGATCAATGCAAGGAAGGTGTGAATTCTTTTAACCTTAAAATCATTTCAATGAGTCATTTCAAGTCAATTACTTATTTCAAAGCAATTCGAACGAATTCTATTTTTGCGCTACAAACACAACTTTTGTGCATAATTTGCATTTGATCAATGCAAGGAAAGTGTCCTTTCGTTTAACCTTAAAATCATTTAAATGAGTCATTTCAAGTCAATAACTTATTTCAAAGCAAGTCGAACGGATTCTATTTTTGCACTACAAACACAAGTTTTGTGCATAACATGCAAATGATCAATGCAAGGAAAGTGTGCATTCTTTTAACCTTAAAATCATTTCAATGAGTCATTTCAAGTCAATTACTTATTTCAAAGCAAATCGAACGAATTCTATTTTTGCGCTACAAACACAACTTTTGTGCATAATTTGCATTTGATCAATGCAAGGAAAGTGTCCTTTCGTTTAACCTTAAAATCATTTAAATGAGTCATTTCAAGTCAATTACTTATTTCAAAGCAATTCGAACGAATTCTATTTTTGCGCTACAAACACAACTTTTGTGCATAATTTGCATTTGATCAATGCAAGGAAAGTGTCCTTTCGTTTAACCTTAACATCATTTAAATGAGTCATTTCAAGTCAATTACTTATTTCAAAGCAAGTCGAACGGATTCTATTTTTCCACTACAAACACAAGTTTTGTGCATAACATGCAAATGATCATAGCAAGGAAAGTGTGCATTCTTTTAATCTTAAAATCATTTCAATGAGTCATTTCAAGTCAATATCATATTTCAAAGCAATTCGAACGAATTCTGTTTTTGCACTACAAACACAACTTTTGTGAACAACTTGCAATAAGTCATTGCAAAGAAAGTGTGCATTCGTTTAACCGTAAAATCATTTCAATGAGTCATTTCAAGTCAATTACTTATTTCAAAGCAATTCGAACGAATTCTATTTTTGCGCTACAAACACAACTTTTGTGCATAATTTGCATTGGATCAATGCAACGAAAGTGTCCTTTCGTTTAACCTTAAAATCATTTAAATGAGTCATTTCAAGTCAATAACTTATTTCAAAGCAAGTCGAACGGATTCTATTTTTGCACTACAAACACAAGTTTTGTGCATAACATGCAAATGATCAATGCAAGGAAGGTGTGAATTCTTTTAACCTTAAAATCATTTCAATGAGTCATTTCAAGTCAATTACTTATTTCAAAGCAATTCGAACGAATTCTATTTTTGCGCTACAAACACAACTTTTGTGCATAATTTGCATTTGATCAATGCAAGGAAAGTGTCCTTTCGTTTAACCTTAAAATCATTTAAATGAGTCATTTCAAGTCAATTACTTATTTCAAAGCAAGTCGAACGGATTCTATTTTTGCACTACAAACACAAGTTTTGTGCATAACATGCAAATGATCAATGCAAGGAAAGTGTCCATTTGTTTAACCTTAAAATCATTTCATGAGTCATTTCAAGTCAATAACTTATTTCAAAGCAAGTCGAACGGATTCTATTTTTGCACTACAAACACAAGTTTTGTGCATAACATGCAAATGATCAATGCAAGGAAAGTGTGCATTCTTTTAACCTTAAAATCATTTCAAAGAGTCATTTCAAGTCAATTACTTATTTCAAAGCAATTCGAACGAATTCTATTTTTGCGCTACAAACACAACCTTTGTGCATAATTTGCATTTGATCAATGCAAGGAAAGTGTCCTTTCGTTTAACCTTAAAATCATTTAAATGAGTCATTTCAAGTCAATAACTTATTTCAAAGCAAGTCGAACGGATTCTATTTTAGCACTACAAACACAAGTTTTGTGCATAACATGCAAATGATCAATGCAAGGAAAGTGTCCATTTGTTTAACCTTAAAATCATTTCATGAGTCATTTCAAGTCAATAACTTATTTCAAAGCAAGTCGAACGGATTCTATTTTTGCACTACAAACACAAGTTTTGTGCATAACATGCAAATGATCATAGCAAGGAAAGTGTGCATTCTTTTAACCTTAAAATCATTTCAATGAGTCATTTCAAGTCAATTACTTATTTCAAAGCAATTCGAACGAATTCTATTTTTGCGCTACAAACACAACTTTTGTGCATAATTTGCATTTGATCAATGCAAGGAAAGTGTCCTTTCGTTTAACCTTAAAATCATTTAAATGAGTCATTTCAAGTCAATAACTTATTTCAAAGCAAGTCAAACGGATTCTATTTTTGCACTACAAACACAAGTTTTGTGCATAACATGCAAATGATCAATGCAAGGAAGGTGTGAATTCTTTTAACCTTAAAATCATTTCAATGAGTCATTTCAAGTCAATTACTTATTTCAAAGCAATTCGAACGAATTCTATTTTTGCGCTACAAACACAACTTTTGTGCATAATTTGCATTTGATCAATGCAAGGAAAGTGTCCTTTCGTTTAACCTTAAAATCATTTAAATGAGTCATTTCAAGTCAATAACTTATTTCAAAGCAAGTCGAACGGATTCTATTTTTGCACTACAAACACAAGTTTTGTGCATAACATGCAAATGATCAATGCAAGGAAAGTGTGCATTCTTTTAACCTTAAAATCATTTCAATGAGTCATTTCAAGTCAATTACTTATTTCAAAGCAAATCGAACGAATTCTATTTTTGCGCTACAAACACAACTTTTGTGCATAATTTGCATTTGATCAATGCAAGGAAAGTGTCCTTTCGTTTAACCTTAAAATCATTTAAATGAGTCATTTCAAGTCAATAACTTATTTCAAAGCAAGTCGAACGGATTCTATTTTTGCACTACAAACACAAGTTTTGTGCATAATTTGCATTTGATCATTGCAAGGAAAGTGTGCTTTAGTCTAACCTTAAAATCATTTGAATGAGTCATTTCAAGTCAATAACATATTTCAAAGCAATTCGAACGAATTCTATTTTTGCGTTACAAACACAACTTTTGTGCATAATTTGCATTTGATCAATGCAAGGAAAGTGTCCGTTCGTTTAACCTTAAAATCATTTAAATGAGTCATTTCAAGTCAACTACTTATTTCAAAGCAAGTCGAACGGATTCTATTTTTGCACTACAAACACAAGTTTTGTGCATAACATGCAAATGATCATAGCAAGGAAAGTGTGCATTCTTTTAATCTTAAAATCATTTCAATGAGTCATTTCAAGTCAATATCATATTTCAAAGCAATTCGAACGAATTCTGTTTTTGCACTACAAACACAACTTTTGTGAACAACTTGCAATAAGTCATTGCAAAGAAAGTGTGCATTCGTTTAACCGTAAAATCATTTCAATGAGTCATTTCAAGTCAATATCATATTTCAAAGCAATTCGAACGAATTCTATTTTTGCGCTACAAACACAACTTTTGTGCATAATTTGCATTTGATCAATGCAAGGAAAGTGTCCTTTCGTTTAACCTTAAAATCATTTAAATGAGTCATTTCAAGTCAATAACTTATTTCAAAGCAAGTCGAACGGATTCTATTTTTGCACTACAAACACAAGTTTTGTGCATAACATGCAAATGATCAATGCAAGGAAAGTGTGCATTCTTTTAACCTTAAAATCATTTCAATGAGTCATTTCAAGTCAATTACTTATTTCAAAGCAAATCGAACGAATTCTATTTTTGCGCTACAAACACAACTTTTGTGCATAATTTGCATTTGATCAATGCAAGGAAAGTGTCCTTTCGTTTAACCTTAAAATCATTTAAATGAGTCATTTCAAGTCAATAACTTATTTCAAAGCAAGTCGAACGGATTCTATTTTTGCACTACAAACACAAGTTTTGTGCATAACATGCAAATGATCAATGCAAGGAAAGTGTCCATTTGTTTAACCTTAAAATCATTTCATGAGTCATTTCAAGTCAATAACTTATTTCAAAGCAAGTCGAACGGATTCTATTTTTGTACTACAAACACAAGTTTTGTGCAGAACATGCAAATGATCATAGCAAGGAAAGTGTGCATTCTTTTAACCTTAAAATCATTTCAATGAGTCATTTCAAGTCAATTACTTATTTCAAAGCAATTCGAACGAATTCTATTTTTGCGCTACAAATACAACTTTTGTGCAGAATTTGCATTTGATCAATGCAAGGAAAGTGTCCTTTCGTTTAACCTTAAAATCATTTAAATGAGTCATTTCAAGTCAATAACTTATTTCAAAGCAAGTCAAACGGATTCTATTTTTGCACTACAAACACAAGTTTTGTGCATAACATGCAAATGATCATAGCAAGGAAAGTGTGCATTCTTTTAATCTTAAAATCATTTCAATGAGTCATTTCAAGTCAATATCATATTTCAAAGCAATTCGAACGAATTCTGTTTTTGCACTACAAACACAACTTTTGTGAACAACTTGCAATAAGTCATTGCAAAGAAAGTGTGCATTCGTTTAACCGTAAAATCATTTCAATGAGTCATTTCAAGTCAATTACTTATTTCAAAGCAATTCGAACGAATTCTATTTTTGCGCTACAAATACAACTTTTGTGCATAATTTGCATTTGATCAATGCAAGGAAAGTGTCCTTTCGTTTAACCTTAAAATCATTTAAATGAGTCATTTCAAGTCAATAACTTATTTCAAAGCAAGTCAAACGGATTCTATTTTTGCACTACAAACACAAGTTTTGTGCATAACATGCAAATGATCAATGCAAGGAAAGTGTCCATTTGTTTAACCTTAAAATCATTTCATGAGTCATTTCAAGTCAATAACTTATTTCAAAGCAAGTCGAACGGATTCTATTTTTGCACTACAAACACAAGTTTTGTGCATAACATGCAAATGATCATAGCAAGGAAAGTGTGCATTCTTTTAACCTTAAAATCATTTCAATGAGTCATTTCAAGTCAATTACTTATTTCAAAGCAATTCGAACGAATTCTATTTTTGCGCTACAAACACAACTTTTGTGCATAATTTGCATTTGATCAATGCAAGGAAAGTGTCCTTTCGTTTAACCTTAAAATCATTTAAATGAGTCATTTCAAGTCAATAACTTATTTCAAAGCAATTCGAACGAATTCTATTTTTGCGCTACAAACACAACTTTTGTGCATAATTTGCATTTGATCAATGCAAGGAAAGTGTCCTTTCGTTTAACCTTAAAATCATTTAAATGAGTCCTTTCAAGTCAATTACTTATTTCAAAGCAATTCGAACGAATTCTATTTTTGCACTACAAACACAAGTTTTGTGCATAACATGCAAATGATCAATGCAAGGAAAGTGTCCATTTGTTTAACCTTAAAATCATTTCATGAGTCATTTCAAGTCAATAACTTATTTCAAAGCAAGTCGAACGGATTCTAATTTTGCACTACAAACACAAGTTTTGTGCATAACATGCAAATGATCAATGCAAGGAAAGTGTGCATTCTTTTAACCTTAAAATCATTTCAATGAGTCATTTCAAGTCAATTACTTATTTCAAAGCAATTCGAACGAATTCTATTTTTGCGCTACAAACACAACTTTTGTGCATAATTTGCATTTGATCAATGCAAGGAAAGTGTCCTTTCGTTTAACCTTAAAATCATTTAAATGAGTCATTTCAAGTCAATAACTTATTTCAAAGCAAGTCAAACGGATTCTATTTTTGCACTACAAACACAAGTTTTGTGCATAACATGCAAATGATCAATGCAAGGAAGGTGTGAATTCTTTTAACCTTAAAATCATTTCAATGAGTCATTTCAAGTCAATTACTTATTTCAAAGCAATTCGAACGAATTCTATTTTTGCGCTACAAACACAACTTTTGTGCATAATTTGCATTTGATCAATGCAAGGAAAGTGTCCTTTCGTTTAACCTTAAAATCATTTAAATGAGTCATTTCAAGTCAATAACTTATTTCAAAGCAAGTCGAACGGATTCTATTTTTGCACTACAAACACAAGTTTTGTGCATAACATGCAAATGATCAATGCAAGGAAAGTGTGCATTCTTTTAACCTTAAAATCATTTCAATGAGTCATTTCAAGTCAATTACTTATTTCAAAGCAATTCGAACGAATTCTATTTTTGCGCTACAAATACAACTTTTGTGCATAATTTGCATTTGATCAATGCAAGGAAAGTGTCCTTTCGTTTAACCTTAAAATCATTTAAATGAGTCATTTCAAGTCAATAACTTATTTCAAAGCAAGTCAAACGGATTCTATTTTTGCACTACAAACACAAGTTTTGTGCATAACATGCAAATGATCAATGCAAGGAAAGTGTCCATTTGTTTAACCTTAAAATCATTTCATGAGTCATTTCAAGTCAATAACTTATTTCAAAGCAAGTCGAACGGATTCTATTTTTGCACTACAAACACAAGTTTTGTGCATAACATGCAAATGATCATAGCAAGGAAAGTGTGCATTCTTTTAACCTTAAAATCATTTCAATGAGTCATTTCAAGTCAATTACTTATTTCAAAGCAATTCGAACGAATTCTATTTTTGCGCTACAAACACAACTTTTGTGCATAATTTGCATTTGATCAATGCAAGGAAAGTGTCCTTTCGTTTAACCTTAAAATCATTTAAATGAGTCATTTCAAGTCAATAACTTATTTCAAAGCAAGTCGAACGGATTCTATTTTTGCACTACAAACACAAGTTTTGTGCATAATTTGCATTTGATCATTGCAAGGAAAGTGTGCTTTAGTCTAACCTTAAAATCATTTGAATGAGTCATTTCAAGTCAATAACATATTTCAAAGCAATTCGAACGAATTCTATTTTTGCGCTACAAACACAACTTTTGTGCATAATTTGCATTTGATCAATGCAAGGAAAGTGTCCGTTCGTTTAACCTTAAAATCATTTAAATGAGTCATTTCAAGTCAACTACTTATTTCAAAGCAAGTCGAACGGATTCTATTTTTGCACTACAAACACAAGTTTTGTGCATAACATGCAAATGATCATAGCAAGGAAAGTGTGCATTCTTTTAATCTTAAAATCATTTCAATGAGTCATTTCAAGTCAATATCATATTTCAAAGCAATTCGAACGAATTCTGTTTTTGCACTACAAACACAACTTTTGTGAACAACTTGCAATAAGTCATTGCAAAGAAAGTGTGCATTCGTTTAACCGTAAAATCATTTCAATGAGTCATTTCAAGTCAATATCATATTTCAAAGCAATTCGAACGAATTCTATTTTTGCGCTACAAACACAACTTTTGTGCATAATTTGCATTTGATCAATGCAAGGAAAGTGTCCTTTCGTTTAACCTTAAAATCATTTAAATGAGTCATTTCAAGTCAATAACTTATTTCAAAGCAAGTCGAACGGATTCTATTTTTGCACTACAAACACAAGTTTTGTGCATAACATGCAAATGATCAATGCAAGGAAAGTGTGCATTCTTTTAACCTTAAAATCATTTCAATGAGTCATTTCAAGTCAATTACTTATTTCAAAGCAAATCGAACGAATTCTATTTTTGCGCTACAAACACAACTTTTGTGCATAATTTGCATTTGATCAATGCAAGGAAAGTGTCCTTTCGTTTAACCTTAAAATCATTTAAATGAGTCATTTCAAGTCAATAACTTATTTCAAAGCAAGTCGAACGGATTCTATTTTTGCACTACAAACACAAGTTTTGTGCATAACATGCAAATGATCAATGCAAGGAAAGTGTCCATTTGTTTAACCTTAAAATCATTTCATGAGTCATTTCAAGTCAATAACTTATTTCAAAGCAAGTCGAACGGATTCTATTTTTGTACTACAAACACAAGTTTTGTGCAGAACATGCAAATGATCATAGCAAGGAAAGTGTGCATTCTTTTAACCTTAAAATCATTTCAATGAGTCATTTCAAGTCAATTACTTATTTCAAAGCAATTCGAACGAATTCTATTTTTGCGCTACAAATACAACTTTTGTGCAGAATTTGCATTTGATCAATGCAAGGAAAGTGTCCTTTCGTTTAACCTTAAAATCATTTAAATGAGTCATTTCAAGTCAATAACTTATTTCAAAGCAAGTCAAACGGATTCTATTTTTGCACTACAAACACAAGTTTTGTGCATAACATGCAAATGATCAATGCAAGGAAAGTGTCCATTTGTTTAACCTTAAAATCATTTCATGAGTCATTTCAAGTCAATAACTTATTTCAAAGCAAGTCGAACGGATTCTATTTTTGCACTACAAACACAAGTTTTGTGCATAACATGCAAATGATCATAGCAAGGAAAGTGTGCATTCTTTTAACCTTAAAATCATTTCAATGAGTCATTTCAAGTCAATTACTTATTTCAAAGCAATTCGAACGAATTCTATTTTTGCGCTACAAACACAACTTTTGTGCATAATTTGCATTTGATCAATGCAAGGAAAGTGTCCTTTCGTTTAACCTTAAAATCATTTAAATGAGTCATTTCAAGTCAATAACTTATTTCAAAGCAATTCGAACGAATTCTATTTTTGCGCTACAAACACAACTTTTGTGCATAATTTGCATTTGATCAATGCAAGGAAAGTGTCCTTTCGTTTAACCTTAAAATCATTTAAATGAGTCATTTCAAGTCAATTACTTATTTCAAAGCAATTCGAACGAATTCTATTTTTGCACTACAAACACAAGTTTTGTGCATAACATGCAAATGATCAATGCAAGGAAAGTGTCCATTTGTTTAACCTTAAAATCATTTCATGAGTCATTTCAAGTCAATAACTTATTTCAAAGCAAGTCGAACGGATTCTAATTTTGCACTACAAACACAAGTTTTGTGCATAACATGCAAATGATCAATGCAAGGAAAGTGTGCATTCTTTTAACCTTAAAATCATTTCAATGAGTCATTTCAAGTCAATTACTTATTTCAAAGCAATTCGAACGAATTCTATTTTTGCGCTACAAACACAACTTTTGTGCATAATTTGCATTTGATCAATGCAAGGAAAGTGTCCTTTCGTTTAACCTTAAAATCATTTAAATGAGTCATTTCAAGTCAATAACTTATTTCAAAGCAAGTCAAACGGATTCTATTTTTGCACTACAAACACAAGTTTTGTGCATAACATGCAAATGATCAATGCAAGGAAGGTGTGAATTCTTTTAACCTTAAAATCATTTCAATGAGTCATTTCAAGTCAATTACTTATTTCAAAGCAATTCGAACGAATTCTATTTTTGCGCTACAAACACAACTTTTGTGCATAATTTGCATTTGATCAATGCAAGGAAAGTGTCCTTTCGTTTAACCTTAAAATCATTTAAATGAGTCATTTCAAGTCAATAACTTATTTCAAAGCAAGTCGAACGGATTCTATTTTTGCACTACAAACACAAGTTTTGTGCATAACATGCAAATGATCAATGCAAGGAAAGTGTGCATTCTTTTAACCTTAAAATCATTTCAATGAGTCATTTCAAGTCAATTACTTATTTCAAAGCAATTCGAACGAATTCTATTTTTGCGCTACAAATACAACTTTTGTGCATAATTTGCATTTGATCAATGCAAGGAAAGTGTCCTTTCGTTTAACCTTAAAATCATTTAAATGAGTCATTTCAAGTCAATAACTTATTTCAAAGCAAGTCAAACGGATTCTATTTTTGCACTACAAACACAAGTTTTGTGCATAACATGCAAATGATCAATGCAAGGAAAGTGTCCATTTGTTTAACCTTAAAATCATTTCATGAGTCATTTCAAGTCAATAACTTATTTCAAAGCAAGTCGAACGGATTCTATTTTTGCACTACAAACACATGTTTTGTGCATAACATGCAAATGATCATAGCAAGGAAAGTGTGCATTCTTTTAACCTTAAAATCATTTCAATGAGTCATTTCAAGTCAATTACTTATTTCAAAGCAATTCGAACGAATTCTATTTTTGCGCTACAAACACAACTTTTGTGCATAATTTGCATTTGATCAATGCAAGGAAAGTGTCCTTTCGTTTAACCTTAAAATCATTTAAATGAGTCATTTCAAGTCAATAACTTATTTCAAAGCAAGTCGAACGGATTCTATTTTTGCACTACAAACACAAGTTTTGTGCATAATTTGCATTTGATCATTGCAAGGAAAGTGTGCTTTAGTCTAACCTTAAAATCATTTGAATGAGTCATTTCAAGTCAATAACATATTTCAAAGCAATTCGAACGAATTCTATTTTTGCGCTACAAACACAACTTTTGTGCATAATTTGCATTTGATCAATGCAAGGAAAGTGTCCGTTCGTTTAACCTTAAAATCATTTAAATGAGTCATTTCAAGTCAACTACTTATTTCAAAGCAAGTCGAACGGATTCTATTTTTGCACTACAAACACAAGTTTTGTGCATAACATGCAAATGATCATAGCAAGGAAAGTGTGCATTCTTTTAATCTTAAAATCATTTCAATGAGTCATTTCAAGTCAATATCATATTTCAAAGCAATTCGAACGAATTCTGTTTTTGCACTACAAACACAACTTTTGTGAACAACTTGCAATAAGTCATTGCAAAGAAAGTGTGCATTCGTTTAACCGTAAAATCATTTCAATGAGTCATTTCAAGTCAATATCATATTTCAAAGCAATTCGAACGAATTCTATTTTTGCGCTACAAACACAACTTTTGTGCATAATTTGCATTTGATCAATGCAAGGAAAGTGTCCTTTCGTTTAACCTTAAAATCATTTAAATGAGTCATTTCAAGTCAATAACTTATTTCAAAGCAAGTCGAACGGATTCTATTTTTGCACTACAAACACAAGTTTTGTGCATAACATGCAAATGATCAATGCAAGGAAAGTGTGCATTCTTTTAACCTTAAAATCATTTCAATGAGTCATTTCAAGTCAATTACTTATTTCAAAGCAAATCGAACGAATTCTATTTTTGCGCTACATACACAACTTTTGTGCATAATTTGCATTTGATCAATGCAAGGAAAGTGTCCTTTCGTTTAACCTTAAAATCATTTAAATGAGTCATTTCAAGTCAATAACTTATTTCAAAGCAAGTCGAACGGATTCTATTTTTGCACTACAAACACAAGTTTTGTGCATAACATGCAAATGATCAATGCAAGGAAAGTGTCCATTTGTTTAACCTTAAAATCATTTCATGAGTCATTTCAAGTCAATAACTTATTTCAAAGCAAGTCGAACGGATTCTATTTTTGTACTACAAACACAAGTTTTGTGCAGAACATGCAAATGATCATAGCAAGGAAAGTGTGCATTCTTTTAACCTTAAAATCATTTCAATGAGTCATTTCAAGTCAATTACTTATTTCAAAGCAATTCGAACGAATTCTATTTTTGCGCTACAAACACAACTTTTGTGCATAATTTGCATTTGATCAATGCAAGGAAAGTGTCCTTTCGTTTAACCTTAAAATCATTTAAATGAGTCATTTCAAGTCAATAACTTATTTCAAAGCAATTCGAACGAATTCTATTTTTGCGCTACAAACACAACTTTTGTGCATAATTTGCATTTGATCAATGCAAGGAAAGTGTCCTTTCGTTTAACCTTAAAATCATTTAAATGAGTCATTTCAAGTCAATTACTTATTTCAAAGCAAGTCAAACGGATTCTATTTTTGCACTACAAACACAAGTTTTGTGCATAACATGCAAATGATCAATGCAAGGAAAGTGTCCATTTGTTTAACCTTAAAATCATTTCATGAGTCATTTCAAGTCAATAACTTATTTCAAAGCAAGTCGAACGGATTCTATTTTTGCACTACAAACACAAGTTTTGTGCATAACATGCAAATGATCATAGCAAGGAAAGTGTGCATTCTTTTAACCTTAAAATCATTTCAATGAGTCATTTCAAGTCAATTACTTATTTCAAAGCAATTCGAACGAATTCTATTTTTGCGCTACAAATACAACTTTTGTGCATAATTTGCATTTGATCAATGCAAGGAAAGTGTCCTTTCGTTTAACCTTAAAATCATTTAAATGAGTCATTTCAAGTCAATAACTTATTTCAAAGCAAGTCAAACGGATTCTATTTTTGCACTACAAACACAAGTTTTGTGCATAACATGCAAATGATCAATGCAAGGAAAGTGTCCATTTGTTTAACCTTAAAATCATTTCATGAGTCATTTCAAGTCAATAACTTATTTCAAAGCAAGTCGAACGGATTCTATTTTTGCACTACAAACACAAGTTTTGTGCATAACATGCAAATGATCATAGCAAGGAAAGTGTGCATTCTTTTAACCTTAAAATCATTTCAATGAGTCATTTCAAGTCAATTACTTATTTCAAAGCAATTCGAACGAATTCTATTTTTGCGCTACAAACACAACTTTTGTGCATAATTTGCATTTGATCAATGCAAGGAAAGTGTCCTTTCGTTTAACCTTAAAATCATTTAAATGAGTCATTTCAAGTCAATAACTTATTTCAAAGCAATTCGAACGAATTCTATTTTTGCGCTACAAACACAACTTTTGTGCATAATTTGCATTTGATCAATGCAAGGAAAGTGTCCTTTCGTTTAACCTTAAAATCATTTAAATGAGTCATTTCAAGTCAATTACTTATTTCAAAGCAATTCGAACGAATTCTATTTTTGCACTACAAACACAAGTTTTGTGCATAACATGCAAATGATCAATGCAAGGAAAGTGTCCATTTGTTTAACCTTAAAATCATTTCATGAGTCATTTCAAGCCAATAACTTATTTCAAAGCAAGTCGAACGGATTCTAATTTTGCACTACAAACACAAGTTTTGTGCATAACATGCAAATGATCAATGCAAGGAAAGTGTGCATTCTTTTAACCTTAAAATCATTTCAATGAGTCATTTCAAGTCAATTACTTATTTCAAAGCAATTCGAACGAATTCTATTTTTGCGCTACAAACACAACTTTTGTGCATAATTTGCATTTGATCAATGCAAGGAAAGTGTCCTTTCGTTTAACCTTAAAATCATTTAAATGAGTCATTTCAAGTCAATAACTTATTTCAAAGCAAGTCAAACGGATTCTATTTTTGCACTACAAACACAAGTTTTGTGCATAACATGCAAATGATCAATGCAAGGAAGGTGTGAATTCTTTTAACCTTAAAATCATTTCAATGAGTCATTTCAAGTCAATTACTTATTTCAAAGCAATTCGAACGAATTCTATTTTTGCGCTACAAACACAACTTTTGTGCATAATTTGCATTTGATCAATGCAAGGAAAGTGTCCTTTCGTTTAACCTTAAAATCATTTAAATGAGTCATTTCAAGTCAATAACTTATTTCAAAGCAAGTCGAACGGATTCTATTTTTGCACTACAAACACAAGTTTTGTGCATAACATGCAAATGATCAATGCAAGGAAAGTGTGCATTCTTTTAACCTTAAAATCATTTCAATGAGTCATTTCAAGTCAATTACTTATTTCAAAGCAAATCGAACGAATTCTATTTTTGCGCTACAAACACAACTTTTGTGCATAATTTGCATTTGATCAATGCAAGGAAAGTGTCCTTTCGTTTAACCTTAAAATCATTTAAATGAGTCATTTCATGTCAATAACTTATTTCAAAGCAAGTCGAACGGATTCTATTTTTGCACTACAAACACAAGTTTTGTGCATAATTTGCATTTGATCATTGCAAGGAAAGTGTGCTTTAGTCTAACCTTAAAATCATTTGAATGAGTCATTTCAAGTCAATAACATATTTCAAAGCAATTCGAACGAATTCTATTTTTGCGCTACAAACACAACTTTTGTGCATAATTTGCATTTGATCAATGCAAGGAAAGTGTCCGTTCGTTTAACCTTAAAATCATTTAAATGAGTCATTTCAAGTCAACTACTTATTTCAAAGCAAGTCGAACGGATTCTATTTTTGCACTACAAACACAAGTTTTGTGCATAACATGCAAATGATCATAGCAAGGAAAGTGTGCATTCTTTTAATCTTAAAATCATTTCAATGAGTCATTTCAAGTCAATATCATATTTCAAAGCAATTCGAACGAATTCTGTTTTTGCACTACAAACACAACTTTTGTGAACAACTTGCAATAAGTCATTGCAAAGAAAGTGTGCATTCGTTTAACCGTAAAATCATTTCAATGAGTCATTTCAAGTCAATATCATATTTCAAAGCAATTCGAACGAATTCTATTTTTGCGCTACAAACACAACTTTTGTGCATAATTTGCATTTGATCAATGCAAGGAAAGTGTCCTTTCGTTTAACCTTAAAATCATTTAAATGAGTCATTTCAAGTCAATAACTTATTTCAAAGCAAGTCGAACGGATTCTATTTTTGCACTACAAACACAAGTTTTGTGCATAACATGCAAATGATCAATGCAAGGAAAGTGTGCATTCTTTTAACCTTAAAATCATTTCAATGAGTCATTTCAAGTCAATTACTTATTTCAAAGCAAATCGAACGAATTCTATTTTTGCGCTACAAACACAACTTTTGTGCATAATTTGCATTTGATCAATGCAAGGAAAGTGTCCTTTCGTTTAACCTTAAAATCATTTAAATGAGTCATTTCAAGTCAATAACTTATTTCAAAGCAAGTCAAACGGATTCTATTTTTGCACTACAAACACAAGTTTTGTGCATAACATACAAATGATCAATGCAAGGAAAGTGTCCATTTGTTTAACCTTAAAATCATTTCATGAGTCATTTCAAGTCAATAACTTATTTCAAAGCAAGTCGAACGGATTCTATTTTTGCACTACAAACACAAGTTTTGTGCATAACATGCAAATGATCATAGCAAGGAAAGTGTGCATTCTTTTAACCTTAAAATCATTTCAATGAGTCATTTCAAGTCAATTACTTATTTCAAAGCAATTCGAACGAATTCTATTTTTGCGCTACAAACACAACTTTTGTGCATAATTTGCATTTGATCAATGCAAGGAAAGTGTCCTTTCGTTTAACCTTAAAATCATTTAAATGAGTCATTTCAAGTCAATAACTTATTTCAAAGCAATTCGAACGAATTCTATTTTTGCGCTACAAACACAACTTTTGTGCATAATTTGCATTTGATCAATGCAAGGAAAGTGTCCTTTCGTTTAACCTTAAAATCATTTAAATGAGTCATTTCAAGTCAATTACTTATTTCAAAGCAATTCGAACGAATTCTATTTTTGCACTACAAACACAAGTTTTGTGCATAACATGCAAATGATCAATGCAAGGAAAGTGTCCATTTGTTTAACCTTAAAATCATTTCATGAGTCATTTCAAGTCAATAACTTATTTCAAAGCAAGTCGAACGGATTCTAATTTTGCACTACAAACACAAGTTTTGTGCATAACATGCAAATGATCAATGCAAGGAAAGTGTGCATTCTTTTAACCTTAAAATCATTTCAATGAGTCATTTCAAGTCAATTACTTATTTCAAAGCAATTCGAACGAATTCTATTTTTGCGCTACAAACACAACTTTTGTGCATAATTTGCATTTGATCAATGCAAGGAAAGTGTCCTTTCGTTTAACCTTAAAATCATTTAAATGAGTCATTTCAAGTCAATAACTTATTTCAAAGCAAGTCAAACGGATTCTATTTTTGCACTACAAACACAAGTTTTGTGCATAACATGCAAATGATCAATGCAAGGAAGGTGTGAGTTCTTTTAACCTTAAAATCATTTCAATGAGTCATTTCAAGTCAATTACTTATTTCAAAGCAATTCGAACGAATTCTATTTTTGCGCTACAAACACAACTTTTGTGCATAATTTGCATTTGATCAATGCAAGGAAAGTGTCCTTTCGTTTAACCTTAAAATCATTTAAATGAGTCATTTCAAGTCAATAACTTATTTCAAAGCAAGTCGAACGGATTCTATTTTTGCACTACAAACACAAGTTTTGTGCATAACATGCAAATGATCAATGCAAGGAAAGTGTGCATTCTTTTAACCTTAAAATCATTTCAATGAGTCATTTCAAGTCAATTACTTATTTCAAAGCAAATCGAACGAATTCTATTTTTGCGCTACAAACACAACTTTTTTGCATAATTTGCATTTGATCAATGCAAGGAAAGTGTCCTTTCGTTTAACCTTAAAATCATTTAAATGAGTCATTTCATGTCAATAACTTATTTCAAAGCAAGTCGAACGGATTCTATTTTTGCACTACAAACACAAGTTTTGTGCATAATTTGCATTTGATCATTGCAAGGAAAGTGTGCTTTAGTCTAACCTTAAAATCATTTGAATGAGTCATTTCAAGTCAATAACATATTTCAAAGCAATTCGAACGAATTCTATTTTTGCGCTACAAACACAACTTTTGTGCATAATTTGCATTTGATCAATGCAAGGAAAGTGTCCGTTCGTTTAACCTTAAAATCATTTAAATGAGTCATTTCAAGTCAACTACTTATTTCAAAGCAAGTCGAACGGATTCTATTTTTGCACTACAAACACAAGTTTTGTGCATAACATGCAAATGATCATAGCAAGGAAAGTGTGCATTCTTTTAATCTTAAAATCATTTCAATGAGTCATTTCAAGTCAATATCATATTTCAAAGCAATTCGAACGAATTCTGTTTTTGCACTACAAACACAACTTTTGTGAACAACTTGCAATAAGTCATTGCAAAGAAAGTGTGCATTCGTTTAACCGTAAAATCATTTCAATGAGTCATTTCAAGTCAATATCATATTTCAAAGCAATTCGAACGAATTCTATTTTTGCGCTACAAACACAACTTTTGTGCATAATTTGCATTTGATCAATGCAAGGAAAGTGTCCTTTCGTTTAACCTTAAAATCATTTAAATGAGTCATTTCAAGTCAATAACTTATTTCAAAGCAAGTCGAACGGATTCTATTTTTGCACTACAAACACAAGTTTTGTGCATAACATGCAAATGATCAATGCAAGGAAAGTGTGCATTCTTTTAACCTTAAAATCATTTCAATGAGTCATTTCAAGTCAATTACTTATTTCAAAGCAAATCGAACGAATTCTATTTTTGCGCTACAAACACAACTTTTGTGCATAATTTGCATTTGATCAATGCAAGGAAAGTGTCCTTTCGTTTAACCTTAAAATCATTTAAATGAGTCATTTCAAGTCAATAACTTATTTCAAAGCAAGTCGAACGGATTCTATTTTTGCACTACAAACACAAGTTTTGTGCATAACATGCAAATGATCAATGCAAGGAAAGTGTCCATTTGTTTAACCTTAAAATCATTTCATGAGTCATTTCAAGTCAATAACTTATTTCAAAGCAAGTCGAACGGATTCTATTTTTGCACTACAAACACAAGTTTTGTGCATAACATGCAAATGATCATAGCAAGGAAAGTGTGCATTCTTTTAACCTTAAAATCATTTCAATGAGTCATTTCAAGTCAATTACTTATTTCAAAGCAATTCGAACGAATTCTATTTTTGCGCTACAAACACAACTTTTGTGCATAATTTGCATTTGATCAATGCAAGGAAAGTGTCCTTTCGTTTAACCTTAAAATCATTTAAATGAGTCATTTCAAGTCAATAACTTATTTCAAAGCAATTCGAACGAATTCTATTTTTGCGCTACAAACACAACTTTTGTGCATAATTTGCATTTGATCAATGCAAGGAAAGTGTCCTTTCGTTTAACCTTAAAATCATTTAAATGAGTCATTTCAAGTCAATTACTTATTTCAAAGCAATTCGAACGAATTCTATTTTTGCACTACAAACACAAGTTTTGTGCATAACATGCAAATGATCAATGCAAGGAAAGTGTCCATTTGTTTAACCTTAAAATCATTTCATGAGTCATTTCAAGTCAATAACTTATTTCAAAGCAAGTCGAACGGATTCTAATTTTGCACTACAAACACAAGTTTTGTGCATAACATGCAAATGATCAATGCAAGGAAAGTGTGCATTCTTTTAACCTTAAAATCATTTCAATGAGTCATTTCAAGTCAATTACTTATTTCAAAGCAATTCGAACGAATTCTATTTTTGCGCTACAAACACAACTTTTGTGCATAATTTGCATTTGATCAATGCAAGGAAAGTGTCCTTTCGTTTAACCTTAAAATCATTTAAATGAGTCATTTCAAGTCAATAACTTATTTCAAAGCAAGTCAAACGGATTCTATTTTTGCACTACAAACACAAGTTTTGTGCATAACATGCAAATGATCGATGCAAGGAAGGTGTGAATTCTTTTAACCTTAAAATCATTTCAATGAGTCATTTCAAGTCAATTACTTATTTCAAAGCAATTCGAACGAATTCTATTTTTGCGCTACAAACACAACTTTTGTGCATAATTTGCATTTGATCAATGCAAGGAAAGTGTCCTTTCGTTTAACCTTAAAATCATTTAAATGAGTCATTTCAAGTCAATAACTTATTTCAAAGCAAGTCGAACGGATTCTATTTTTGCACTACAAACACAAGTTTTGTGCATAACATGCAAATGATCAATGCAAGGAAAGTGTGCATTCTTTTAACCTTAAAATCATTTCAATGAGTCATTTCAAGTCAATTACTTATTTCAAAGCAAATCGAACGAATTCTATTTTTGCGCTACAAACACAACTTTTGTGCATAATTTGCATTTGATCAATGCAAGGAAAGTGTCCTTTCGTTTAACCTTAAAATCATTTAAATGAGTCATTTCATGTCAATAACTTATTTCAAAGCAAGTCGAACGGATTCTATTTTTGCACTACAAACACAAGTTTTGTGCATAATTTGCATTTGATCATTGCAAGGAAAGTGTGCTTTAGTCTAACCTTAAAATCATTTGAATGAGTCATTTCAAGTCAATAACATATTTCAAAGCAATTCGAACGAATTCTATTTTTGCGCTACAAACACAACTTTTGTGCATAATTTGCATTTGATCAATGCAAGGAAAGTGTCCGTTCGTTTAACCTTAAAATCATTTAAATGAGTCATTTCAAGTCAACTACTTATTTCAAAGCAAGTCGAACGGATTCTATTTTTGCACTACAAACACAAGTTTTGTGCATAACATGCAAATGATCATAGCAAGGAAAGTGTGCATTCTTTTAATCTTAAAATCATTTCAATGAGTCATTTCAAGTCAATATCATATTTCAAAGCAATTCGAACGAATTCTGTTTTTGCACTACAAACACAACTTTTGTGAACAACTTGCAATAAGTCATTGCAAAGAAAGTGTGCATTCGTTTAACCGTAAAATCATTTCAATGAGTCATTTCAAGTCAATATCATATTTCAAAGCAATTCGAACGAATTCTATTTTTGCGCTACAAACACAACTTTTGTGCATAATTTGCATTTGATCAATGCAAGGAAAGTGTCCTTTCGTTTAACCTTAAAATCATTTAAATGAGTCATTTCAAGTCAATAACTTATTTCAAAGCAAGTCGAACGGATTCTATTTTTGCACTACAAACACAAGTTTTGTGCATAACATGCAAATGATCAATGCAAGGAAAGTGTGCATTCTTTTAACCTTAAAATCATTTCAATGAGTCATTTCAAGTCAATTACTTATTTCAAAGCAAATCGAACGAATTCTATTTTTGCGCTACAAACACAACTTTTGTGCATAATTTGCATTTGATCAATGCAAGGAAAGTGTCCTTTCGTTTAACCTTAAAATCATTTAAATGAGTCATTTCAAGTCAATAACTTATTTCAAAGCAAGTCGAACGGATTCTATTTTTGCACTACAAACACAAGTTTTGTGCATAACATGCAAATGATCAATGCAAGGAAAGTGTCCATTTGTTTAACCTTAAAATCATTTCATGAGTCATTTCAAGTCAATAACTTATTTCAAAGCAAGTCGAACGGATTCTATTTTTGTACTACAAACACAAGTTTTGTGCAGAACATGCAAATGATCATAGCAAGGAAAGTGTGCATTCTTTTAACCTTAAAATCATTTCAATGAGTCATTTCAAGTCAATTACTTATTTCAAAGCAATTCGAACGAATTCTATTTTTGCGCTACAAATACAACTTTTGTGCATAATTTGCATTTGATCAATGCAAGGAAAGTGTCCTTTCGTTTAAACTTAAAATCATTTAAATGAGTCATTTCAAGTCAATAACTTATTTCAAAGCAAGTCAAACGGATTCTATTTTTGCACTACAAACACAAGTTTTGTGCATAACATGCAAATGATCAATGCAAGGAAAGTGTCCATTTGTTTAACCTTAAAATCATTTCATGAGTCATTTCAAGTCAATAACTTATTTCAAAGCAAGTCGAACGGATTCTATTTTTGCACTACAAACACAAGTTTTGTGCATAACATGCAAATGATCATAGCAAGGAAAGTGTGCATTCTTTTAACCTTAAAATCATTTCAATGAGTCATTTCAAGTCAATTACTTATTTCAAAGCAATTCGAACGAATTCTATTTTTGCGCTACAAACACAACTTTTGTGCATAATTTGCATTTGATCAATGCAAGGAAAGTGTCCTTTCGTTTAACCTTAAAATCATTTAAATGAGTCATTTCAAGTCAATAACTTATTTCAAAGCAATTCGAACGAATTCTATTTTTGCGCTACAAACACAACTTTTGTGCATAATTTGCATTTGATCAATGCAAGGAAAGGGTCCTTTCGTTTAACCTTAAAATCATTTAAATGAGTCATTTCAAGTCAATTACTTATTTCAAAGCAATTCGAACGAATTCTATTTTTGCACTACAAACACAAGTTTTGTGCATAACATGCAAATGATCAATGCAAGGAAAGTGTCCATTTGTTTAACCTTAAAATCATTTCATGAGTCATTTCAAGTCAATAACTTATTTCAAAGCAAGTCGAACGGATTCTAATTTTGCACTACAAACACAAGTTTTGTGCATAACATGCAAATGATCAATGCAAGGAAAGTGTGCATTCTTTTAACCTTAAAATCATTTCAATGAGTCATTTCAAGTCAATTACTTATTTCAAAGCAATTCGAACGAATTCTATTTTTGCGCTACAAACACAACTTTTGTGCATAATTTGCATTTGATCAATGCAAGGAAAGTGTCCTTTCGTTTAACCTTAAAATCATTTAAATGAGTCATTTCAAGTCAATAACTTATTTCAAAGCAAGTCGAACGGATTCTATTTTAGCACTACAAACACAAGTTTTGTGCATAACATGCAAATGATCATAGCAAGGAAAGTGTGCATTCTTTTAATCTTAAAATCATTTGAATGAGTCATTTCAAGTCAATATCATATTTCAAAGCAATTCGAACGAATTCTGTTTTTGCACTACAAACACAAGTTTTGTGCATAACATGCAAATGATCATAGCAAGGAAAGTGTGCATTCTTTTAACCTTAAAATCAATTCGATGAGTCATTTCAAGTCAATTACTTATTTCAAAGCAATTCGAACGAATTCAATTTTTGCGCTACAAACACAACTTTTGTGCATAATTTGCATTTGATCAATGCAAGGAAAGTGTCCATTCGTTTAACCTTAAAATCATTTCAATGAGTCATTTCAAGTCAATAACTTATTTCAAAGCAATTCGAACGAATTATATTTTTGCGCTACAAACACAACTTTTGTGCATAATTTGCATTTGATCAATGCAAGGAAAGTGTCCTTTCGTTTAACCTTAAAATCATTTAAATGAGTCATTTCAAGTCAATTACTTATTTCAAAGCAATTCGAACGAATTCTATTTTTGCGCTACAAACACAACTTTTGTGCATAATTTGCATTTGATCAATGCAAGGAAAGTGTCCATTTGTTTAACCTTAAAATCATTTCATGAGTCATTTCAAGTCAATAACTTATTTCAAAGCAAGTCGAACGGATTCTATTTTTGCACTACAAACACAAGTTTTGTGCATAACATGCAAATGATCATAGCAAGGAAAGTGTGCATTCTTTTAACCTTAAAATCAATTCGATGAGTCATTTCAAGTCAATTACTTATTTCAAAGCAATTCGAACGAATTCAATTTTTGCGCTACAAACACAACTTTTGTGCATAATTTGCATTTGATCAATGCAAGGAAAGTGTCCATTCGTTTAACCTTAAAATCATTTAAATGAGTCATTTCAAGTCAATAACTTATTTCAAAGGAATTCGAACGAATTCTATTTTTGCGCTACAAACACAACTTTTGTGCATAATTTGCATTTGATCAATGCAAGGAAAGTGTCCATTTGTTTAACCTTAAAATCATTTCATGAGTCATTTCAAGTCAATAACTTATTTCAAAGCAAGTCGAACGGATTCTATTTTTGCACTACAAACACAAGTTTTGTGCATAACATGCAAATGATCATAGCAAGGAAAGTGTGCATTCTTTTAACCTTAAAATCAATTCGATGAGTCATTTCAAGTCAATTACTTATTTCAAAGCAATTCGAACGAATTCAATTTTTGCGCTACAAACACAACTTTTGTGCATAATTTGCATTTGATCAATGCAAGGAAAGTGTCCATTCGTTTAACCTTAAAATCATTTAAATGAGTCATTTCAAGTCAATAACTTATTTCAAAGGAATTCGAACGAATTCTATTTTTGCGCTACAAACACAACTTTTGTGCATAATTTGCATTTGATCAATGCAAGGAAAGTGTCCATTTGTTTAACCTTAAAATCATTTCATGAGTCATTTCAAGTCAATAACTTATTTCAAAGCAAGTCGAACGGATTCTATTTTTGCACTACAAACACAAGTTTTGTGCATAACATGCAAATGATCATAGCAAGGAAAGTGTGCATTCTTTTAACCTTAAAATCAATTCGATGAGTCATTTCAAGTCAATTACTTATTTCAAAGCAATTCGAACGAATTCAATTTTTGCGCTACAAACACAACTTTTGTGCATAATTTGCATTTGATCAATGCAAGGAAAGTGTCCATTCGTTTAACCTTAAAATCATTTAAATGAGTCATTTCAAGTCAATAACTTATTTCAAAGGAATTCGAACGAATTCTATTTTTGCGCTACAAACACAACTTTTGTGCATAATTTGCATTTGATCAATGCAAGGAAAGTGTCCATTTGTTTAACCTTAAAATCATTTCATGAGTCATTTCAAGTCAATAACTTATTTCAAAGCAAGTCGAACGGATTCTATTTTTGCACTACAAACACAAGTTTTGTGCATAACATGCAAATGATCATAGCAAGGAAAGTGTGCATTCTTTTAACCTTAAAATCATTTCAATGAGTCATTTCAAGTCAATTACTTATTTCAAAGCAAGTCGAACGGATTCTATTTTTGCACTACAAACACAAGTTTTGTGCATAACATGCAAATGATCATAGCAAGGAAAGTGTGCATTCTTTTAACCTTAAAATCAATTCGATGAGTCATTTCAAGTCAATTACTTATTTCAAAGCAATTCGAACGAATTCTATTTTTGCGCTACAAACACAACTTTTGTGCATAATTTGCATTTGATCAATGCAAGGAAAGTGTCCTTTCGTTTAACCTTAAAATCATTTAAATGAGTCATTTCAAGTCAATAACTTATTTCAAAGCAATTCGAACGAATTCTATTTTTGCGCTACAAACACAAGTTTTGTGCATAATTTGCATTTGATCAATGCAAGGAAAGTGTCCTTTCGTTTAACCTTAAAATCATTTAAATGAGTCATTTCAAGTCAATAACTTATTTCAAAGCAAGTCGAACGGATTCTATTTTTGCACTACAAACACAAGTTTTGTGCATAACATGCAAATGATCATAGCAAGGAAAGTGTGCATTCTTTTAACCTTAAAATCAATTCGATGAGTCATTTCAAGTCAATTACTTATTTCAAAGCAATTCGAATGAATTCAATTTTTGCGCTACAAACACAACTTTTGTGCATAATTTGTATTTGATCAATGCAAGGAAAGTGTCCATTCGTTTAACCTTAAAATCATTTAAATGAGTCATTTCAAGTCAATAACTTATTTCAAAGCAATTCGAACGAATTCTATTTTTGCGCTACAAACACAACTTTTGTGCATAATTTGCATTTGATCAATGCAAGGAAAGTGTCCTTTCGTTTAACCTTAAAATCATTTAAATGAGTCATTTCAAGTCAATTACTTATTTCAAAGCAATTCGAACGAATTCTATTTTTGCGCTACAAACACAACTTTTGTGCATAATTTGCATTTGATCAATGCAAGGAAAGTGTCCATTTGTTTAACCTTAAAATCATTTCATGAGTCATTTCAAGTCAATAACTTATTTCAAAGCAAGTCGAACGGATTCTATTTTTGCACTACAAACACAAGTTTTGTGCATAACATGCAAATGATCATAGCAAGGAAAGTGTGCATTCTTTTAATCTTAAAATCATTTGAATGAGTCATTTCAAGTCAATATCATATTTCAAAGCAATTCGAACGAATTCTGTTTTTGCACTACAAACACAACTTTTGTGAATAACTTGCAATTAATCATTGCAAAGAAAGTGTGCATTCGTTTAACCTTAAAATCATTTCAATCAGTCATTTCAAGTCAATATCATATTTCAAAGCAATTCGAACGCATTCTATTTTTGCACTACAAACACAAATTTTGTTCATAACTTGCAAATGATCAATGCAAGGTAAGTGTGCATTCGTTTAACCTTAAAATCATTTAAATGAGTCATTTCAAGTCAATAACTTATTTCAAAGCAAGTCGAACGGATTCTAGTTTTGCACTATAAACACAAGTTTTGTGCATAACATGCAAATGATCATAGCAAGGAAAGTGTGCACTCTTTTAACCTTAAAATCATTTCAATGAGTCATTTCAAGTCAATTACTTATTTTAAAGCAATTCGAACGAATTCTATTTTTGCGCTACGAACACAACTTTTGTGCATAATTTGCATTTGTTCAATGCAAGGAAAGTGTCCTTTCGTTTAACCTTAAAATCATTTAAATGAGTCATTTCAAGTCAATAACTTATTTCAAAACAAGTCGAACGGATTCTATTTTTGCACTACAAACACAAGTTTTGTGCATAACATGCAAATGATCAATGCAAGGAAAGTGTGCGTTCTTTTAATCTTAAAATCATTTCAATGAGTCATTTCAAGTCAATATCATATTTAAAAGCAATTCGAACGAATTCTGTTTTTGCACTACAAACACAACTTTTGTGAACAACTTGCAATTAATCATTGCAAAGAAAGTGTGCATTCGTTTAACCTTAAAATCATTTCAATGAGTCACTTCAAGTCAATATCTTATTTCAAAGCAATTCGAACGAATTCTTTTTTTGCTCTACAAACACAACTTTTCTGCATAATTTGCAAATGATCAATGCAAGGAATGTGTCAATTTGTTTGACCTTAAAATCATTTCAATGAGTTATTTCAAGTCAATAACTTATTTCAAAGCAATCTGAACGAATTCTATTTTTGCACTACAAACACAAGTTCTATGCATAACTTGCAAATGATCAATGCAAGGAATGTATGCATTCATTTAACTTTAAAATCATTTCAATTAGTGATTTCAAGTGAGTATCTTATTTCGTAGCTGTTCGAACGAATTCTATTTTCACACTTCGTAAACAAGTTTTGTGCATAACTTTCAAATGATCAATGCAAGGAAAGTGTGGATTGGTTTAACCTTAAAATCATTTGAATGAGTCATATTAAGTCAATAACTTATTTCAATGCAAGACGAACGAATTCTATTTTCGCACTTCAAACGCAAGTTTTGTGCACAACTTGCAAATGACATTGTAAGGAAAGTGTGCTTTAGTCTAACCTTAAAATCATTTGAATGAGTCATTTCAAGTCAATAACATATTTCAAAGCAATTCGAACGAATTCTATTTTCGCACTTCAAAAACAAGTTTTGTGCATAACTTGCAAATGATCAATGCAAGAAAGTGTGGATTAGTTTAACCTTAAAATCCTTTGAATGAGTCATATTAAGTCAATAACTTATTTCAAAGCAATCCGAACGAATTCTATTATCGCACTTCGAAAACAAGTTTTGTGCATAACTTGCAACTGATCAATGCAAGGAATGTATGCATTCGTTTAACTTTAAAATCATTTCAATTAGTGATTTCAAGTCAATAACTTATTTCAAAGCAATCTGAACGAATTCTATTTTCGCACTTCGAAAACAAGTTCTGTGCATAACTTGCAAATGATCATTGCAAGGAAAGTGTGCATTAGTTTAACCTTAAAATCATTTGAATGAGTCATTTCAAGTCATTAACTTATTTCCAAGCAATTCGAACGAATTATATTATCGCACTTCGAAAACAAGTTCTGTGCATAACTTGCAAATGATCAATGCAAGGAATGTATGCATTCGTTTAACTTCAAAATCATTTCAATTAGTGATTTCAAGTCAATATCTTATTTCGAAGCAGTTTGAACGAATTCTATTTTCACACTTCAAACTGAAGTTTCGTGGAAAACTTTTAAATGATTATTGCAAGGATAGTGTGCATTAGTTTAACCTTAAAATCATTTGAATGAGTCATATTAAGTCAATAACTTATTTCAATGCAAGACGAACGAATTCTATTTTCGCACTTCAAACGCAAGTTTTGTGCACAACTTTCAAATGACCTTGCACGGAAAGTGTGCTTTAGTCTAACCTTCAAATCATTTGAATGAGTCATTTCAAGTCAATAACTTATTTCAAAGCAATCCGAACGAATTCTATTTCCGCACTTCAAACGCAAGTTTTGTGCACAACTTTCGAATGACATTGCAAGGAAAGTGTGCTTTAGTCTAACCTTAAAATCATTTGAATGAGTCATTTCAAGTCAATATCATATTTCAAAGCAATTCGAACGAATTCTATTTTCGCACTTCGAAAACAAGTTCTGTGCATAACTTGCAAATGATCAATGCAAGGAAAGTGTGCATTAGTTTAAACTTAAAATCATTAGTTCAAACGGAAGTTTAGTGGAAAACTTTTAAATGATCATTGAAAGGATAGTGTGCATTAGTTTAACCTTAAAATCATTTGAATGAGTCATATTAAGTCAGTAACTTATTTCAATGCAATTCGAACGAATTCTATTTCCGCACTTCAAATGCAAGTTTTGTGCATAACTTTCAAATGATCATTACAAGAAAAGTGTGCTTTAGTCTAACCTTAAAATCATTTGAATGAGTCATTTCAAGTCAATAACATATTTCAAAGCAATTCGAACGAATTCTATTTTCGCACTTCAAAAACAAGTTTTGTTCATAACTTTCAAATGATCATTGCAAGGAAAGTGTGGATTGGTTTAACCTTAAAATCATTTGAATGAGTCATATCAAGTCAATTACTTATTTCAATGCAAGACGAACGAATTCTATTTTCGCACTTGAAACGCAAGTTTTGTGCATAACTTGCAAAAGATCAATGCAAGGAAAGTGTGCATTAGTTTAACCTTAAAATCATTTGAATGAGTTATTTCAAGTCAATAACTTATTTCAAAGCAATCTGAACGAATTCTATTATCGCACTTCGAAAACAAGTTCTGTGCATAACTTGCAAATGATCAATGCAAGGAATGTATGCATTCGTTTAACTTTAAAATCATTTCAATTAGTGATTTCAAGTCAATATCTTATTTCAAAGCAGTTCGAACGAATTCTATTTTCACACTTCGAAAACAAGTTTTGTGCATAACTTTCAAATGATCATTGCAAGGAAAGTGTGGATTGGTTTAACCTTAAAATCATTTGAATGAGTCATATCAAGTCAATAACTTATTTCAAAGCAATTCAAACGAATTCTATTTTCGCACTTCAAACACAAGTTTTGTGCATAACTTGCAAAAGATCAATGCAAGGAAAGTGTGCATTAGTTTAACCTTAAAATCATTTAAATGAGTCATTTCAAATCAATAACTTATTTCAAAGCAATCTGAACGAATTCTATTTTCGCACTTTAAAAACAAGTTCTGTGCATAACTTGCAAATGGTCATTGCAAGGAAAGTGTGCATTTGTTTAACTTTAAAATCATTTCAATGACTCATTCCAAGTCATTAACTTATTTTCATGCAATTCGAACGAATTATATTTTCGCACTTCGGAAGCAAGTTTTGTGCATAACTTGCAAATGATCAGTGCAAGGAAAGTGTGCATTAGTTTAACCTTAAAATCATTTAAATGAGTCATTTCAAGTCAATAACTTATTTCAAAGCAATCTGAACGAATTCTATTTTCGCACTTCGAAAACAAGTTCTGTGCATAACTTGCAAATGATCATTGCAAGGAAAGTGTGCATTCGTTTAACTTTAAAATCATTTCAATGAGTCATTTCAAGTCATTAACTTATTTTCAAGCAATTCAAACGAATTATATTTTCGCACTTCGGAAACAAGTTTTGTGCATAACTTGCAAATGATCAATGCAAGGAAAGTGTGTATTTGTTTAACCTTAAAATCATTTGAATGAGTCATATTAAGTCAATAACTTATTTCAATGCAATTCGAACGAATTCTATTTCCGCACTTCAAACACAAGATTTGTGCATAACCTGCAAATGATCATTGCAAGGAAAGTGTGCATTAGTTTAACCTAAAAATCATTTGAATGAGTCATTTCAAGTCATTAACTTATTTCCAAGCAATTCGAACAAATTATATTTTCGCACTTCGAAAACAAGTTTTGTGCATAACTTGCAAATGATCAATGCAAGGAATGTATGCATTCGTTTAACTTTAAAATCATTTCAATTAGTGATTTCAAGTCAATATTTTATTTCGAAGCAGTTTGAACGAATTCTATTTTCACATTTCAAACGGAAGTTTCGTGGAAAACTTTTAAATGATCATTGCAAGGTTAGTGTGCATTAGTTTAACCTTAAAATCATTTAAATGAGTCATATTAAGTCAATAACTTATTTCAATGCAATTCGAACGAATTCTATTTCCGCACTTCAAATGCAAGTTTTGTGCATAACTTTCAAATGATCATTACAAGGAAAGTGTGCTTGAGTCTAACCTTAAAATCATTTGAATGAGTCATTTCAAGTCAATAACTTATTTCAAAGCAATTCAAACGAATTCTATTTTCGCACTTCGAAAACAAGTTCTGTGCATAACTTGCAAATGATCAATGCAAGGAATGTATGCATTCGTTTAACTTTAAAATCATTTCAATTAGTGATTTCAAGTCAGTATCTTATTTCGAAGCTGTTCGAACGAATTCTATTTTCACACTTTGAAAACAAGTTTTGTGCATAACTTTCAAATGATCATTGCAAGGAAAGTGTGGATTGGTTTAACCTTAAAATCATTTGAATGAGTCATATTAAGTCAATAACTTATTTCAATGCAAGACGAACGAATTCTATTTTCGCACTTCAAACGCAAGTTTTGTGCACAACTTTCAAATTACATTGCAAGGAAAGTGTGCTTTAGTCTAACCTTAAAATCATTTGAATGAGTCATTTCAAGTCAATAACATATTTCAAAGCAATTCGAACGAATTCTATTTTCACACTTCAAACGCAAGTTTTGTGCATAACTTTTAAATGATTATTGCAAGGAAAGTGTGCTTTAGTTTGACCTTAAAATCATTTGAATGAGTCATATCAAGTCAATAACTTATTTCAAAGCAATTCAAACGAATTCTTTTTTCGCACTTCAAACACAAGTTTTGTGCATAACTTTCAAATGATCATTGTAAAGAAAGTGTGCATTAGTTTAACCTTAAAATCATTTGAATAAGTCACATATTAAGTCAATAACTTATTTCAATGCAATTCGAATGAATTCTATTTTCGCATTTCAAACGCAAGTATTGTGCATAACTTTCAAATGATCATTGCAAGGAAAGTGTGCTTTAGTCTAGCCTTAAAATCATTTGAATGAGTCATTTCAAGTCAATAACATATTTCAAAGCAATTCGAACGATTTCTATTTTTGCACTTCGAAAACAAGTTTTGTGCATAAGTTGCAAATGATCAATGCAAGGAAAGTGTGCATTAGTTTAACCTTAAAATCATTTGAATGAGTCATATTAAGTCAATAACTTATTTTACTGCAATTCAAACGAATTCACCTTTCGCACTTCGAAAACAAGTTTTGTGCATAACATTCAAATGATCATTGCAAGGAAAGTGTGGATTGGTTTAACCTTAAAATCATTTGAATGAGTCATATTAAGTCAATAACTTATTTCAATGCAAGACGAACGAATTCTATTTTCGCACTTCAAACGCAAGTTTTGTGCCCAACTTTCAAATGACGTTGCAAGGAAAGTGTGCTTTAGTCTAACCTTAAAATCATTTGAATGAGTCATTTCAAGTCAATAACAAATTTCAAAGCAATTCGAACGAATTCTATTTTCGCACTTCAAAAGCAAGTTTTGTGCATAACTTGCAAATGATCAATGCAAGAAAGTGTGCATTAGTTTAACCTTAAAATCATTTGAATGAGTCATATTAAGTCAATAACTTATTTCAAAGCAATCCGAACGAATTCTATTATCGCACTTCGAAAACAAGTTTTGTGCATAACTTGCAAATGATCAATGCAAGGAATGTATGCATTCGCTTAACTTTAAAATCATTTCAATTAGTGATTTCAAGTCAATACTTTATTTCAAAGCAGTTCCAACGAATTCTATTTTCATACTTCAAAAAAGTTTTGTGCATAACTTTCAAATGATCATTGCAAGGAAAGTGTGCATTAGTTTAACATTAAAATCATTTGAATGAGTCATATTAAGTCAATAAGTTATTTCAATGCAATTCGAACGAATTCTATTTCCGCACTTCAAATGCAAGTTTTGTGCATAACTTTCAAATGATCATTGCAAGGAAAGTGTGCATTAGTCTAACCTTAAAATCATTTGAATGAGTCATTTCAAGTCAATAACATATTTCAAAGCAATTCGAACGAATTCTATTTTCGCACTTCGAAAACAAGTTTTGTGCATAACTTGCAAATGATCAATGCATGGAATGTATGCATTCGTTTAACTTTAAAATCATTTCAATTAGTGATTTCAAGTCAATATCTTATTTCAAAGTAGTTCGAACGAATTCTATTTTCACACTTCAAACCAAAGTTTCGTGGATAACTTTCAAATGATCATTGCAACGAAAGTGTGCATTAGTTTAACTTTAAAATCATTTGAATGAGTCATATTAATAAAACAATAACTTAATTCAATGCAATTCAAACGAATTCTATTTTCGCACTTCAAACGCAAGTTTGTGCACAACTTTCAAATGACATTGCAAGGAAAGTGTGCTTTAGTCTAACCTTAAAATCATTTGAATGACGCATTTCAAGTCAATACCATATTTCAAAGCAATTTGATTGAATTCTATTTTCACACTTCTAACGCAAGTTTTGTGCATAACTTTTAAATGATCATTGCAAGGAAAGTGTGCTTTAGTTTGACCTTAAAATTATTTGAATGAGTCATATCAAGTCAATAACTTATTGCAAAGCAATTCGAACGAATTCTATTTTCGCACTTCAAACACAAGTTTTGTGCATAACTTGCAAAAGATCAATGCAAGGAAAGTGTGCATTAGTTTAACCTTAAAATCATTTGAATTAGTCAGTCCAAGTCAATAACATATTTCAAAGCAATTCGAACGAATTCTATTTTCACACTTCAATCACAAGTTTTGTGTATAACTTGCAAATGATCATTGCAAGGAAAGTGTGCATTAGTTTAACCTTAAAATCATTTGAATGAGTCATTTCAAGTCAATAACTTATTTCAAAGCAATCGAACGAATTCTATTTTCGCACTTCGGAAACAAGTTTTGTGCATAACTTGCAAATTATTAATGCAAGGAATGTATGCATTCGTTTAACTTTAAAATTATTTCAATTAGTGATTTCAAGTCAATACCTTATTTCAAAGCAGTTCGAATGAATTCTATTTTCACACTTCAAATAGATGTTACGAGGATTACCTTCAAATAATCATTGCAAGGAAAGTGTGCATTAGTTTAACCTTAAAATCATTTGAATGAGTCATATTAAGTCAATAACTTATTTCAATGTAATTCGAACGAATTCTATTTTCGCACTTCAAATGCAAGTTTTGTGCATAACTTTCAAATGATCATTGCAAGGAAAGTGTGCTTTAGTCTAACCTTAAAATCATTTGAATGTGTCATTTCAAGTCAATAACATATTTCAAAGCAATTCGAACGAATTTTATTTTCGCACTCGAAAACAAGTTTTGTGCATAACTTGCAAATGATCAATGCAAGGAAAGTCTGCATTAGTTTAACCTTAAAATCATTTGAATGAGTCATTTCAAGTCATTAACTTATTTCAAAGCAATTCGAACGAATTCTATTTTCGCACTTCGAAAACAAGTTTTGTGCATAACTTGCAAATGATCAATGCAAGGAATGTATGCATTCGTTTAACTTTAAAATCATTTCAATTAGTAATTTCAAGTCAATATCTTATATCAAAGTAGTTCGAACGAATTCTATTTTCACACTTCAAACAGAAATTTCGTGGATAACTTTCAAATGATCATTGCAAGGAAAGTGTGCGTTAGTTTAACCTTAAAATCATTTGAATGAGTCATATTAAGTCAAAAACTTATTTTACTGCAATTCGAACTAATTCTATTTTCGCACTTCGAAAACAAGTTTTGTGCATAACTTTCAAATGATCATTGCAAGGAAAGTGTGGATTGGTTTAACCTTAAAATCATTTGAATAAGTCATATTAAGTCAATAAGTTATTTCAATGCAAGACGAACGAATTCTATTTTCGCACTCCAAACGCAAGTTTTGTGCACAACTTTCAAATGACATTGCAAGGAAAGTGTGCTTTAGTCTAACCTTCAAATCATTTGAATGACTCATTTCAAGTCAATAACATATTTCAAAGCAATTCGAATGAATTCTATTTTCGCAATTCGAAAACAAGTTTTGTGCATAACTTGCAAATGATCAATGCAAGGAAAGTGTGCATTAGTTTAACCTTAAAATCATTTGAATGAGTCATATCAGGTCAATAACTTATTTCAAAGCAATTCAAACGAATTCTATTTTCGCACTTCAAACACAAGTTTTGTGCATAACTTGCAAAAGATCAGTGCGAGGAAAGTGTGCATTAGTTTAACCTTAAAAACATTTGAATGAGTCATTTCAAGTCAATAACTTATTTCAAAGCAATCCGAAGAAATTCTATTTTCGCACTTCGAAAACAAGTTTTGTGCATAACTTGCAAATGATCAATGCAAGGAATGTATGCATTCGTTTAACTTTAAAATCATTTCAATTAGTGATTTCAGGTCAATATCTTATTTCGAAGCAGTTTGGACGAATTCTATTTTCACACTTCAAACAGAAGTTTCGTGGAAAACTTTTAAATGATCATTGCAAGGATAGTGTGCATTAGTTTAACCTTAAAATCATTTGAATGAGTCATATTAAGTCAATAACTTATTTCAATGCAATTCGAACGAATTCTATTTCCGCACTTCAAATGCAAGTTTTGTGCATAACTTTCAAATGATCATTACAAGGAAAGTGTGCTTGAGTCTAACCTTAAAATCATTTAAATGAGTCATTTCAAGACAATAACATATTTCAAAGTAATTCGAACGAATTAGATTTTCACACTTCAAACGCAAGTTTTGTGCATAACTTTTAAATGATTATTGCAAGGAATGTGTGCTTTAGTTTGACCTTAAAATTATTTGAATGAGTCATATCAAGTCAATAACTTATTTCAAAGTAATTCAAACGAATTCTATTTTCGCACTACAAACACAAGTTTTGTGCATAACTTGCAAAAGATCAATGCAAGGAAAGTGTGCATTAGTTTAACCTTAAAATCATTTGAATGAGTCATTCCAAGTCAATAACTTATTTCAACGCAATTCGAACGAATTCTATTTTCGCACTTCGAAAACAAGTTTTGTGCATAACTTGCAAATGATCAACGCAAGGAAAGTGTGCATTAGTTTAAACTTAAAATCATTTGATTGAGTCATTTCAAGTCATTAACTTATTTCAAAGCAATTCGAACGAATTCTATTTTCGCAATTCGAAAACAAGTTTTGTGCATAACTTGCAAATGATCAATGCAAGGAAAGTGTGCATTAGTTTAACTTTAAAATCATTTGAATGAGTCATATTAAGTCAATAACTTATTTCAAAGCAATCCGAACGAATTCTATTTTCACACTTCAAACGCAAGTTTTGTGCATAACTTTTAAATGATTATTGCAAGGAATGTGTGCTTTAGTCTAACCTTAAAATCATTTGAATGAGTCATTTCAAGTCAATAACATATTTCAAAGCAATTCGAACGAATTCTATTTTCGCACTTCAAAAACAAGTTTTGTGCATAACTTGCAAATGATCAATGCAAGAAAGTGTGCTTGAGTCTAACCTTAAAATCATTTGAATGAGTCATTTCAAGTCAATAACATATTTCAAAGTAATTCGAACGAATTCTATTTTCACACTTCAAACGCAAGTTTTGTACACAACTTTTAAATGATTATTGCAAGGAATGTGTGCTTTAGTTTGACCTTAAAATTATTTGAATGAGTCATATCAAGTCAATAACTTATTTCAAAGTAATTCAAACGAATTCTATTTTCGCACTACAAACACAAGTTTTGTGCATAACTTGCAAAAGATTAATGCAAGGAAAGTGTGCATTAGTTTAACCTTAAAATCATTTGAATGAGTCATTCCAAGTCAATAACTTATTTCAACGCAATTCGAACGAATTCTATTTTCGCACTTCGAAAACAAGTTTTGTGCATAACTTGCAAATGATCAACGCAAGGAAAGTGTGCATTAGTTTAAACTTAAAATCATTTGATTGAGTCATTTCAAGTCATTAACTTATTTCAAAGCAATTCGAACGAATTCTATTTTCGCAATTCGAAAACAAGTTTTGTGCATAACTTGCAAATGATCAATGCAAGGAAAGTGTGCATTAGTTTAACCTTAAAATAATTTGAATGAGTCATTTCAAGTCATTAACTTATTTCAAAGCAATTCGAACGAATTCTATTTTTGCAATTCGAAAACAAGTTTTGTGCATAACTTGCAAATGATCAATGCATGGAATGTATGCATTCGTTTAACTTTAAAATCATTTCAATTAGTGATTTCAAGTCAATATCTTATTTCAAAGCAGTTCGAACGAATTCTATTTTCATACTTCAAAAAAGTTTTGTGCATAACTTTCAAATGATCATTGCAAGGAAGGTGTGCATTAGTTTAACATTAAAATCATTTGAATGAGTCATATTAAGTCAATAAGTTATTTCAAAGCAATTCGAACGAATTCTATTTCCGCACTTCAAATGCAAGTTTTGTGCATAACTTTCAAATGATCATTGCACGGAAAGTGTGCATTAGTCTAACCTTAAAATCATTTGAATGAGTCATTTCAAGTCAATAACATATTTCAAAGCAATTCGAACGAATTCTATTTTCGCACTTCAAAAACAAGTTTTGTGCATAACTTGCAAATGATCAACGCAAGGAAAGTGTGCATTAGTTTAAACTTAAAATCATTTGATTGAGTCATTTCAAGTCATTAACTTATTTCAAAGCAATTCGAACGAATTCTATTTTCGCAATTCGAAAACAAGTTTTGTGCATAACTTGCAAATGATCAATGCAAGGAAAGTGTGCATTAGTTTAACCTTAAAATAATTTGAATGAGTCATTTCAAGTCATTAACTTATTTCAAAGCAATTCGAACGAATTCTATTTTTGCAATTCGAAAACAAGTTTTGTGCAGAACTTGCAAATGATCAATGCATGGAATGTATGCATTCGTTTAACTTTAAAATCATCTCAATTAGTGATTTCAAGTCAATATCTTATTTCAAAGTAGTTCGAACGAATTCTATTTTCACACTTCAAACCAAAGTTTCGTGGATAACTTTCAAATGATCATTGCAACGAAAGTGTGCATTAGTTTAACTTTAAAATCATTTGAATGAGTCATATTAATAAAACAATAACTTATTTCATTGCAATTCGAACGAATTCTATTTTCGCACTTCAAACGCAAGTTTGTGCACAACTTTCAAATGACATTGCAAGGAAAGTGTGCTTTAGTCTAACCTTAAAATCATTTGAATGAGTCATTTCAAGTCAATACCATATTTCAAAGCAATTCGATTGAATTCTATTTTCACACTTCTAACGCAAGTTTTGTGCATAACTTTTAAATGATCATTGCAAGGAAAGTGTGCTTTAGTTTGACCTTAAAATTATTTGAATGAGTCATATCAAGTCAATAACTTATTGCAAAACAATTCGAACGAATTCTATTTTCGCACTTCAAACACAAGTTTTGTGCATAACTTGCAAAAGATCAATGCAAGGAAAGTGTGCATTAGTTTAACCTTAAAATCATTTGAATTAGTCATTCCAAGTCAATAACATATTTCAAAGCAATTCGAACGAATTCTATTTTCACACTTCAAACACAAGTTTTGTGTATAACTTGCAAATGATCATTGCAAGGAAAGTGTGCATTAGTTTAACCTTAAAATCATTTGAATGAGTCATTTCAAGTCAATAACTTATTTCAAAGCAATCCGAACGAATTCTATTTTCACACTTCGGAAACAAGTTTTGTGCATAACTTGCAAATTATTAATGCAAGGAATGTATGCATTCGTTTAACTTTAAAATTATTTCAATTAGTGATTTCAAGTCAATACCTTATTTCAAAGCAGTTCGAACGAATTCTATTTTCACACTTCAAATAGATGTTACGAGGATTACCTTCAAATAATCATTGCAACGAAAGTGTGCATTAGTTTAACCTTAAAATCATTTGAATGAGTCATTTCAAGTCAATAACTTATTTCTAAGCAATCCGAACAAATTCTATTTTCGCACTTCGAAAACAAGTTTTGTGCATAACTTGCAAATGATCAATGCAAGGAATGTATGCATTCGTTTAACTTTAAAATCATTTCAATTAGTGATTTCAGGTCAATATCTTATTTCGAAGCAGTTTGGACGAATTCTATTTTCACACTTCAAACAGAAGTTTCGGGGAAAACTTTTAAATGATCATTGCAAGGATAGTGTGCATTAGATTAACCTTAAAATCATTTGAATGAGTCATATTAAGTCAATAACTTATTTCTATGCAATTCGAACGAATTCTATTTCCGCACTTCAAATGCAAGTTTTGTGCATAACTTTCTAATGATCATTACAAAGAAAGTGTGCTTGAGTCTGACCTTAAAATCATTTGAATGAGTCATTTCAAGTCAATAACACATTTCAAGTCAATAACATATTTCAAAGTAATTCGAACGAATTCTATTTTCACACTTCAAACGCAAGTTTTGTGCATAACTTTTAAATGATTATTGCAAGGAATGTGTGCTTTAGTTTGACCTTAAAATTATTTGAATGAGTCATATCAAGTCAATAACTTATTTCAAAGCAATTCAAACGAATTCTATTTTCGCACTACAAACACAAGTTTTGTGCATAACTTGCAAAAGATCAATGCAAGGAAAGTGTGCATTAGTTTAACCTTAAAATCATTTGAATGAGTCATTTCAAGTCAATAACTTATTTCAAAGCAATCTGAATAAATTCTATTTTCGCACTTCGAAAACAAGTTCTGTTCATAACTTGCAAATAATCAATGCAAGGAATGTATGCATTCGTTTAACTTTAAAATCATTTCAATTAGTGATTTCAAGTCAATATCTTATTTCGAAGCAGTTCGAACGAATTCTATTTTCACACTTCGAAAACAAGTTTTGTGCATAACTTTCAAATGATCATTGCAAGGAAAGTGTGGATTGGTTTAACCTTAAAATCATTTGAATGAGTCATATTCAGTCAATAACTTATTTCAATGCAAGACGAACGAATTCTATTTTCGCACTTCAAACGCAAGTTTTGTGCACAACTTTCAAATGACATTGCAAGGAAAGTGTGCTTTAGTCTAACCTTCAAATCATTTGAATGACTCATTTCAAGTCAATAACATATTTCAAAGCAATTCGAACGAATTCTATTTTCGCACTTCGAAAACAAGTATTGTGCATAACTTGCAAAAGATCAATGCAAGGAAAGTGTGCATTAGTTTAACCTTAAAATCATTTGATTGAGTCATTTCAAGTCAATAACTTATTTCAAATCAATCTGAACGAATTCTATTTTCGCACTTCGAAAACAAGTTCTGTGCATAACTTGCAAATAATCAATGCAAGGAATGTATGCATTCGTTTAACTTTAAAATCATTTCAATTAGTGATTTCAAGTCAATATCTTATTTCGAAGCAGTTTGAATGAATTCTATTTTCACCCTTCAAACAGAAGTTTCGTCGAATACTTTTAAATGATCATTGCAAGGATAGTGTGCATTAGTTTAACCTTAAAATCATTTGAATGAGTCATATTAAGTCAATAACTTATTTCAATGCAATTCGAACGAATTCTATTTCCGCACTTCAAATGCAAGTTTTGTACATAACTTTCAAATGATCATTGCAAGGAAAGTGTGCTTTAAGTCTAACCTTAAAATCATTTGAATGAGTCATTTCAAGTCAATAACTTATTTCAATGCAATTCGAACGAATTCTATTTCCGCACTTCAAATACAAGTTTTGTACATAACTTTCAAATGATCATTGCAAGGAAAGTGTGCTTTAGTCTAACCTTAAAATCATTTGAATGAGTCATTTCAAGTCAATAACATATTTCAAAGCAATTCGAACGAATTCTATTTTCACACTTGAAACGCAAGTTTTGTGCATAACTTTTAAGTGATTATTGCAAGGAAAGTTTAGTTTGACCTTAAAATTATTTGAATGAGTCATATCAAGTCAATAACTTATTTCAAAGCAATTCAAACGAATTCTATTTTCGCACTTCAAACACAAGTTTTGTGCATAACTTGCAAAAGATCAGTGCAAGGAAAGTGTTCATTAGTTTAACCTTAAAATCATTTGAATGAGTCATTTCAAGTCAATAACTTATTTCAAAGCAATCTGAACGAATTCTATTTTCGCACTTCGAAAACAAGTTCTGTGCATAACTTGCAAATGATCAATGCAAGGAATGTATGCATTCGTTTAACTTCAAAAATCATTTCAATTAGTGATTTCAAGTCAGTATCTTATTTCGAAGCTGTTCGAACGAATTCTATTTTCACACTTCGAAAACAAGTTTTGTGCATAACTTTCAAATGATCATTGCAAGGAAAGTGTGGATTGGTTTAACCTTAAAATCATTTGAATGAGTCATATTAAGTCAATAATTTATTTCAATGCAAGACGAACGAATTCTATTTTCGCACTTCAAACGCAAGTTTTGTGCACAACTTTCAAATGACATTGCAAGGAAAGTGTGCTTTAGTCTAACCTTAAAATCATTTGAATGAGTCATTTCAAGTCAATAACATATTTCAAAGCAATTCGGACGAATTCTATTTTCGCACTTCAAAAACAAGTTTTGTGTATAACTTGCAAATGATCAATGCAAGAAAGTGTGCATTAGTTTAACCTTAAAATCATTTGGATGAGTCATATTAAGTCAATAACTTATTTCAAAGCAATCCGAACGAATTCTATTATCGCACTTCGAAAACAAGTTTTGTGCATAACTTGCAAATGATCAATGCAAGGAATGTATGCATTCGTTTAAGTTTAAAATCATTTCAATTAGTGATTTCAAGTCAATATCTTATTTCAAAGCAGTTCGAACGAATTCTATTTTCATACTTCAAAAAAATTTTGTGCATAACTTTCAAATGATCATTGCAAGGAAAGTGTTGATTAGTTTAACATTTAAATCATTTGAATGAGTCATATTAAGTCAATAAGTTATTTCAATGCAATTCGAACGAATTCTATTTCCGCACTTCAAATGCAAGTTTTGTGCATAACTTTCAAATGATCATTGCAAGGAAAGTGTGCATTAGTTTAACCTTAAAATCATTTGAATGAGTCATATCAAGTCAATAACTTATTTCAATGCAAGACGAAACAAATTCTATTTTCGCACTTCAAACGCAAGTTTTGTGCACAACTTTCAAATGACATTGCAAGGAAAGTGTGCTTTAGTCTAACCTTAAAATCATTTGAATGAGTCATTTCAAGTCAATACCATATTTCAAAGCAATTCGATTGAATTCTATTTGCACACTTCTAACGCAAGTTTTGTGCATAACTTTTAAACGATCATTGCAAGGAAAGTGTGCTTTAGTTTGACCTTAAAATTATTTGAATGAGTCATATCAAGTCAATAACTTATTTCAAAGCAATTCGAACGAATTCTATTTTCGCACTTCAAACACAAGTTTTGTGCATAACTTGCAAAAGATCAATGCAAGGAAAGTGTGCATTAGTTTAACCTTAAAATCATTTGAATTAGTCATTCCAAGTCAATAACATATTTCAAAGCAATTCGAACGAATTCTATTTTCGCACTTCGAAAACAAGTTTTGTGCATAACTTGCAAATGATTAATGCAAGGAAAGTGTGCATTAGTTTAACCTTAAAATCATTTGAATGAGTCATTTCAAGTCATTAACTTATTTCAAAGCAATTCGAACGAATTCTATTTTCGCACTTCGGAAACAAGTTTTGTGCATAACTTGCAAATTATTAATGCAAGGAATGTATGCATTCGTTTAACTTTAAAATTATTTCAATTAGTGATTTCAAGTCAATACCTTATTTCAAAGCAGTTCGAACGAATTGTATTTTCACACTTCAAATAGAAGTTACGAGGATTACCTTCAAATAATCATTGCAAGGAAAGTGTGCATTAGTTTAACCTTAAAATCATTTGAATGAGTCATATTAAGTCAATAACTTATTTCAATGTAATTCGAACGAATTCTATTTTCGCAATTCAAATGCAAGTTCTGTGCATAACTTTCAAATGATCATTGCAAGGAAAGTGTGCTTTAGTCTAACCTTAAAATCATTTGAATGTGTCATTTCAAGTCAATAACATATTTCAAAGCAATTCGAACGAATTCTGTTTTCGCACTCGAAAACAAGTTTTGTGCATAACTTGCAAAAGATCAATGCAAGGAAAGTGTGCATTAGTTTAACCTTAAAATCATTTGAATCAGTCATTCAAAGTCAATAACATATTTCAAAGCAATTCGAACGAATTCTATTTTCACACTTGAAACACAAGTTTTGTGTATAACTTGCAAATGATCATTGCAAGGAAAGTGTGCGTTAGTTTAACCTTAAAATCATTTGAATGAGTCATTTCAAGTCATTAACTTATTTCAAAGCAATTCGAACGAATTCTATTTTCGCACTTCGAAAACAAGTTTTGTGCATAACTTGCAAATGATCAATGCAAGGAATGTATGCATTCGTTTAACTTTAAAATCATTTCAATTAGTAATTTCAAGTCAATATCTTATTTCAAAGTAGTACGAACGAATTCTATTTTCACACTTCAAACAGAAATTTCGTGGATAACTTTCAAATGATCATTGCAAGGAAAGTGTGCATTAGTTTAACCTTAAAATCATTTGAATGAGTCATATTAAGTCAATAACTTATTTCAATGCAATTCGAACGAATTCTATTTTCGCACTTCAAACGCAAGTTTTGTGCATAACTTTCAAAATTATCATTGCAAGGAAAGTGTGCTTTAGTCTAACCTAAAAATCATTTGAATGTGTCATTTCAAGTCAATAACATATTTCAAAGCAATTCGAACGAATTCTATTTTCGCACTTCGAACACAAGTTCTGTGCATAACTTGCAAATGATCAATGCAAGAAATGTATGCATTCGTTTAACTTTAAAATCATTTCAATTTGTGATTTCATGTCAATATCTTATTTCAAAGTAGTTCGAACGAATTCTATTTTCATACTTCAAACATAAATTTTGTGGATAACTTTCAAATGATCATTGCAAGGAAAGTGTGCATTAGTTTAACCTTAAAATCATTTGAATGAGTCATATTAAGTCAATAACTTATTTCAATGCAATTCGAACGAATTCTATTTTCGCACTTCAAATGCAAGTTTTGTGCATAACTTTCAAAATTATCATTGCAAGGAAAGTGTGCTTTAGTCTAACCTAAAAATCATTTGAATGTGTCATTTCAAGTCGATAACATATTTCAAAGCAATTCGAACGAATTCTATTTTCGCACTTCGAACACAAGTTCTGTGCATAACTTGCAAATGATCAATGCAAGGAATGTATGCATTCATTTAACTTTAAAATCATTTGAATGAGTCATTCCAAGTCAATAACATATTTCAAAGCAATTTGACAAATTCTATTTTCGTACTTCAAACGCAAGTTTTCTGCATAACTTTCAAATGATCATTGCAAGGAATGTGTGTATTAGTTTAACCTTAAAATCATTTGAATGAGTCATTTCAAGTCATTAACTTATTTCAAAGCAATCCGAACGAATTCTATTTTCGCACTTCGAAAACAAATTTTGTGCATAACTTGCAAATGATCAATGCAAGGAATCTATGCATTCGTTTAACTCTAAAATCATTTCAATTAGTGATTTCAAGTCAATATCTTATTTCAAAGTAGTTCGAACGAATTCTATTTTCACACTTCAAACAGAAATTTCGTGGACAACTTTCAAATGATCATTGCAAGGGAAGTGTGCATTAGTTTAACCTCAAAATCATTTGAATGAGTCATATTAAAACAGTAACTTATTTCAATGCAATTCGAACGAATTCTATTTTCGCATTTCAAATGCAAGTTTTGTGCATAACTTTCGACTGATCATTGCAAGGAAAGTGCGCTTTAGTCTAACCTTAAAATTATTTTAATGATGACTTTCAAGTGAATAACATATTTCAGCGCAGTTCGAACGAATTCTATTTTCGCACTTCAAACACATGGTTTGTGCATAACTTGCAAATGATCATTGCAAGGAAAGTGTGCATTAGTTTAACCTTAAAATCATTTGAATGAGTCATTCCAAGTCAATAACTTATCTCAAAGCAATTCGAACAAATTCTATTTTCGCACTTCGAAAAGAAGTTTTGTGCATAACTTGCAAATGATCAATGCAAGGAAAGTGTGCATTAGTTTAACCTGAAAATCATTTGAATGAGTCATTTCAAGTCATTAACTTATTTCAAAGCAATTCGAACGAATTCTATTTTCGCACTTCGGAAACAAGTTTTGTGCATAACTCGCAAATGATCAATGCAAGGAATGTATGCATTCGTTTAACTTTAAATTCATTTCAATTAGTGATTTCAAGTCAATAACTTATTTGAAAGCAGTTCGAGCGAATTCTATTTTCACACTTCAAACAGAAGTTTTGAGGATAACCTTCGAATGATCATTGCAAGAAAAGTGTGCATTAGTTTAACCTTAAAATCATTTGAATAAGTCGCATATTAAGTCAATAACTTATTTCAATGCAATTCGAATGAATTCTATTTTCGCACTTCAAACGCAAGTATTGTGCATAACTTTCAAATGATCATTGCAAAGAAAGTGTGCTTTATTCTAGCCTTAAAATCATTTCAATGAGTCATTTCAAGTCAATAACATATTTCAAAGCAATTCGAACGAATTCTATTTTTGCACTTCGAAAACAAGTTTTGTGCATAACTTGCAAATGATCAATGCAAGGAAAGTGTGCATTAGTTTAACCTTAAAATCATTTGAATGAGTCATTTCAAGTCATTAACTTATTTCAAAGCAATTCGAACGAATTCTCTTTTCGCACTTCGAAAACAAGTTTTGTGCATAACTTGCAAATGATCAATGCAAGGAATGTATGCATTCGTTTAACCTTAAAATCATTTGAATAAGTCATATTAAGTCAATAACTTATTTCAATGCAATTCGAATGAATTCTATTTTCGCACTTCAAACGCAAGTATTGTGCATAACTTTCAAATGATCGTTGCAAGGAAATTGTGCTTTAGTCTAACCTTAAAATCTTTTCAATGAGTCATTTCAAGTCAATAACATATTTCAACGCAATTCGAACGAATTCTATTTTCGCACTTCAAACACAAGGTTTGTGCATAACTTTCAAATGATCATTGCAAGGAAAGTGTGGTTTGGTCTAACTTGAAAATCATTTGAATATGTCATTTCAAGTCAATAACATATTTCAAAGCAATTCGAACGAATTCTATTTTCGCACTTCGAAAACAAGTTTTGTGCATAACTTGCAAATAATTAATGCAAGGAAAGTGTGCATTAGTTTAACCTTAAAATCATTTGAATGAGTCATTTCAAGTCATTAACTTATTTCAAAGCAATTCGAACGAATTCTATTTTCGCACTTCGAAAACAAGTTTTGTGCATAACTTGCAAATGATCAATGCAAGGAATGTATGCATTCGTTTAACTTTAAAATCATTTCAATTAGTGATTTCAAGTCAATATCTTATTTCAAAGCAGTTCGAACGAATTCTATTTTCACACTTCGAAAACAAGTTTTGTGCATAACTTTTAAATGATCATTGCAAGGAAAGTGTGGATTGGTTTAACCTTAAAATCATTTGAATGAGTCATTTCAAGTCATTAACATATTTCAAAGCAATTCGAACGAATTCTATTTTCACACTTCTAACGCAAGTTTTGTCCATAACTTAAATGATCATTGCAGGGAAAGTGTGCTTTAGTTTGACCTTAAAATTATTTGAATGAGTCATATCAAGTCAATAACTTATTTCCAAGCAATTCGAACGAATTCTATTTTCACACATCAAACACAAGTTTTGTGCATAACTTTTAAATGATTATTGCAAGGAAAGTGTGCTTTGACCTTAAAACTATTTGAATGAGTCATACCAAGTCAATAACTTATTTCAAAGCAATTCAAACGAATTCTTTTTTAGCACTTCAAACACAAGTTTTGTGCATAACTTGCGAAAGATCAATGCAAGGAAAGTGTGCATTAGTTTAACCTTAAAATCATTTGAATGAGTCATTTCAAGTCAATAACTTATTTCCAAGCAATTCGAACGAATTATATTTTCGCACTTCGAAAACAAGTTTTGTGCATAACTTGCAAATGATCAATGCAAGGAATGTATGTATTAGTTTAACCTTAAAATCATTTGAATGAGTCATATCAAGTCAATAACTTATTTCAAAGCAATTCGAACGAATTCTATTTCCGCACTTCAAATGCAAGTTTTGTGCATAACTTGCAAATGATCAATGCAAGGAATGTATGCATTCGTTTAACTTTAAAATCATTTCAATTAGTGATTTCAAGTCAATAACTTATTTCAAAGCAGTTCGAACGAATTCTATTTTCACACTTCAAACAGAAGTTTCGTGGATAACTTGCAAATGATCATTGCAAGGAAAGTGTTCATTACTTTAACCTTAAAATCATTTAAATGGGTCATATTAAGTCAATAACTTATTTCAATGCAATTCGAACGAATTCTATTTTCGCACTCCAAACGCAAGTTTTGTGCATAACTTTCAAATGATCATTGCAAGGAAAGTGTGCTTTAGTCTAACCTTAAAATCATTTGAATGAGTCATTTCAAGTCAATAACATATTTCAAAGAAATTCGAATGAATTCTATTTTCACACTTCAAACAGAAGTTTCGTGCATAACTTTCAAATGATCATTGCAAGGAAAGTGTGCATTTGTTTGACCTTAAAATTATTTGAATGAGTCAAATCAAGTCAATAACTTATTTCAAAGCAATTCGAACGAATTCTATTTTCGCACTTCAAACACAAGTTTTGTGCATAACTTGCAAAAGATCAATGCAAGGAAAGTGTGCGTTAGTTTAACCTTAAAATCATTTGAATGAGTCATTTCAAGTCAATAACTTATTTCAAAGCAATCTGACCGAATTCTATTTTCGCACTTCGAAAACAAGTTCTGTTCATAACTTGCAAATGATCAATGCAAGGAATGTATGCATTCGTTTAACTTTAAAATCATTTCAATTAGTGATTTCAAGTCAATATCTTATTTCGAAGCAGTTCGAACGAATTCTATTTTCACACTTCGAAAACAAGTTTTGTGCATAACTTTCAAATGATCATTGCAAGGAAAGTGTGGATTGGTTTAACCTTAAAATCATTTGAATGAGTCATATTCAGTCAATAACTTATTTCAATGCAAGACGAACGAATTCTATTTTCGCACTTCAAACGCAAGTTTTGTGCACAACTTTCAAATGACATTGCAAGGAAAGTGTGCTTTAGTCTAACCTTCAAATCATTTGAATGACTCATTTCAAGTCAATAACATATTTCAAAGCAATTCGAACGAATTCTATTTTCGCACTTCGAAAACAAGTATTGTGCATAACTTGCAAAAGATCAATGCAAGGAAAGTGTGCATTAGTTTAACCTTAAAATCATTTGATTGAGTCATTTCAAGTCAATAACTTATTTCAAATCAATCTGAACGAATTCTATTTTCGCACTTCGAAAACAAGTTCTGTGCATAACTTGCAAATAATCAATGCAAGGAATGTATGCATTCGTTTAACTTTAAAATCATTTCAATTAGTGATTTCAAGTCAATATCTTATTTCGAAACAGTTTGAATGAATTCTATTTTCACCCTTCAAACAGAAGTTTCGTGGAATACTTTTAAATGATCATTGCAAGGATAGTGTGCATTAGTTTAACCTTAAAATCATTTGGATGAGTCATATTAAGTCAATAACTTATTTCAATGCAATTCGAACGAATTCTATTTCCGCACTTCAAATGCAAGTTTTGTACATAACTTTCAAATGATCATTGCAAGGAAAGTGTGCTTTAGTCTAACCTTAAAATCATTTGAATGAGTCATTTCAAGTCAATAACTTATTTCAATGCAATTCGAACGAATTCTATTTCCGCACTTCAAATGCAAGTTTTGTACATAACTTTCAAATGATCATTGCAAGGAAAGTGTGCTTTAGTCTAACCTAAAAATCATTTGAATGAGTCATTTCAAGTCAATAACATATTTCAAAGCAATTCGAACGAATTCTATTTTCACACTTGAAACGCAAGTTTTGTGCATAACTTTTAAGTGATTATTGCAAGGAAAGTTTAGTTTGACCTTAAAATTATTTGAATGAGTCATATCAAGTCAATAACTTATTTCAAAGCAATTCAAACGAATTCTATTTTCGCACTTCAAACACAAGTTTTGTGCATAACTTGCAAAAGATTTGTGCAAGGAAAGTGTTCATTAGTTTAACCTTAAAATCATTTGAATGAGTCATTTCAAGTCAATAACTTATTTCAAAGCAATCTGAACGAATTCTATTTTCGCACTTCGAAAACAAGTTCTGTGCATAACTTGCAAATGATCAATGCAAGGAATGTATGCATTCGTTTAACTTTAAAATCATTTCAATTAGTGATTTCAAGTCAGTATCTTATTTCGAAGCTGTTCGAACGAATTCTATTTTCACACTTCGAAAACAAGTTTTGTGCATAACTTTCAAATGATCATTGCAAGGAAAGTGTGGATTGGTTTAACCTTAAAATCATTTGAATGAGTCATATTAAGTCAATAACTTATTTCAATGCAAGACGAACGAATTCTATTTTCGCACTTCAAACGCAAGTTTTGTGCACAACTTTCAAATGACATTGCAAGGAAAGTGTGCTTTAGTCTAACCTTAAAATCATTTGAATGAGTCATTTCAAGTCAATAACATATTTCAAAGCAATTCGGACGAATTCTATTTTCGCACTTCAAAAACAAGTTTTGTGTATAACTTGCAAATGATCAATGCAAGAAAGTGTGCATTAGTTTAACCTTAAAATCATTTGAATGAGTCATATTAAGTCAATAACTTATTTCAAAGCAATTCGAACGAATTCTATTTTCGCACTTCGGAAACAAGTTTTGTGCATAACTCGCAAATGATCAATGCAAGGAATGTATGCATTCGTTTAACTTTAAATTCATTTCAATTAGTGATTTCAAGTCAATAACTTATTTGAAAGCAGTTCGAGCGAATTCTATTTTCACACTTCAAACAGAAGTTTTGAGGATAACCTTCGAATGATCATTGCAAGAAAAGTGTGCATTAGTTTAACCTTAAAATCATTTGAATAAGTCGCATATTAAGTCAATAACTTATTTCAATGCAATTCGAATGAATTCTATTTTCGCACTTCAAACGCAAGTATTGTGCATAACTTTCAAATGATCATTGCAAAGAAAGTGTGCTTTAGTCTAGCCTTAAAATCATTTCAATGAGTCATTTCAAGTCAATAACATATTTCAAAGCAATTCGAACGAATTCTATTTTTGCACTTCGAAAACAAGTTTTGTGCATAACTTGCAAATGATCAATGCAAGGAAAGTGTGCATTAGTTTAACCTTAAAATCATTTGAATGAGTCATTTCAAGTCATTAACTTATTTCAAAGCAATTCGAACAAATTCTCTTTTCGCACTTCGAAAACAAGTTTTGTGCATAACTTGCAAATGATCAATGCAAGGAATGTATGCATTCGTTTAACCTTAAAATCATTTGAATAAGTCATATTAAGTCAATAACTTATTTCAATGCAATTCGAATGAATTCTATTTTCGCACTTCAAACGCAAGTATTGTGCATAACTTTCAAATGATCGTTGCAAGGAAATTGTGCTTTAGTCTAACCTTAAAATCTTTTCAATGAGTCATTTCAAGTCAATAACATATTTCAACGCAATTCGAACGAATTCTATTTTCGCACTTCAAATACAAGGTTTGTGCATAACTTTCAAATGATCATTGCAAGGAAAGTGTGGTTTGGTCTAACTTGAAAATCATTTGAATGTGTCATTTCAAGTCAATAACATATTTCAAAGCAATTCGAACGAATTCTATTTTCGCACTTCGAAAACAAGTTTTGTGCATAACTTGCAAATGATTAATGCAAGGAAAGTGTGCATTAGTTTAACCTTAAAATCATTTGAATGAGTCATTTCAAGTCATTAACTTATTTCAAAGCAATTCGAACGAATTCTATTTTCGCACTTCGAAAACAAGTTTTGTGCATAACTTGCAAATGATCAATGCAAGGAATGTATGCATTCGTTTAACTTTAAAATCATTTCAATTAGTGATTTCAAGTCAATATCTTATTTCAAAGCAGTTCGAACGAATTCTATTTTCACACTTCGAAAACAAGTTTTGTGCATAACTTTTAAATGATCATTGCAAGGAAAGTGTGGATTGGTTTAACCTTAAAATCATTTGAATGAGTCATTTCAAGTCATTAACATATTTCAAAGCAATTCGAACGAATTCTATTTTCACACTTCTAACGCAAGTTTTGTCCATAACTTAAATGATCATTGCATGGAAAGTGTGCTTTAGTTTGACCTTAAAATTATTTGAATGAGTCATATCAAGTCAATAACTTATTTCCAAGCAATTCGAACGAATTCTATTTTCACACATCAAACACAAGTTTTGTGCATAACTTTTAAATGATTATTGCAAGGAAAGTGTGCTTTGACCTTAAAACTATTTGAATGAGTCATACCAAGTCAATAACTTATTTCAAAGCAATTCAAACGAATTCTTTTTTAGCACTTCAAACACAAGTTTTGTGCATAACTTGCGAAAGATCAATGCAAGGAAAGTGTGCATTAGTTTAACCTTAAAATCATTTGAATGAGTCATTTCAAGTCAATAACTTATTTCAAAGCAATCTGACCGAATTCTATTTTCGCACTTCGAAAACAAGTTCTGTTCATAACTTGCAAATGATCAATGCAAGGAATGTATGCATTCGTTTAACTTTAAAATCATTTGAATGAGTCATATCAAGTCAATAACTTATTTCAAAGCAATTCGAACGAATTCTATTTCCGCACTTCAAATGCAAGTTTTGTGCATAACTTGCAAATGATCAATGCAAGGAATGTATGCATTCGTTTAACTTTAAAATCATTTCAATTAGTGATTTCAAGTCAATAACTTATTTCAAAGCAGTTCGAACGAATTCTATTTTCACACTTCAAACAGAAGTTTCGTGGATAACTTGCAAATGATCATTGCAAGGAAAGTGTTCTTTACTTTAACCTTAAAATCATTTAAATGGGTCATATTAAGTCAATAACTTATTTCAATGCAATTCGAACGAATTCTATTTTCGCACTCCAAACGCAAGTTTTGTGCATAACTTTCAAATGATCATTGCAAGGAAAGTGTGCTTTAGTTTAACCATAAAATCATTTGAATGAGTCATTTCAACTCAATAACATATTTCAAAGCAATTCGAACGAATTCTATTTTCGCACTTCAAACACAAGTTTTGTGCATAACTTGCAAATGATCATTGCAAGGAAAGTGTGCTTTAATTTAACCTTAAAATCATTTGAATGAGTCATTTCAACTCAATAACTTATTTCAAAGCAATCCGAACGAATTCTATTTTCACACTTGAAACGCAAGTTTTGTGCATAACTTTTAAATGATTATTGCAAGGAAAGTGTGCTTTGACCTTAAAATTATTTGAATGAGTCATATCAAGTCAATAACTTATTTCAAAGCAATTCAAACGAATTCTTTTTTAGCACTTCAAACACAAGTTTTGTGCATAACTTGCAAAAGATCAATGCAAGGAAAGTGTGCATTATTAGTTTAACCTTAAAATCATTTGAATGAGTCATTTCAAGTCAATAACTTATTTCAAAGCAATTCGAATGAATTCGATTTCCGCACTTCAAACACAAGTTTTGTGCATAACTTGCAAATGATCATTGCAAGGAAAGTGTGCATTAGTTTAACCTTAAAATCATTTGAATGAGTCATTTCAAGTCATTAATTTATTTCAAAGCAATTCGAACGAATTCTATTTTCGCACTTCGGAAACAAGTTTTGTGCATAACTTGCAAATGATCAATGCAAGGAATGTATGCATTCGTTTAATTTTAAAATCATTTCAATTAGTGATTTCAAGTCAATAACTTATTTCAAAGCAGTTCGAACGAATTCTATTTTCACACTTCAAACAGAAGTTTCGTGGATAACTTTCAAATGATCATTGCAAGGAAAGTGTTCATTAGTTTAACCTTAAAATCATTCAAATGAGTCATATTAAGTCAATAACTTATTTCAATGCAATTCGAACGAATTCTATTTTCGCACTCCAAACGCAAGTTTTGTTCATAACTTTCAAATGATCATTGCAAGGAAAGTGTGCTTTAGTCTAACCTTAAAATCATTTGACTGAGTCATTTCAAGTCAATAAGATATTTCAAAGCAATTCGAACGAATTCTATTTTCACACTTCAAATAGAAGTTTCGTGCATAACTTTCAAATGATTATTGCAAGGAAAGTGTGCATTAGTTTGACCTTAAAATTACTTGAATGAGTCATATCAAGTCAATAACTTATTTCAAAGCAATTCGAACGAATTCTATTTTCGCAGTTCAAACACAAGTTTTGTCCATAACTTGTAAAAGATCAATGCAAGGAAAGTGTGCATCAGTTTAACCTTAAAATCATTTGAATTAGTCATTCCAAGTCAATAACATGTTTCAAAGCAATTCGAACGAATTCTATTTTCGCACTTCAAACACAAGTTTTGTGCATAACTTGCAAATGATCATTGCAAGGAAAGTGTGCTTTAGTTTAACCTTAAAATCATTTGAATGTGTCATTTCAAGTCAATAACTTATTTCAAAGCAATCCGAACGAATTCTATTTTCGCACTTCGGAAACAAGTTTTGTGCATAACTGGGAAATGATCACTGCAAGGAATGTATGCGAATGTTTAACTTTAAAATCATTTCAATTAATAATTTCAAGTCAGTATCTTATTTCGAAGCAGTTCGAACGAATTCTATTTTCACACTTCAAACAGAAGTTTCGTGGATAACTTTCAAATGATCATTGCAAGGAAAGTGTGCATTAGTTTGACCTTAAAATTATTTGAATGAGTCATATCCAGGCAATAACTTATTTCAAAGCAATTCGAACGAATTCTATTTTCGCACTTCAAACACAAGTTTTGTGCATAACTTGCAAAATATCAATGCAAGGAAAGTGTGCATTAGTTTAACCTTAAAGTCATTTGAATTAGTCATTCCAAGTCAATAACATATTTCAAAGCAATTCGAACGAATTCTATTTTCGCACTTCAAACACAAGTTTTGTGCATAACTTGCAAATGATCATTGGAAGGAAAGTGTGCTTTAGTTTAACCTTAAAATCATTTGAATGAGTCATTTCAAGTCAATAACTTATTTCAAAGCAATCCAAACGAATTCTATTTTCGCACTTCGGAATCATGTTTTGTGCATAACTGGGAAATGATCAATGCAAGGAATGTATGCGAATGTTTAACTTTAAAATCATTTCAATTAGTGATTTCAAGTCAGTATCTTATTTCGAAGCAGTTCGAACGAATTCTATTTTCACACTTCAAACAGAAGTTTCGTGGATAACCTTTAAATAATCATTGCAAGGAAAGTGTGCATTAGTTTAACCTTAAAATCATTTGAATGAGTCAAATTAAGTCAATAACTTATTTCAATGTAATTCGAACGAATTCAATTTTCGCACTTCAAACGCAAGTTTTGTGCATAACTTTCAAATGATCATTGCAAGGAAACTGTGCTTTAGTCTAACCTTAAAATCATTTGAATGAGTCATTTCAATTTAATAACATATTTCAAAGCAATTGGAACGAATTCTATTTTGGCACTTCGACAACAAGTTTTGTGCATAACTTGCAAATGATCAATGCAAGGAAAGTGTGCATTAGTTTAACCTTAAAATCATTTGAATGAGTATTTCAAGTCATTAACTTATTTCAAAGCAATTCGAACGAATTCTATTTTCGCACTTCGGAAACAAGTTTTGTGCATAACTTGCAAATGATTAATGCAAGGAATGTATGCATTCGTTTAACTTTAAAATCATTTCAATTAGTGATTTCAAGTCAATACCTTATTTCAAAGCAGTTCGAACGAATTCTATCTTCACACTTCAAATAGAAGTTTCGAGGATAACCTTCAAATAATCATTGCAAGGAAAGTGTGCATTAGTTTAACCTAAAAATCATTTGAATGAGTCATATTAAGTCAATAACTTGTTTCAATGCAATTCGAACGAATTCTATTTTCGCACTTAAAACACATGTTTTGTGCATATCATGCAAATGATCAATGTACGAAAAAGTGTGCATTTGTTTAACCTTAAAATCTTTTCAATGAGTGATTTCAAGTCAAAACTTATTTCAAAGCAATTCGAATGAATTTTATTTTTGCACTACAAGCACAAGTTTTGTGCATAACTTGCAAACGATCAATGCAAGGAAAGTGTGCATTAGTTTACCTTAAAATCATTTGAATTAGTCATTTCAAGTCAATAACATATTTCAAAGCAATTCGAATGAATTCTATTTTCGCACTTCAACACAAGTTTTGTGCATAACTTAAAGATGATTAATGCAAGGAAGGTGTGCATTCGTTTAACCTGAAAATCATTTCAATGAGTGATTTCAAGTCAAAATCTTTTTTCAAAGCAATTCGAACGAATTCTATATTTACACTTCAAAAAGAAGTTTCGTGCATAACTTTCAAATGATCATTGCCAGGAAAGTGTTCATTAGTTTACCTTTAAAATCATTTGAGTGAGTCATATTAAGTCAACAACTTATTTCAATGCAATTCGAACGATATCTATTTTCGCACTTAAAACACAAGTTCCGCGCATATCACGCAAATGATCAATGTAAGAAAAAGTGTGCATTTGTTTAACCTTAATATCATATCAATGAGTGATTTCAAGTCAAAAACGTATTTGAAAGCAATTCGAACGAATTCTATTTTTGCACTACAGGCACAAGTGTTGTGCATAACATGCAAATGATCAATGCTAGGAAAGTGTGCATTAGTTTACCTTAAAATCATTTGAATTAGTCATTTCAAGTCAATAACATATTTCAAAGCAATTCGAATGAATTCTATTTTCGCACTTCAACACAGGTTTTGTGCATCACTTGCAAATGATTAATGCAAGGAAAGTGTGCATTCGTTTAACCTTAAAATCATTTCAATGAGTGATTTCAAGTCAATATCTTTTTTCAAAGCAATTCTAACGAATTCTATATTTACACTTCAAAAAGAAGTTTCGTGCATAACTTTCAAATGATCATTGCAAAGAAAGTGTGCATTAGTTTAACCTTAAAATCATTTTAATGAGTTATTTCAAGTCAATAACTTATTTCAAAGCAATTCGAACAAATTCTATTTTCGCACTTCAACGCAAGTTTTGTGCATAACTTTCAAATGATCATTGCAAGGAGAATGTGCATTCGTTTAACTTTAAAATCATTTCAATGAGTCATTCCAAGTTAATAACTTATTTCAAAGCAACTCGAAAGAATTCTATTTTTGCACTACTAAACACAAGTTTAGTGCATAATTTGCAAAAGATCAATGCAAGGAGAGTCTGCATTTGTTTAACCTTAAAATCAATTGAATGAGTCATTTCAAGTCAATATCTTTTTCCAAAGCAATTCGAATGAATTCTATTTTTGCACTTGAAACACAAGTTTTGTGCATAACTTGCAAATGATACATGGAAGGAAAGTGTGCATTAGTTTAACCCTAAATTCATTTGAATGAGTCATTTCAAGTCAATAACATATTTAAAAGCAATACGAACGAATTCTATTTTCACACTCCAAACAGAAGTTTCGTGCCTAACTTTGAAATGATCACTGCAAAGAAAGTGTTCATTAGTTTAACCTAAAAATCATTTGAATAAGTCACTTCAAGTCAATAACATATTTCAAAGCAATATGAGCGAATTCTATTTTCGCGCTTCAACCACAAGTTTTGTGCATAACTTACAAAAGATCAATGCAAGGAAAGTGTACCTTTAAATCATTTCAATGAGTAATTTGAAGTCAATATCTTTTTTCAAAGCAATTCGAACAAATTCTATTTTCGCACTTCAAACACAAGTTTTGTGCATAACTTTCAAATGATCAATGCAAGGAAAGTGTGCATTAGTTTAACCTTAAAATCATTTGAATGAGTCATTTCAAGTCAATAACATATTTTGAAGCAATTCGAACGAATTCTATTTTCGCATTTTAAACGCAACTTTTGTGCATAACTTACAAGTGATCCTTGCAAGGAAAATGTGTATTTGTTTAGCCTTAAAATCATTTCAATGTGTCATTTCAAGTTAATAACTTATTTCAAAGAAATTCGAACGAATTCCATTTTTGCACTACAAACTTAACTTAAGTGCATAACGTGCAAAAGATCAATGCAAGGAGAGTCTGCATTTGCTGACCTTAAAATCATTTGAATGAGTCATTTCAAATCAATAACATAATTGAAAGCAATTCGAAAGAATTCTCCTTTCGCACTTCAAATGCATGTTTTGTGCACAACTTTCAAAAGATTATTGCAAGAAAAGTGTGCATTAGTTTAACCTTAAAATCATTTGAATGAATCATATCAAGTTAATAACTTATTTCAAAGCAATTCGAAAGAATTCTATTTATGCACAACAAACACAAGTTTAGTGCATATCTTGCAAAAGATCAACGCAAGGAGAGTCTCCATTCGTTTGACCTTAAAATCATTTGAATGAGACATTTCAAGTCAATAACTTATTTCAAAGCAATTCAAACGAATTATATTTTCGCACTTCAAACACAACTTTTGTGCATAACTTCCAAATCATCAATAATGCATGAAGAGTCTGCATTCGTTTAACCTTAAAATCCTTTGAATGAGTCATTTCAAGTCAATAACTTATTTCAAAGCAATTCAAACGAATTATATTTTCGCACTTCAAACACAAGTTTTGTGCATAACTTCCAAATGATCAATGCATGGAGAGTCTCCATTCGTTTAACCTTAAAATCATTTGAATGAGTCATTTCAAGTCAATAACTTATTTCAAAGCAATTCAAACGAATTATATTTTCGCACTTCAAACACAAGTTTCGTGCATAACTTCCAAATATTCAATGCATGGAGATTCTGCATTCGTTTACCCTTAAAATCATTTGAATGAGTCATTTAAAGTCAATAACTTATTTCAAAGCAATTCCAACGAATTATATTTCACACTTTAAACACAAGTTTTGTGCATAACATTCAAATGGTCATTGCAAGGAAAGTGTGCATTAGTTTAACCTTAAAATCATTTGAATGAGTCATTTCAAGTCAATAACATAATTGAAAGCAATTCGGACGAATTCTATTTTTGCGCTTCAAACGCAAGTTTAGTGCCTAACTTTCAAATGATCATTGCAAGGAAAGTGTGCATTCATTTAACCTTAAAATCATTTCAATGAGTCATTTCAAGTTAATAACTTATTTCAAAGCAACTCGAAAGAATTCTATTTATGCACAACAAACACAAGTATAGTGCATATCTTGCAAAAGATCAATGCAAGGAGAGTCTGCATTCGTTTAACCATAAAATCATTTGAATGAATCATTTCATGTCAATAACTTATTTCAAAGCAATTCAAACGAATTATATTTTCGCACTTCAAACACAAGTTTTGTGCATAACTTCCAAATGATGAATGCATGGAGTGTCTCCATTCGTTTAACCTTAAAATCATTTGAATGAGTCATTTCAAGTCAATAACTTATTTCAAAGCAATTCAAACGAATTATATTTTCGCACTTCAAACACAAGTTTTGTGCATAACTTCCAAATCATCAATGCATGAAGAGTCTGCATTCGTTTAACCTTAAAATCATTTGGATGAGTCATTTCAAGTCAATAACTTATTTCAAAACAATTCAAATAAATTATATTTTCGCACTTCAAACACAAGTTTTGTGCATCACTTCCAAATGATCAATGCATGGAGAGTCTCCATTCGTTTAACCTTAAAATCATTTGAATGAGTCATTTCAAGTCAATAACTTATTTCAAAGCAATTCAAACGAATTATATTTTCGCACTTCAAACACAAGTTTTGTGCATAACTTCCAAATCATCAATGCATGAAGAGTCTGCATTCGTTTAACCTTAAAATCATTTGGATGAGTCATTTCAAGTGAATAACTTATTTCAAAACAATTCAAATAAATTATATTTTCGCACTTCAAACACAAGTTTTGTGCATCACTTCCAAATGATCAATGCATGGAGAGTCTCCATTCGTTTAACCTTAAAATCATTTGAATGAGTCATTTCAAGTCAATAACTTATTTCAAAGCAATTCAAACGAATTATATTTTCGCACTTCAAACACAAGTTTTGTGCATAACTTCGAAATAATCAATGCATGGAGAGTCTGCATTCGTTTAAGCTTAAAATCATTTGAATGAGTCATTTCAAGTCAATAACTTATTTCAAAGCAATTCAAACGAATTATATTTTCGCACTTCAAACACAAGTTTTGTGCATAACTTTCAAATGATCATTGCAAGGAGAGTCTGCATTCGTTTAACCTTAAAATCATTTGAATGAGTCATTTCAAGTCAATAACTTATTTCAAAGCAATTCAAACGAATTATATTTTCGCACTTCAAACACAACTTTTGTGCATAACTTCCAAATCATCAATGCATGAAGAGTCTGCATTCGTTTAACCTTAAAATCATTTGAATGAGTCATTTCAAGTCAATAACTTATTTCAAAGCAATTCAAATGAATTATATTTCCGCACTTCAAACACAAGTTTTGTGCATCACTTCCAAATCATCAATGCATGAAGAGTCTGCATTCGTTTAACCTTAAAATCATTTGGATGAGTCATTTCAAGTCAATAACTTATTTCAAAACAATTCAAATAAATTATATTTTCGCACTTCAAACATAAGTTTTGTGCATCACTTCCAAATGATCAATGCATGGAGAGTCTCCATTCGTTTAACCTTAAAATCATTTGAATGAGTCATTTCAAGTCAATAACTTATTTCAAAGCAATTCAAACGAATTATATTTTCGCACTTCAAACACAAGTTTTGTGCATAACTTCCAAATCATCAATGCATGAAGAGTCTGCATTCGTTTAACCTTAAAATCATTTGGATGAGTCATTTCAAGTCAATAACTTATTTCAAAACAATTCAAATAAATTATATTTTCGCACTTCAAACACAAGTTTTGTGCATCACTTCCAAATGATCAATGCATGGAGAGTCTCCATTCGTTTAACCTCAAAATCATTTGAATGAGTCATTTCAAGTCAATAACTTATTTCAAAGCAATTCAAACGAATTATATTTTCGCACTTCAAACACAAGTTTTGTGCATAACTTCCAAATAATCAATGCATGGAGAGTCTGCATTCGTTTAAGCTTAAAATCATTTGAATGAGTCATTTCAAGTCAATAACTTATTTCAAAGCAATTCAAACGAATTATATTTTCGCACTTCAAACGCAAGTTTTGTGCATAACTTTCAAATGATCATTGCAAGGAGAGTCTGCATTCGTTTAACCTTAAAATCATTTGAATGAGTCATTTCAAGTCAATAACTTATTTCAAAGCAATTCAAACGAATTATATTTTCGCACTTCAAACACAACTTTTGTGCATAACTTCCAAATCATCAATGCATGAAGAGTCTGCATTCGTTTAACCTTAAAATCATTTGAATGAGTGATTTCAAGTCAATAACTTATTTCAAAGCAATTCAAATGAATTATATTTTCGCACTTCAAACACAAGTTTTGTGCATCACTTCCAAATGATCAATGCATGGAGAGTCTCTATTCGTTTAACCTTAAAATCATTTGAATGAGTCATTTCAAGTCAATAACTTATTTCAAAGCAATTCAAACGAATTATATTTTCGCACTTCAAACACAAGTTTTGTGCATAACTTCCAAATGATCAATGCATGGAGAGTCTGCATTCGTTTAAGCTTAAAATCATTTGAGTGAGTCATTTCAAGTCAATAACTTATTTCAAAGCAATTCCAACGAATTATATTTTCGCACTTCAAACGCAAGTTTTGTGCATAACTTTCAAATGATCATTGCAAGGAAAGTGTGCTTTAGTCTAACCTTAAAATCATTTGAATGAGTCATTTCAAGTCAATAACATAATTGAAAGCAATTCGGACGAATTCTATTTTCGCACTTCAAACGCAAGTTTTGTGCATAACTTTCAAAAGATCATTGCAAGGAAAGTGTGCATTAGTTTAACCTTAAAATCATTTGAATGAGTCATATCAAGTCAATAACTTATTTCAAATCAATTCGAACGAATTCTATTTTCCCACTTCAAACACAAGTTTTGTGCTTAACTTGCAAAAGATCAATGCAAGGAAAGTGTCCTTTAGTTTAACCTTAAAATCATATGAATGAGTCATTTCAAGTCAATATCTAATTTCGAAACAATTCGAACGAATTATATTTTCGCACTTCAACTACAAGTTTTGTGCATAACTTGCAGAAGATGGAATGCAAGGGAAGCCTGCGTTCGTTTAACCTTAAAATCATTTGAATGAGTCATTTCAAGTCAATAACTTATTTCAAAGCAATTCAAACGAATTATATTTTCGCACTTCACACACAAGTTTTCTGCATAACTTCCAAATGATCAATGCATGGAGAGTCTGCATTCGTTTAACCTTAAAATCTTTTCAATGAGTAATTTGAAGTCAATATCTTTTTTCAAAGCAATTCGAACGAATTCTATTTTCGCACTTCAAACACAAGTTTTATGCATAACTTTCAAATGATCAATGCAAGGAAAGTGTGCATTAGGTTAACCTTAAAATAATTTGAATGAGTCATTTCAAGTCAATAACATATTTCAAAGCAATTCGAATGAATTCTATTTTCACACTTCAAACCGAAGTTTCGTGCAAAACTTTCGAATGATCATTGCAAGGAAAGTGTGCATTAGTTTAACCTTAAAATCATTTGAATGAGTCATTTCAAGTCAATAAAATATTTCGAAGCAATTCGAACGAATTCTATTTTCGCATTTTAAACGCAACTTTTGTGCATAACTTTCAAGTGATCCTTGCAAGGAAAATGTGTACTTGTTTAACCTTAAAATCATTTCAATGTGTCATTTCAAGTTAATAACTTATTTCAAAGAAATTCGAACGAATTCCATTTTTGCACTACAAACTTAACTTAAGTGCATAACGTGCAAAAGATCAATGCAAGGAGAGTCTGCATTTGCTGACCTTAAAATCATTTGAATGAGTCATTTCAAATCAATAACATAATTGAAAGCAATTCGAAAGAATTCTCCTTTCGCACTTCAAACGCAAGTTTTGTGCACAACTTTCAAAATATCATTGCAAGAAAAGTGTGCATTAGTTTAACCTTAAAATCATTTGAATGAGTCATATCAAGTTAATAACTTATTTCAAAGCAATTCGAAAGAATTCTATTTATGCACAACAAACACAAGTTTAGTGCATATCTTGCAAAAGATCAATGCAAGGAGAGTATGCATTCGTTTAACCTTAAAATCATTTGAATGAGTCATTTCAAGTCAATAACTTATTTCAAAGCAATTCAAACGAATTATATTTTCGCACTTCAAACACAACTTTTGTGCATAACTTCCAAATCATCAATAATGCATGAAGAGTGTGCATTCGTTTAACCTTAAAATCCTTTGAATTAGTCATTTCAAGTCAATAACTTATTTCAAAGCAATTCAAACGAATTATATTTTCGCACCTCAAACGCAAGTTTTGTGCATAACATTCAGATGATCATTGCAAGGAAAGTGTGCTTTAGTTTAACCTTAAAATCATTTGAATGAGTCATTTCAAGTCAATAACATAATTGAAAGCAATTCGGACGAATTCTATTTTCGCACTTCAAACGCAAGTTTTGTGCATAACTTTCAAAAGATCATTGCAAGGAAAGTGTGCATTAGTTTAACCTTAAAATCATTTGAATGAGTCATATCAAGTAAATAACTTATTTCAAATCAATTCGAACGAATTCTATTTTCGCACTTCAAACATAAGTTTTGTGCATAACTTGCAAAAGATCAACGCAAGGAAAAAGTGCATTAGTTTAACCTTAAAATCATATGAATGAGTCATTTCAAGTCAATATCTTATTTCAAAACAATTCGAACGAATTCTATTTTCGCACTTCAAATACAAGTTTTGTGCATAACTTGCAGAAGATGGAATGCAAGGGAAGGCTGCGTTCGTTTAACCTTAAAATCATTTGAATGAGTCATTTCAAGTCAATAACTTATTTCAAAGCAATTCAAACGAATTATATTTTCGCACTTCAAACCCAAGTTTTGTGCATAACTTCCAAATGATCAGTGCATGGAGAGTCTGCATTCGTTTAAGCTTAAAATCATTTGAGTGAGTCATTTCAAGTCAATAACTTATTTCAAAGCAATTCCAACGAATTATATTTTCGCACTTCAAACGCAAGTTTTGTGCATAACATTCAGATGATCATTGCAAAGAAAGTGTGCTTTAGTTTAACCTTAAAATCATTTGAATGAGTCATTTCAAGTCAATAACATAATTGAAAGCAATTCGGACGAATTCTATTTTCGCACTTCAAACGCAAGTTTTGTGCATAACTTTCAAAAGATCATTGCGAGGAAAGTGTGCATTAGCTTAACCTTAAAATCATTTGAATGAGTCATATCAAGTCAATAACTTATTTCAAATCAATTCGAACGAATTCTATTTTCGCACTTCAAACACAAGTTTTGTGCATAACTTGCAAAAGATCAACGCAAGGAAAAAGTGCAGTAGTTTAACCTTAAAATCATATGAATGAGTCATTTCAAGTCAATATCTTATTTCAATACAATTCGAACGAATTCTATTTTCGCACTTCAAATACAAGTTTTGTGCATAACTTGCAAATGATCAATGCAAGGAAAGTGTGCATTCGTTTTTCCTTAAAATCATTTCAATGAGTCATTTCAAGTCAATAACTTATTTCAAAGCAATTCGAAGGAATTCTATTTTTGCAGTCCAAACACAAGTTTTGTACATAACTTGCAAAAGATGAATGCAAGGAAAATATGCATTCGTTTAATCTTAAAATCATTTGAATGAGTCATTTCAAGTCAATAACCTATTTCAAAGCAATTCGAATGAATTTAATTTTTGCACTCCGAACACAAGTTTTGTGCATAACTTGCGAAAGATGAATGCAAGGAGTGCTTGCGTTCGTTTAACCTTGAATAATTTGAATGAGTCATTTAAAGTCAATAACTTATTTCAAAGCAATTCGAACGAATTCTATTTTTGCACTACAAACACAAGTTTTGTGCATAACTTGCAAAAGATGAATGCAAGGAAAGTCTGCGTTTGTTTAACCTTAAAATCATTTCAATGAGTCATTTCAAGTCAATAACTTATTTCAAAAGAATTCCAACGAATTCTATTTTCGCACTTCAAATACATGTTTTGGGCATAACTTGCAAATGATCAATGCAAGAAAAGTGTGCATTCGTTTAACCGTAAAATCATTTGAATGAGTCATTTCAAGTCAATAACTTATTTCAAAGCAATTCGAACAAATTCTATTTTTGCACTCCAAACACAAGGTTTGTGCATAACTTGAAAAGAAGACTGCAAGGAAGGCATGCGTTCGTTTAACCTTAAAATCATTTGAATGAGTCATTTCAAGTCAATAACTTATTTCAAAGCAATTTGAACGGATTCTATTTTCGCATTTCAAACGCAATTTTTGTCCATAAATTTCATGTGATCATTGCAAGGAAAGTGTGCATTCGTTTAACCTTAAAATCAGTTTAATGAGTCATTTCGAGTTAATAACTTATTTCAAAGCAATTCGAACGAATTCCATTTTTGCACTACAAAGACAACTTTAGTGCATAACTTGCAAAAGATGAATGCAAGGAGAGGTTGCATTTGTTAACCTTAAAATCATTTCAATGAGTCATTTCAAGTAAATATCTTATTTCAAACAAATTCGAACAAATTCTATTTTCGCACTCCTAACACAAGTTTTGTGAATAACTTTCAAAAGATGAATGCAAGGAAAACCTACATTCGTTTAACATTAAAATCATTTCAATGAGTCATTTCAAGTCAATAACATATTTCAAAGCAATTCGAACGAATTCTATTTTCGCACTTCAAACACAAGTTTTGTGCAGAACTTGCAAATGATCAATGGAAGGAAAGAGTGCATTCGTTTAACCTTAAAATCATTTGATTGAGTCATTTCAAGTCAATAACCTATTTCAAAGCAATTCGAATGAATTTAATTTTTGCACTCCGAACACAAGTTTTGTGCATAACTTGCGAAAGATGAATGCAAGGAGTGCTTGCGTTCGTTTAACCTTAGAATCATTTGAATGAGTCATTTAAAGTCAATAACTTATTTCAAAGCAATTCGAACGAATTCTATTTTTGCACTACAAACACAAGTTTTGTGCATAACTTGCAAAAGATGAATGCAAGGAAAGTCTGCGTTTGTTTAACCTTAAAATCATTTCAATGAGTCATTTCAAGTCAATAACTTATTTCAAAAGAATTCCAACGAATTCTATTTTCGCACTTCAAATACATGTTTTGGGCATAACTTGCAAATGGTCAATGCAAGAAAAGTGTGCATTCGTTTAACCGTAAAATCATTTGAATGAGTCATTTCAAGTCAATAACTTATTTCAAAGCAATTCGAACAAATTCTATTTTTGCACTCCAAACACAAGGTTTGTGCATAACTTGAAAAGAAGACTGCAAGGAAGGCATGCGTTCGTTTAACCTTAAAATCATTTGAATGAGTCATTTCAAGTCAATAACTTATTTCAAAGCAATTTGAACGGATTCTATTTTCGCATTTCAAACGCAATTTTTGTCCATAAATTTCATGTGATCATTGCAAGGAAAGTGTGCATTCGTTTAACCTTAAAATCAGTTTAATGAGTCATTTCGAGTTAATAACTTATTTCAAAGCAATTCGAACGAATTCCATTTTTGCACTACAAAGACAACTTTAGTGCATAACTTGCAAAAGATGAATGCAAGGAGAGGTTGCATTTGTTAACCTTAAAATCATTTCAATGAGTCATTTCAAGTAAATATCTTATTTCAAACAAATTCGAACAAATTCTATTTTCGCACTCCAAACACAAGTTTTGTGAATAACTTTCAAAAGATGAATGCAAGGAAAACCAACATTCGTTTAACATTAAAATCATTTCAATGAGTCATTTCAAGTCAATAACATATTTCAAAGCAATTCGAACGAATTCTACTTTCGCACTTCAAACACAAGTTTTGTGCATAACTTGCAAATGATCAATGCAAGGAAAGTGTGATTAGTTTAACCTTAAAATCATTTGAATGAGTCATTTCAAGTCAATAACTTATTTCAAATCAATTCGAACGAATTCTATTTTCGCATTTCAAACGCAATTTTTGTCCATAAATTTCATGTGATCATTGCAAGGAAAGTGTGCATTCGTTTAACCTTAAAATCAGTTTAATGAGTCATTTCGAGTTAATAACTTATTTCAAAGCAATTCAAACGAATTCCATTTTTGCACTACCAAGACAACTTTAGTGCATAACTTGCAAAAGATGAATGCAAGGAGAGGTTGCATTTGTTAACCTTAAAATCATTTCAATGAGTCATTTCAAGTAAATATCTTATTTCAAACAAATTTGAACAAATTCTATTTTCGCACTCCAAACACAAGTTTTGTGAATAACTTTCAAAAGATGAATGCAAGGAAAACCTACATTTGTTTAACATTAAAATCATTTCAATGAGTCATTTCAAGTCAATAACATATTTCAAAGCAATTCGAACGAATTCTATTTTCGCACTTCAATCACAAGTTTTGTGCATAACTTGCAAATGATCAATGCAAGGAAAGTGTGATTAGTTTAACCTTAAAATCATTTGAATGAGTCATTTCAAGTCAATAACTTATTTCAAATCAATTCGAACGAATTCTATTTTCGCATTTCAAACGCAATTTTTGTCCATAAATTTCATGTGATCATTGCAAGGAAAGTGTACATTAGTTTAACCTTAAAATCAGTTTAATGAGTCATTTCGAGTTAATAACTTATTTGAAAGCAATTCGAACGAAATCCATTTTTGCACTACAAAGACAACTTTAGTGCATAACATGTAAAAGATGAATGCAAGGAGAGGTTGCATTTGTTAACCTTAAAATCATTTCAATGAGTCATTTCAAGTAAATATCTTATTTCAAACAAATTCGAACAAATTCTATTTTCGCACTCCTAACACAAGTTTTGTGAATAACTTTCAAAAGATGAATGCAAGGAAAACCTACATTCGTTTAACATTAAAATCATTTCAATGAGTCATTTCAAGTCAATAACATATTTCAAAGCAATTCGAACGAATTCTATTTTCGCACTTCAAACACAAGTTTTGTGCAGAACTTGCAAATGATCAATGGAAGGAAAGAGTGCATTCGTTTAACCTTAAAATCATTTGATTGAGTCATTTCAAGTCAATAATTTATTCTAAAGCAATTTGAACGAATTTTATTCTTGCACTTCAAACACAAGTATTGCGCATAACTTGCAAATGATCAATACAAGAAAAGTGTGCATTCGTTTAACCTTCAAAATCATTTCAATGAGTGATTTCAATTTAATATCTTATTTCAAAGCAATTGGAACGAATTCTATTTTCGCACTTCAAACGCAAGTTTCGTGGATAACTTGCAAATGATCAATGCAAGGAAAGTGTGCATTAGTTTAACCTTAAAATCATTTGAATGAGTCATTTCAAGTTAATAACATATTTCAAAGCAATTCGAACGAATTCTATTTTCGCACTTCAAAAACAAGTTTTGTGCATAACGTGCAAAAGATCAATGCAACAAAAGTGTGCATTAGTTTAACCATAAAATCATTTCGAACAGTCATTTCAAGTTAATAATTTATTCCGAAGCGATTCGAACGTTCGCACTTCAAATACAAGTTTTGTGCAGAACTTGCAAATGATCAATGCAAGGAAAGTGTGCATTAGTTTAACCTTAAAATCATTTCAATGAGTCATTTCAAGTCAATAACTTATTTCAAAGCAATTCGAAAGAATTCTATTTTCGCACTTCAAAACCAAGTTTCGTGCATAACTTGCAAAAGATCAATGTAACAAAAGTGTGCATTAGTTTAACCATAAAATCATTTCCACGAGTCATTTGAAGTCAATAATTTATTCCGAAGCGATTCGAACGTTCGCACTTCAAATACAAGTTTTGTGCATAACTTGCAAATGATCAATGCAAGGAAAGAGTGCATTCGTTTTACCTTTAAAATCATTTGAATGAGTCATTTCAAGTCAATAATTTATTCTAAAGCAATTCGAACGAATTCTATTTTCGCACTTCAAACACAAGTTTTTTACATAACTTGCAGATGAGCAATGCAAGAAAAGTGTGCATTCGTTTAACCTGAAAATCATTTCAATGAGTGATTTCAAGTCAATATCTTATTTCAAAGCAATTCAAACGAATTCTATTTTCACACTTCAAACAGAAGTTTCGTGCATAACTTTCAAATGATCATTGCAAGGAAAGTGTGCATTAGTTTAACCTTAAAATCATTTGAATGAGTCTTATTAAGTCAATAACTTATTTCAATGCAATTCGAACGAATTCTATTTTCACACTTAAAACACATGTTTTGTTCATATCATGCAAATGATCAATGTACGAAAAAGTGTGCATTTGTTTAACCTTAAAATCATTTCAATGAGTGATTTCAAGTCAAAACTTATTTCAAAGCAATTCGAATAAATTTTATTTTTGCACTATGCATAACTTGCAAATGATCAATGCAAGGAAAGTGTGCATTAGTTTACCTTAAAATCATTTGAATTAGTCATTTCATGTCAATAACATATTTCAAAGCAATTTGAATGAATTCTATTTTCGCACTTCAACACAAGTTTTGTGCATAACTTACAAATGATTAATGCAAGGAAGGTGTGCATTCGTTTAACCTGAAAATCATTTCAATGAGTGATTTCAAGTCAAAATCTTTTTTCAAAGCAATTCGAAACGAATTCTATATTTACACTTCAAAAAGAAGTTACGTGCATAACTTTCAAATGATCATTGCAAGGAAAGTGTGCATTAGTTTACCCTTAAAATCATTTGAGTGAGTCATATTAAGTCAATAACTTATTTCAATGCAATTCGAACGATATCTATTTTTGCACTTAAAACACAAGTTCCGCGCATATCACGCAAATGATCAATGTACGAAAAAGTGTGCATTTGTTTAACCTTAATATCATTTCAATGAGTGATTTCAAGTCAAAAACTTATTTGAAAGCAATTCGAATGAATTTGATTTTTGCACTACAAGCACAAGTGTTGTGCATAACGTGCAAAATGATCAATGCCAGGAAAGTGTGCATTAGTTTACCTTAAAATCATTTAAATTAGTCATTTCAAGTCAATAACATATTTCAAAGCAATTCGAATGAATTCTATTTTCGCACTTCAACATAAGTTTTGTGCATAACTTGCAAATGATTAATGCAAGGAAAGTGTGCATTCGTTTAACCTTAAAATCATTTCAATGAGTGATTTCAAGTCAATATCTTTTTTCAAAGTAATTCTAACGAATTCTATATTTACACTTCAAAAAGAAGTTTCGTGCATAACTTTCAAATAATCATTGCAAGGAAAGTGTGCATTAGTTTAACCTTAAAATCATTTTAATGAGTTATTTCAAGTCAATAACTTATTTCAAAGCAATTCGAAAGAATTCTATTTTCGCACTTCAACGCAAGTTTTGTGCATAACTTTCAAATGATCATTGCAAGGAAAGTATGCATTCTGTAAACCTTAAAATCATTTCAATGAGTCATTCCAAGTTAATAACTTATTACAAAGCAATTCGAACGAATTCTATTTTCGCACTTCAAACACAAGTTTCGTGCATAACTTGCAAATGATCAATGCAAGGAAAGTGTGCATTACTTTAACTTTAAAATCATTTGAATGAGTCATTTCAAGTCAATAACATATTTAAAAGCAATACGAACGAATTCAATTTTGACATTCGAAACAGAAGTTTCGTGCATAACTTTGAAATGATCATTGCAAAGAAAGTGTTCATTAGTTTAACCTGAAAATCATTTGAATGAGTCACTTCAAGTCAATAACATATTTCAAAGCAATATGAGCGAATTCTATTTTCGCACTTCAAACACATGTTTTGTGCATAACTTACAAAAGATCAATGAAAGGAAAGTGTACCTTAAAACCATTTCAATGAGTCATTCCAAGTTAATAACTTATTTCAAAGCAATTCGAACGAATTCTATTTTCGCACTTCAAACACAAGTTTCGTGCATAACTTGCAAATGATCAATGCAAGGAAAGTGTGCATTAGTTTAACCTTAAAATCATTTGAATGAGTCATTTCAAGTCATTAACTTATTTCAAAGCAATTCGAACGAATTCTATTTTCGCACTTCGGAAACAAGTTTTGTGCATAACTTGCAAATGATTAATACAAGGAATGTATGCATTCGTTTAACTTTAAAATCATTTCAATTAGTGATTTCAAGTCAATACCTTATTTCAAAGCAGTTCAAACGAATTCTATCTTCACACTTCAAATAGAAGTTTTGAGGATAACCTTCAAATAATCATTGCAAGGAAAGTGTGCATTACTTTAACCTTAAAATCATTTGTATGAGTCATTTCAAGTCAATAACATATTTCAAAGCAATTCGAACGAATTCTATTTTCACACTTCAAACAGAAGTTTCGTGCATAACTTTCAAATGATCATTGCAAGGAAAGTGTGCATTACTTTAACATTAAAATCATTTGAATGAGTCATTTCAAGTCAATAACATATTTGAAAGCAATTCGAACGAATTCTCTTTTCACACTTCAAATAGAAGTTTCGTGCATAACTTTCAAATCATCATTGCAAGGAAAGTGTGCATTAGTTTAACTTAAAATGATTTGAATGAGTCATTTCAAGTCAATAAAATATTTCGAAGCAATCCGAACAAATTCTATTTTCGCACTTCAAATGCAAGTTTTGTGCATAACTTTCAATTGATCATTGCAAGGAAAATGTGTATTTGTTTAACCTTAACATCATTTCAATGTGTCATTTCAGGTTAATAACTTATTTCAAAGAAATTTCAACGAATTATATTTTTGCACTACAAACACAACTTAAGTGCATAACGTACAAAAGATCAATGCAAGGAGAGTCTGCATTTGCTAACCTTAAAATCATTTTAATGAGTAATTTCAAGTCAATAACTTATTTCAAAGCAATTCGAAAGAAATCTATTTTCGCACTTCATGGCAACTTTTGTGCATAACTTTCAAATGATCATTGCAAGGAAAGTGTGTATTCGGTTAACCTTAAAATCATTTCAATAAGTCATTCCAAGTTAATAACTTATTTCAAAGCAACTCGAAAGAATTCTATTTTCGCACTTCAAACACAAGTTTTGTGCATAAATTGCAAATGATCAATGCAAGGAAAGTGTGCATTACTTTAACCTTAAAATCATTTGAATGACTTATTTCAAGTCAATAACACATTTCAAAGCAGTTCGAACTAATTCTATTTTCACACTTCAAACAGAAGTTTCGTGCATAACTTTCAAATGATCATTGCAAGGAAAGTGTACATTAGTTGAACCTTAAAATCATTTGAATGATTCATTTCAAGTCAATAAAATATTTCGAAACAATTCGAACGAATTCTATTTTCACATTTCAAACGCAACTTTTGTGCATAACTTTCAAATAATCATTGCAAGGAAAGTGTGCATTAGTTTAACCTTAAAATCATTTGAATGAGTCATTTCAAGTCAATAAAATATTTCAAAGCAATTCGAACGAATTCTATTTTCACATTTCAAACGCAAGTTTTGTGCATAACTTTCAAGTGATCATTGCAAGGAAAATGTGTATTTGTTTAACCTTAACATCATTTCAATGACTCATTTCAAGTTAATAACTTATTTCAAAGAAATTGGAACGAATTCTATTTTTGCACTACAAACACAACTTAAGTGCATAACATGCAAAAGATCAATGCAAGGAGAGTCTGCATTTGCTAACCTTAAAATCATTTTAATGAGTAATTTCAAGTCAATAACTTATTTCAAAGCAATTCGAAAGAAATCTATTTTCGCACTTCATGGCAACTTTTGTGCATAACTTTCAAATGATCATTGCAAGGAAAGTGTGTATTCGGTTAACCTTAAAATCATTTCAATGAGTTATTCCAAGTTAATAACTTATTTCAAAGCAACTCGAAAGAATTCTATTTTCGCACTTCAAACACAAGTTTTGTGCATAAATTGCAAATGATCAATGCAAGGAAAGTGTGCATTACTTTAACCTTAAAATCATTTGAATGAGTTATTTCAAGTCAATAACATATTTCAAAGCAGTTCGAACTAATTCTATTTTCACACTTCAAACAGAAGTTTCGTGCATAACTTTCAAATGATCATTGCAAGGAAAGTGTACATTAGTTAAACCTTAAAATCATTTGAATGATTCATTTCAAGTCAATAAAATATTTCGAAACAATTCGAACGAATTCTATTTTCACATTTCAAACGCAACTTTTGTGCATAACTTTCAAATAATCATTGCAAGGAAAGTGTGCATTAGTTTAACCTTAAAATCATTTGAATGAGTCATTTCAAGTCAATAAAATATTTCAAAGCAATTCGAACGAATTCTATTTTCACATTTCAAACGCAAGTTTTGTGCATAACTTTCAAGTGATCATTGCAAGGGAAATGTGTATTTGTTTAACCTTAACATCATTTCAATGACTCATTTCAAGTTAATAACTTATTTCAAAGAAATTGGAACGAATTCTATTTTTGCACTACAAACACAACTTAAGTGCATAACGTGCAAAAGATCAATGCAAGGAGAGTCTGCATTTGCTAACCTTAAAATCATTTTAATGAGTCATTTCAAGTCAATAACTTATTTCAAAGCAATTCGAAAGAATTCTATTTTCGCACTTCAATGCAACTTTTGTGCATAACTTTCAAATGATCATTGCAAGGAAAGTGTGCATTCTGTTAACCTTAAAATCATTTCAATGAGTCATTCCAAGTTAATAACTTATTTCAAAGCAACTCGAAAGAATTCTATTTTCGCACTTCAAAAACATGTTTCGTGCATAACTTGCAAATGATCAATGCAAGGAAAGTGTGCATTACTTTAACCTTAAAATCATTCGAATGAGTCATTTCAAGTCAATAACATATTTCAAAGCAATTCGAACGAATTCTAATTTCACACTTCAAACAGAAGTTTCATGCATAACTTTCAAATAATCATTGCAAGGAAAGTGTGCATTAGTTTAACCTTAAAATCATTTGAATGAGTCATTTCAAGTCAATAAAATATTTCAAAGCAATTCGAACGAATTCTATTTTCACATTTCAAACGCAAGTTTTGTGCATAACTTTCAAGTGATCATTGCAAGGAAAATGTGTATTTGTTTAACCTTAACATCATTTCAATGACTCATTTCAAGTTAATAACTTATTTCAAAGAAATTGGAACGAATTCTATTTTTGCACTACAAACACAACTTAAGTGCATAACATGCAAAAGATCAATGCAAGGAGAGTCTGCATTTGCTAACCTTAAAATCATTTTAATGAGTAATTTCAAGTCAATAACTTATTTCAAAGCAATTCGAAAGAATATTATTTTCGCACTTCAATGCAACTTTTGTGCATAACTTTCAAATGATCATTGCAAGGAAAGTGTGCATTCGGTTAACCTTAAAATCATTTCAACGAGTCATTCCAAGTTAATAACTTATTTCAAAGCAATTCGAACGAATTCTATTTTCGCACTTCAAACACAAGTTTCGTGCATAACTTGCAAATGATCAATGCAAGGAAAGTGTGCATTACTTTAACCTTAAAATCATTTGAATGAGTCATTTCAAGTCAATAACATATTTGAAAGCAATTCGAACGAATTCTTTTTTCACACTTCAAACAGAAGTTTCGTGCATAACTTTCAAATGATCATTGCAAGGAAAGTGTGCATTACTTTAACCTTAAAATCATTTGAATGAGTCATTTCAAGTCAATAACATATTTGAAAGCAATTCGAACGAATTCTATTTTCACACTTCAAACAGAAGTTTCGTGCAAAACCTTCAAATCATCATTGCACGGAAAGTGTGCATTAGTTTTACCTTAAAATCATTTGAATGAGTGATTTCAAGTCAATAAACTATTTGGAAGCAATTCGAACGAATTCTATTTTCGCATTTCAAACGCAAGTTTTCTGCATAACTTTCAAGTGATCATTGCAAGGAAAATGTATATTTGTTTAACCTTAAAATCATTTCAATTAATCATTTCAAGTTAATAACTTATTTCAAAGAAATTTGAACGAATTATATTTTTGCACTACAAACACAACTTAAGTGCATAACGTGCAAAAGATCAATGCAAGGAGAGTGTTCATTCGCTTACCTTAAAATCATTTTAATGAGTCATTTCAAGTCAATAACTTATTTCAAAGCAATTCGAACAAATTCTATTTTCGCACTTCAACGCAAGTTTTGTGCATAACTTTCAAATGATCATTGCAAGGAAATTGTGCATTCGGTTAACCTTAAAATCATTTCAATGAGTCATTCCAAGTTAATAACTTATTTCAAAGCAATTCGAACGAATTCTATTTTCGCACTTCAAACACAACTTTCGTTCATAACTTGCAAATGATCAATGCAAGGAAAGTGTGCATTACTTTAACCTTAACATCATTTGAATGAGTCATTTCAAGTCAATAACATATTTCAAAGCAATTCGAACGAATTCTATTTTCACACTTCAAACAGAAATTGCATGCATAATTTTCAAATGATCATTGCAAGGAGAGTGTGCATTACTTTAAGCTTAAAATCATTTGAATGAGTCATTTCAAGTCAATAACATATTTCAAAGCAATTCGAACGAATAATATTTTCACACTTCAAAGAGAAGTTTCGTGCATAACGTTTAAATCATCATTGCAAGGATAGTGTGCATTGGTTTTTCCTTAAAATCATTTCAATGAGTCATTTCAAGTCAATAAAATATTTCGAAGCAATTCGAACGAATTCTATTTTCACATTTCAAACGCAAGGTTTGTGCATAACTTTCAAGTGATCATTGCAAGGAAAATGTGTATTTGTTTAACATTAAAATAATTTCAATGAGTCATTTCAAGTTAATAACTTATTTCAAAGAAATTCGAACGAATTCTATTTTTGCACTACAAACACAACTTAAGTGCATAACGTCTAAAAGATCAATGCAAGGAGACTGTGGATTTGCTAACCTTAAAATCATTTTACTGAGTCATTTCAAGTCACTAACTTATTTCAAAGCAATTCGAAAGAATTCTATTTTCGCACTTCAATGCAACTTTTGTGCATAACTTTCAAATGATCATTGCAAGGAAAGTGTGCATTCTGTAAACCTTAAAATCATTTCAATGAGTCATTCCAAGTTAATAACTTATTTCAAAGCAATTCGAACGAATTCTATTTTCGCACTTCAAACACAAGTTTCTTGCATAACTTGCAAATGATCAATGCAAGGAAAGTGTGCATTACTTTAACCTTAAAATCATTTGAATCAGTCATTTCAAGTCAATAACATATTTGAAAGCAATTCGAACGAATTCTATTTTCACACTTCAAACAGAAGTTTCGTGCATAACTTTCAAATGATCATTGCAAAGAAAGTGTGCATTAGTTTAACTTAAAATGATTTGAATGAGTCATTTCAATTCAATAAAATATTTCGAAGCAATTCGAACAAATTCTATTTTCGCACTTCAAACGCAAGTTTTGTGCATAACTTTCAATTGATCATTGCAAGGAAAATGTGTATTTGTTTAACCTTAACATCATTTCAATAAGTCATTTCAAGTTAATAACTTATTTCAAAGAAATTTGAACGAATTCTATTTTTGCACTACAAACACAACTTAAGTGCATAACGTGCAAAAGATCAATGCAAGGAGAGTCTGCATTTGCTAACCTTAAAATCATTTTAATGAGTAATTTCAAGTCAATAACTTATTTCAAAGCAATTCGAAAGAATTCTATTTTCGCACTTCATGGCAACTTTTGTGGATAACTTTCAAATGATCATTGCAAGGAAAGTGTGCATTCGGTTAACCTTAAAATAATTTCAATGAGTCATTCCAAGTTAATAACTTATTTCAAAGCAACTCGAAAGAATTCTATTTTCCCACTTAAAACACGAGTTTTGTGCATAACTTGCAAATGATCAATGCACGGAAAGTGTGCATTACTTTAACCTTAAAATCATTTCAATGAGTAATTTCAAGTCAATATCATATTTCAAAGCAATTCGAACGAATTGTTTTTTCACACTTCAAACAGAAGTTTCGTGCATAACTTGGAAATGATCATTGCAAGGAAAGTGTGCATTAGTTTAACCTTAAAATCATTTGAATGAGTCATTTCAAGTCAATAAAATATTTCGAAGCAATTCGAACGAATTCTATTTTCGCATTTCAAACCCAAGTTTTCTGCATAACTTTCAAGTGATCATTGCAAGGAAAATGTGTATTTGTTTAACATTAAAATAATTTCAATGAGTCATTTCAAGTTAATAACTTATTGCAAAGAAATTTGAACGAATTCTATTTTTGCACTACAAACACAACTTTTGTGCATAACTTTCAAATGATCATTGCAAGGAAAGTGTGCATTCGGTTAACCTTAAAATCATTTCAACGAGTCATTCCAAGTTAATAACTTATTTCAAAGCAATTCGAACGAATTCTATTTTCGCACTTCAAACACAAGTTTCGTGCATAACTTGCAAATGATCAATGCAAGGAAAGTGTGCATTACTTTAACATTAAAATCATTTGAATGAGTCATTTCAAGTCAATAACATATTTGACAGCAATTCGAACGAATTCTCTTTTCACACTTCAAATAGAAGTTTCGTGCATAACTTTCAAATCATCATTGCAAGGAAAGTGTGCATTAGTTTTACCTTAAAATCATTTGAATGAGTCATTTTAAGTAAATAAAATATTTTGAAGCAATTCTAACAAAATTCTATTTTCGCATTTAAAACGCAAGTTTTCTGCATAACTTGCAAGTGATCATTGCAAGGAAAATGTGCATTACTTTAACCTTATATTCATTTGAATTAGTTATTTCAAGTCAATAACATATTTCAAAGCAATTCGAACGAATTCTATTTTCACACATCAGATAGAAGTTTCGTGCATAACTTTCAAATGATCATTGCAAGGAAAGTGTGCATTAGTTTAACCTTAAAATCATTTGAATGAGTCATTTCAAGTCAATAGCATATTTGAAAGCAATTCGAACGAATTCTTTTTTCACACTTCAAACAGAAGTTTCGTGCATAACTTTCAAATGATCATTGTAAGGAAAGTGTGCATTACTTTAACCTTAAAATTAGTTGAATGAGTCATTTCAAGTCAATAACATATTTGAAAGCAATTCGAACGAATTCTATTTTTACACTTCAAACAGAAGTTTCGTGCATAACTTTCAAATGATCATTGCAAGGAAGGTGTGCATTAGTTTTACCTTAAAATCATTTGAATGAGTCATTTCAAGTCAATAAAATATTTTGAAGCAATTCGAACAAAATTCTATTTTTGCATTTCAAACGCAAGTTTTCTGCATAACTTTCAAGTGATCATTGCAAGGAAAATGTGTATTTGTTTAACCTTAAAATCATTTCAATGAGTCAGTTGAAGTTAATAACTTATTTCAAAGAAATTTGAACGAATTCTATTTTTGCACTACAAACACAACTTTTGTGCATAACTTTCAAATGATCATTGCAAGGAAAGTGTGCATTCGGTTAACCTTAAAATCATTTCAACGAGTCATTCCAAGTTAATAACTTATTTCAAAGCAATTCGAACGAATTCTATTTTCGCACTTCAAACACAAGTTTCATGCATAACTTGCAAATGATCAATGCAAGGAAAGTGTGCATTACTTTAACCTTAAAATCATTTGAATGAGTCATTTGAAGTCAATAACATATTTCAAAGCAATTCGAACGAATTCTTTTTTCACACTTAAAACAGAAGTTTCGTGCATAACTTTCAAATGATCATTGCAAGGAAAGTGTGCATTACTTTAACATTAAAATCATTTGAATGAGTCATTTCAAGTCAATAACATATTTGAAAGCAATTCGAACGAATTCTCTTTTCACACTTCAAATAGAAGTTTCGTGCATAACTTTCAAATCATCATTGCAAGGAAAGTGTGCATTAGTTTTACCTTAAAATCATTTGAATGAGTCATTTTAAGTAAATAAAACATTTTGAAGCAATTCGAACAAAATTCTATTTTCGCATTTAAAACGCAAGTTTTCTGCATAACTTGCAAGTGATCATTGCAAGGAAAATGTGTATTTGTTTAACCTTAAAATCATTTCAATGAGTCATTTCAAGTTAATAACTTATTTCAAAGAAATTTGAACGAATTATATTTTTGCACTACAAACACAACTTAAATACATAACGTGCAAAAGATCAATGCAAGGAGAGTTTTCATTACTTTAACCTTAAAATTATTTCAATGAATCATTTCAAGTCAATAACATATTTCAAAGCAATTCGAACGAATTCTTTTTTCACACTTCAAACAGAAGTTTCGTGCATAACTTTCAAATGATCATTGCAAGGGAAGTGTGCATTAGTTTAACCTTAAAATCATTTGAATGAGTCATTTCAAGTCAATAAAATATTTCGAAGCAACTCGAACGAATTCTATTTTCACATTTAAAACGCAAGTTTTGTGCATAACTTTCAAGTTATCATTGCAAGGAAAATGTGTATTTATTTAACCTTAAAATCATTTCAATGAGTCATTTCAAGTTAATAACTTATTTCAAAGAAATTCGAACGAATTCTATTTTTGCACTACAAACACAACTTAAGTGCATAACGTGCAAAAGATCAATGCATGGAGAGTCTGCATTTGCTAACCTTACAATCATTTTAATGAGTCATTTCAAGTCAATAGCTTATTTCAAAGCAATTCGAAAGAATTCTATTTGCGCACTTCAATGCAACTTTTGTGCATAACTTTCAAATGATTATTGCAAGGAAAGTGTGCATTCTGTTAACATTAAAATCATTTCAATGAGTCATTACAAGTTAATAACTTATTTCAAAGCAACTCGAAAGAATTCTATTTTCGCATTTCAAAAACATGTTTTGTGCATAACTTGCAAATGATCAATGCAAGGAAAGTGTGCATTACTTTAACCTTAAAATCATTTGAATGAGTCATTTCAAGTCAATAACATATTTCAAAGCAATTCGAACGAATTCTATTTTCACACTTCAAACAGAAGTTTCGTGCATAACTGTCAAATGATCAATGCAAGGAAAGTGTGCATTACTTTAACCTTAAAATCATTTGAATGAGTCATTTCAAGTCAATAGCATATTTGAAAGCAATTCGAACGAATTCTTTTTTCACACTTCAAACAGAAGTTTCGTGCATAACTTTCAAATGATCATTGTAAGGAAAGTGTGCATTACTTTAACCTTAAAATTAGTTGAATGAGTCATTTCAAGTCAATAACATATTTGAAAGCAATTCGAACGAATTCTATTTTTACACTTCAAACAGAAGTTTCGTGCATAACTTTCAAATGATCATTGCAAGGAAAGTGTGCATTAGTTTTACCTTAAAATCATTTGAATGAGTCATTTCAAGTCAATAAAATATTTTGAAGCAATTCGAACAAAATTCTATTTTTGCATTTCAAACGCAAGTTTTCTGCATAACTTTCAAGTGATCATTGCAAGGAAAATGTGTATTTGTTTAACCTTAAAATCATTTCAATGAGTCATTTGAAGTTAATAACTTATTTCAAAGAAATTTGAACGAATTCTATTTTTGCACTACAAACACAACTTTTGTGCATAACTTTCAAATGATCATTGCAAGGAAAGTGTGCATTCGGTTAACCTTAAAATCATTTCAACGAGTCATTCCAAGTTAATAACTTATTTCAAAGCAATTCGAACGAATTCTATTTTCGCACTTCAAACACAAGTTTCATGCATAACTTGCAAATGATCAATGCAAGGAAAGTGTGCATTACTTTAACCTTAAAATCATTTGAATGAGTCATTTGAAGTCAATAACATATTTCAAAGCAATTCGAACGAATTCTTTTTTCACACTTAAAACAGAAGTTTCGTGCATAACTTTCAAATGATCATTGCAAGGAAAGTGTGCATTACTTTAACATTAAAATCATTTGAATGAGTCATTTCAAGTCAATAACATATTTGAAAGCAATTCGAACGAATTCTCTTTTCACACTTCAAATAGAAGTTTCGTGCATAACTTTCAAATCATCATTGCAAGGAAAGTGTGCATTAGTTTTACCTTAAAATCATTTGAATGAGTCATTTTAAGTAAATAAAACATTTTGAAGCAATTCGAACAAAATTCTATTTTCGCATTTAAAACGCAAGTTTTCTGCATAACTTGCAAGTGATCATTGCAAGGAAAATGTGTATTTGTTTAACCTTAAAATCATTTCAATGAGTCATTTCAAGTTAATAACTTATTTCAAAGAAATTTGAACGAATTATATTTTTGCACTACAAACACAACTTAAATACATAACGTGCAAAAGATCAATGCAAGGAAAGTGTGCATTTCTTTAACCTTAAAATCATTTGAATGAGTCATTTGAAGTCAATAACATATTTCAAAGCAATTCGAACAAATTCTTTTTTCACACTTAAAACATAAGTTTCGTGCACAACTTTCAAATGATCATTGCAAGGAAAGTGTGCATTACTTTAACATTAAAATCATTTGAATGAGTCATTTCAAGTCAATAACATATTTGAAAGCAATCCGAAAGAATTCTCTTTTCACACTTCAAATAGAAGTTTCGTGTATAACTTTCAAATCATCATTGCAAGGAAAGTGTGCATTAGTTTTACCTTAAAATCATTTGAATGAGTCATTTCAAGTAAATAAAATATTTTGAAGCAATTCGAACAAAATTCTATTTTCGCATTTCAAACGCAAGTTTTCTGCATAACTTGCAAGTGATCATTGCATGGAAAATGTGTATTTTTTTAACCTTAAAATCATTTCAATGAGTCATTTCAAGTTAATAACCTATTTCAAAGCAACTCGAAAGAATTCTATTTTCGCACTTCAAAAACATGTTTTGTGCATAACTTGCAAATGATCAATGCAAGGAAAGCGTGCATTACTTTAACCTTAAAATCATTTGAATGAGTCATTTCAAGTCAATAGCATATTTGAAAGCAATTCGAACGAATTCGTTTTTCACACTTCAAACAGAAGTTTCGTGCATAACTTTCAACTAATCATTGCAAGGAAAGTGTGCATTACTTTAACCTTAAAATCAGTTAAATGAGTCATTTCAAGTCAATAGCATATTTGAAAGCAATTCGAACAAATTCTATTTTTACACTTCAAACAGAAGTTTCGTGCATAACTTTCAAATGATCATTGCAAGGAAAGTGTGCATTAGTTTTACCTTAAAATCATTTGAATGAGTCATTTCAAGTCAATAAAATATTTTGAAGCAATTCGAACAAAATTCTATTTTTGCATTTCAAACACAAGTTTTCTGCATAACTTTCAAGTGATCATTGCAAGGAAAATGTGTATTTGTTTAACCTTAACATCATTTCAATGAGTAATTTCAAGTTAATAATTTATTTCAAGGAAATTTGAACGAATTCTATTTTTGCACTTCAAACACAAGTTTTGTGCATAACTTGCAAATGATCAATGTAAGGAAAGTGTGCATTACTTTAACCTTAAAATCATTTGAATGAGTCATTTCAAGTCAATAACATATTTCAAAGCAATTCGAACGAATTCTATTTTCACACTTCAAACAGAAGTTTCGTTCATAACTTTCAAATGATCATTGCAAGGAAAGTGTGCATTACTTTAACCTTAAAATCATTTGAATGAGTCATTTCAAGTCAATAAAAATTCTGAACCGATTCGAACGAATTCTATTTTCGCAGTTTAAACGCAAGTTTTGTGCATAACTTTCAATTGATCATTGCAAGGAAAATGTTTATTTGTTTAACCTTAACATCATTTCAATGAGTCATTTCAAGTTAATAACTTATTTCAAAGAAATTTGAACGAATTATATTTTTGCACTACAAACACAACTTAAGTACATAACGTGCAAAAGATCAATGCAAGGAGAGTTTTCATTATTTTAACCTTAAAATTATTTCAATGAATCATTTCAAGTCAATAACATATTTCAAAGCAATTCGAACGAATTCTTTTTTCACACTTCAAACAGAAGTTTCGTGCATTACTTTCAAATGATCATTGCAAGGAAATTGTGCATTCGGTTAACCTTAAAATCATTTCAATGAGTCATTCCAAGTTAATAACTTATTTCAAAGCAATTCGAACGAATTCTATTTTTGCACTTCAAACACAAGTTTTGTGCATAACTTGCAAATGATCAATGTAAGGAAAGTGTGCATTACTTTAACCTTAAAATCATTTGAATGAGTCATTTCAAGTCAATAACATATTTCAAAGCAATTCGAACGAATTCTATTTTCACACTTCAAACAGAAGTTTCGTTCATAACTTTCAAATGATCATTGCAAGGAAAGTGTGCATTACTTTAACCTTAAAATCATTTGAATGAGTCATTTCAAGTCAATAACAATTCTGAACCGATTCGAACGAATTCTATTTTCGCAGTTTAAACGCAAGTTTTGTGCATAACTTTCAATTGATCATTGCAAGGAAAATGTTTATTTGTTTAACCTTAACATCATTTCAATGAGTAATTTCAAGTTAATAATTTATTTCAAGGAAATTTGAACGAATTCTATTTTTGCACTACAAACACAACTAAAGTGCATAACGTGCAAAAGATCAATGCAAGGAGAGTCTGCATTTGCTAACCTTCAAATCATTTTAATGAGTCATTTCAAGTCAATAACTTATTTCAAAGCAATTCGAAATAATTCTATTCTCGCACTTCAATGCAACTTTTGTGCATAACTTTCAAATGATCATTGCAAGGAAAGTGTGCATTCCGTGAACCTTAAAATCATTTCAAAGAGTCATTCCAAGTTAATAACTTATTTCAAAGCAATTCGAACGAATTCTATTTTCGCACTTCAAACACTAGTTTCGTGCATAACTTGCAAATGATCAATGCAAGGAAATTGTGCATTACTTTAACCTTAAAATCATTTGAATGAGTCATTTCAAGTCAATAACATATTTCAAAGCAATTCGAACAAATTCTATTTTCACACTTGAAACAGAAGTTTCGTGCATAACTTTCACATGATCATTGCAAGGAAAGTGTGCATTAGTTTAACTTAAAATCATTTGAATGAGTCATTTCAAGTCAATAAAATATTTCGAAGCAATTCGAACAAATTCTATTTTCGCACTTCGAACGCAAGTTTTTTGCATAACTTTCAATTGATCGTTGCAAGGAAAATGTGTATTTGTTTAACCTTAACATCATTTCAATGAGTCATTTCAAGTTAATAACTTATTTCAAAGAAATTCAAACGAATTCTATTTTTGCACTACAAACACAACTTAAGTGCATAACGTCTAAAAGATCAATGCAAGGAGAGTCTGCATTTGCTATCCTTAAAATCATTTTAATGAGTAATTTCAAGTCAATAACTTATTTCAAAGCAATTCGAAAGAATTCTATTTTCGCACCTCAATGCAACTTTTGTGCGTTACTTTGAAATGATCATTGCAAGGAAAGTGTGCATTCGGTTAACCTTAAAATCATTTCAATGAGTCATTCCAAGTTAATAACTTATTTCAAAGCAACTCGAAAGAATTCTATTTTCGCACTTCAAACACAAGTTTTGTGCATAACTTGCAAATGATCAATGCAAGGAAAGTGTGCATTACTTTAACCTTAAAATCATTTGAATGAGTCTTTCAAGTCAATAACATATTTCAAAGCAATTCGAACGAATTCTAATTTCACACTTCAAACAGAAGTTTCATGCATAACTTTCAAATGATCATTGCAAGGAAAGTGTGCATTAGTTTAACCTTAAAATCATTTGAATGAGTCATTTCAACTTAATAACATATTTCGAAACAATTCGAACGGATTCTATTTTCACATTTCAAACGCAAGTTTTGTTCATAACTTTCAAATGATCATTGCAAGGAAAGTGTGCATTAGTTTAACCTTAAAATCATTTGAATGAGTCATTTGAAGTAAATAAAATATTTCAAAGCAATTCTAACGAATTCTATTTTCACATTTCAAACGCAAGTTTTGTGCATAACTTTCAAGTGATCATTGCAAGGAAAATGTGTATTTGTTTAACCTTAAAATCATTTCAATGAGTCATTTCACGTTAATAACTTATTTCAAAGAAATTCGAACGAATTCTATTTTTGCACTACAAACACAATTTAAGTGCATAACGTCTAAAAGATCAATGCAAGGAGAGTCTGCATTTGCTAACCTTAAAATCATTTTAATGAGTCATTTCAAGTCAATAACTTATTTCAAATCAATTCGAAAGAATATTATTTTCGCACTTCAACGCAACTTTTGTGCATAAGTTTCAAATGATCATTGCAAGGAAAGTGTGCATTCGGTTAACCTTAAAATCATTTCAATGAGTCATTCCAAGTTAATAACTTATTTCAAAGCAGTTCGAACGAATTCTATTTTTGCACTTCAAACACAAGTTTCGTGCTTAACTTGCAAATGATCAATGCAAGGAAATTGTGCATTACTTTAACCTTAAAATCATTTGAATGAGTCATTTCAAGTCAATAACATATTTCAAAGCAATTCGAACAAATTCTATTTTCAAACTTCAAATAGAAGTTTCGTGCATAACTCTCACATGATCATTGCAAGGAAAGTGTGCATTAGTTTAACCTTAAAATCATTTGAATGAGTCATTTCAAGTCAATAACATATTTCAAAGCAATTCGAACGAATTCTTTTTTCACACTTCAAACAAAAGTTTCGTGCATAACTTTCGAATGATCATTGCAAGGAAAGTGTGCATTACTTTAACCTAAAATCATTTGAATGAGTCATTTCAAGTCAATAAAATATTTCGAAGCAATTTGAACGAATTCTATTTTCACATTTCAAACGCAAGTTTTGTGCATATCTTTCAAATGATCATTGCAAGGAAAGTGTGCATTAGTTTAACCTTAAAATCATTTGAATGAGTCATTTCAAGTCAATAACATATTTCAAAGCAATTCGAACGAATTCTTTTTTCACACTTCAAACAAAAGTTTCGTGCATAACTTTCGAATGATCATTGCAAGGAAAGTGTGCATTACTTTAACCTAAAATCATTTGAATGAGTCATTTCAAGTCAATAAAATATTTCGAAGCATTTTGAACGAATTCTATTTTCACATTTCAAACGCAAGTTTTGTGCATAACTTTCAAATGATCATTGCAAGGAAAGTGTGCATTAGTTTAACCTTAAAATCATTTGAATAAGTCATTTCAAGTCAATAAAATATCTCAAAGCAATTCGAACGAATTCTATTTTCACATTTCAAACGCAAGTTTTGTGCATAACTTTCAAGTGATCATTGCAAGGAAAATGTGTATTTGTTTAACCTTAACATCATTTCAATGAGTCATTTCAAGTTAATAACTTATTTAAAAGAAATTTGAACAAATTCTATTTTCGCACTACATACACAACTTAAGTGCATAACGTGCAAAAGATCAATGCAAGGAGAGTCTGCATTTGCTAACCTTAAAATCATTTTAATTAGTCATTTCAAGTGAAGAACTTATTTCAAAGCAATTCGAAAGAATATTATTTTCGCACTTCAATGCAACTTTTGTGCATAACTTTCAAATGATCATTGCAAGGAAAGTGTGCATTCGGTTAACCTTAAAATCATTTCAACGAGTCATTCCAAGTTAATAACTTATTTCAAAGCAATTCGAACGAATTCCATTTTCGTACTTCAAACACAAGTTTCGTGCATAACTTGCGAATGATCAATGCAAGGAAAGTGTGCATTACTTTAACCTTAAAATCATTTGAATGAGTCATTTCAAGTCAATAACATATTTGAAAGCAATTCGAACGAATTCTTTTTTCACACTTCAAACAGAAGTTTCGTGCATAACTTTCAAATGATCATTGCAAGGAAAGTGTGCATTACTTTAACCTTAAAATCATTTGAATGAGTCATTTCAAGTCAATAACATATTTCGAAGCAATTCGAACGAATTCTAATTTCACACTTCAAACAGAAGTTTCGTGCATAACTTTCAAATGATCATTGCAAGGAAAGTGTGCATTCGTTTAACTTTAAAATCATTTCAAAGAGTCATTTCAAGTTAATAACTTATTTCAAAGAAATTTGAACGAATTATATTTTTGCACTACAAACACAACTTAAATACATAACGTGCAAAAGATCAATGCAAGGAAAGTGTGCATTTCTTTAACCTTAAAATCATTTGAATGAGTCATTTGAAGTCAATAACATATTTCAAAGCAATTCGAACAAATTCTTTTTTCACACTTAAAACATAAGTTTCGTGCACAACTTTCAAATGATCATTGCAAGGAAAGTGTGCATTACTTTAACATTAAAATCATTTGAATGAGTCATTTCAAGTCAATAACATATTTGAAAGCAATCCGAAAGAATTCTCTTTTCACACTTCAAATAGAAGTTTCGTGTATAACTTTCAAATCATCATTGCAAGGAAAGTGTGCATTAGTTTTACCTTAAAATCATTTGAATGAGTCATTTCAAGTAAATAAAATATTTTGAAGCAATTCGAACAAAATTCTATTTTCGCATTTCAAACGCAAGTTTTCTGCATAACTTGCAAGTGATCATTGCATGGAAAATGTGTATTTTTTTAACCTTAAAATCATTTCAATGAGTCATTTCAAGTTAATAACCTATTTCAAAGCAACTCGAAAGAATTCTATTTTCGCACTTCAAAAACATGTTTTGTGCATAACTTGCAAATGATCAATGCAAGGAAAGCGTGCATTACTTTAACCTTAAAATCATTTGAATGAGTCATTTCAAGTCAATAGCATATTTGAAAGCAATTCGAACGAATTCGTTTTTCACACTTCAAACAGAAGTTTCGTGCATAACTTTCAACTAATCATTGCAAGGAAAGTGTGCATTACTTTAACCTTAAAATCAGTTAAATGAGTCATTTCAAGTCAATAGCATATTTGAAAGCAATTCGAACAAATTCTATTTTTACACTTCAAACAGAAGTTTCGTGCATAACTTTCAAATGATCATTGCAAGGAAAGTGTGCATTAGTTTTACCTTAAAATCATTTGAATGAGTCATTTCAAGTCAATAAAATATTTTGAAGCAATTCGAACAAAATTCTATTTTTGCATTTCAAACACAAGTTTTCTGCATAACTTTCAAGTGATCATTGCAAGGAAAATGTGTATTTGTTTAACCTTAACATCATTTCAATGAGTAATTTCAAGTTAATAATTTATTTCAAGGAAATTTGAACGAATTCTATTTTTGCACTTCAAACACAAGTTTTGTGCATAACTTGCAAATGATCAATGTAAGGAAAGTGTGCATTACTTTAACCTTAAAATCATTTGAATGAGTCATTTCAAGTCAATAACATATTTCAAAGCAATTCGAACGAATTCTATTTTCACACTTCAAACAGAAGTTTCGTTCATAACTTTCAAATGATCATTGCAAGGAAAGTGTGCATTACTTTAACCTTAAAATCATTTGAATGAGTCATTTCAAGTCAATAAAAATTCTGAACCGATTCGAACGAATTCTATTTTCGCAGTTTAAACGCAAGTTTTGTGCATAACTTTCAATTGATCATTGCAAGGAAAATGTTTATTTGTTTAACCTTAACATCATTTCAATGAGTCATTTCAAGTTAATAACTTATTTCAAAGAAATTTGAACGAATTATATTTTTGCACTACAAACACAACTTAAGTACATAACGTGCAAAAGATCAATGCAAGGAGAGTTTTCATTATTTTAACCTTAAAATTATTTCAATGAATCATTTCAAGTCAATAACATATTTCAAAGCAATTCGAACGAATTCTTTTTTCACACTTCAAACAGAAGTTTCGTGCATTACTTTCAAATGATCATTGCAAGGAAATTGTGCATTCGGTTAACCTTAAAATCATTTCAATGAGTCATTCCAAGTTAATAACTTATTTCAAAGCAATTCGAACGAATTCTATTTTTGCACTTCAAACACAAGTTTTGTGCATAACTTGCAAATGATCAATGTAAGGAAAGTGTGCATTACTTTAACCTTAAAATCATTTGAATGAGTCATTTCAAGTCAATAACATATTTCAAAGCAATTCGAACGAATTCTATTTTCACACTTCAAACAGAAGTTTCGTTCATAACTTTCAAATGATCATTGCAAGGAAAGTGTGCATTACTTTAACCTTAAAATCATTTGAATGAGTCATTTCAAGTCAATAACAATTCTGAACCGATTCGAACGAATTCTATTTTCGCAGTTTAAACGCAAGTTTTGTGCATAACTTTCAATTGATCATTGCAAGGAAAATGTTTATTTGTTTAACCTTAACATCATTTCAATGAGTAATTTCAAGTTAATAATTTATTTCAAGGAAATTTGAACGAATTCTATTTTTGCACTACAAACACAACTAAAGTGCATAACGTGCAAAAGATCAATGCAAGGAGAGTCTGCATTTGCTAACCTTCAAATCATTTTAATGAGTCATTTCAAGTCAATAACTTATTTCAAAGCAATTCGAAATAATTCTATTCTCGCACTTCAATGCAACTTTTGTGCATAACTTTCAAATGATCATTGCAAGGAAAGTGTGCATTCCGTGAACCTTAAAATCATTTCAAAGAGTCATTCCAAGTTAATAACTTATTTCAAAGCAATTCGAACGAATTCTATTTTCGCACTTCAAACACTAGTTTCGTGCATAACTTGCAAATGATCAATGCAAGGAAATTGTGCATTACTTTAACCTTAAAATCATTTGAATGAGTCATTTCAAGTCAATAACATATTTCAAAGCAATTCGAACAAATTCTATTTTCACACTTGAAACAGAAGTTTCGTGCATAACTTTCACATGATCATTGCAAGGAAAGTGTGCATTAGTTTAACTTAAAATCATTTGAATGAGTCATTTCAAGTCAATAAAATATTTCGAAGCAATTCGAACAAATTCTATTTTCGCACTTCGAACGCAAGTTTTTTGCATAACTTTCAATTGATCGTTGCAAGGAAAATGTGTATTTGTTTAACCTTAACATCATTTCAATGAGTCATTTCAAGTTAATAACTTATTTCAAAGAAATTCAAACGAATTCTATTTTTGCACTACAAACACAACTTAAGTGCATAACGTCTAAAAGATCAATGCAAGGAGAGTCTGCATTTGCTATCCTTAAAATCATTTTAATGAGTAATTTCAAGTCAATAACTTATTTCAAAGCAATTCGAAAGAATTCTATTTTCGCACCTCAATGCAACTTTTGTGCGTTACTTTGAAATGATCATTGCAAGGAAAGTGTGCATTCGGTTAACCTTAAAATCATTTCAATGAGTCATTCCAAGTTAATAACTTATTTCAAAGCAACTCGAAAGAATTCTATTTTCGCACTTCAAACACAAGTTTTGTGCATAACTTGCAAATGATCAATGCAAGGAAAGTGTGCATTACTTTAACCTTAAAATCATTTGAATGAGTCTTTCAAGTCAATAACATATTTCAAAGCAATTCGAACGAATTCTAATTTCACACTTCAAACAGAAGTTTCATGCATAACTTTCAAATGATCATTGCAAGGAAAGTGTGCATTAGTTTAACCTTAAAATCATTTGAATGAGTCATTTCAACTTAATAACATATTTCGAAACAATTCGAACGGATTCTATTTTCACATTTCAAACGCAAGTTTTGTTCATAACTTTCAAATGATCATTGCAAGGAAAGTGTGCATTAGTTTAACCTTAAAATCATTTGAATGAGTCATTTGAAGTAAATAAAATATTTCAAAGCAATTCTAACGAATTCTATTTTCACATTTCAAACGCAAGTTTTGTGCATAACTTTCAAGTGATCATTGCAAGGAAAATGTGTATTTGTTTAACCTTAAAATCATTTCAATGAGTCATTTCACGTTAATAACTTATTTCAAAGAAATTCGAACGAATTCTATTTTTGCACTACAAACACAATTTAAGTGCATAACGTCTAAAAGATCAATGCAAGGAGAGTCTGCATTTGCTAACCTTAAAATCATTTTAATGAGTCATTTCAAGTCAATAACTTATTTCAAATCAATTCGAAAGAATATTATTTTCGCACTTCAACGCAACTTTTGTGCATAAGTTTCAAATGATCATTGCAAGGAAAGTGTGCATTCGGTTAACCTTAAAATCATTTCAATGAGTCATTCCAAGTTAATAACTTATTTCAAAGCAGTTCGAACGAATTCTATTTTTGCACTTCAAACACAAGTTTCGTGCTTAACTTGCAAATGATCAATGCAAGGAAATTGTGCATTACTTTAACCTTAAAATCATTTGAATGAGTCATTTCAAGTCAATAACATATTTCAAAGCAATTCGAACAAATTCTATTTTCAAACTTCAAATAGAAGTTTCGTGCATAACTCTCACATGATCATTGCAAGGAAAGTGTGCATTAGTTTAACCTTAAAATCATTTGAATGAGTCATTTCAAGTCAATAACATATTTCAAAGCAATTCGAACGAATTCTTTTTTCACACTTCAAACAAAAGTTTCGTGCATAACTTTCGAATGATCATTGCAAGGAAAGTGTGCATTACTTTAACCTAAAATCATTTGAATGAGTCATTTCAAGTCAATAAAATATTTCGAAGCAATTTGAACGAATTCTATTTTCACATTTCAAACGCAAGTTTTGTGCATATCTTTCAAATGATCATTGCAAGGAAAGTGTGCATTAGTTTAACCTTAAAATCATTTGAATGAGTCATTTCAAGTCAATAACATATTTCAAAGCAATTCGAACGAATTCTTTTTTCACACTTCAAACAAAAGTTTCGTGCATAACTTTCGAATGATCATTGCAAGGAAAGTGTGCATTACTTTAACCTAAAATCATTTGAATGAGTCATTTCAAGTCAATAAAATATTTCGAAGCATTTTGAACGAATTCTATTTTCACATTTCAAACGCAAGTTTTGTGCATAACTTTCAAATGATCATTGCAAGGAAAGTGTGCATTAGTTTAACCTTAAAATCATTTGAATAAGTCATTTCAAGTCAATAAAATATCTCAAAGCAATTCGAACGAATTCTATTTTCACATTTCAAACGCAAGTTTTGTGCATAACTTTCAAGTGATCATTGCAAGGAAAATGTGTATTTGTTTAACCTTAACATCATTTCAATGAGTCATTTCAAGTTAATAACTTATTTAAAAGAAATTTGAACAAATTCTATTTTCGCACTACATACACAACTTAAGTGCATAACGTGCAAAAGATCAATGCAAGGAGAGTCTGCATTTGCTAACCTTAAAATCATTTTAATTAGTCATTTCAAGTGAAGAACTTATTTCAAAGCAATTCGAAAGAATATTATTTTCGCACTTCAATGCAACTTTTGTGCATAACTTTCAAATGATCATTGCAAGGAAAGTGTGCATTCGGTTAACCTTAAAATCATTTCAACGAGTCATTCCAAGTTAATAACTTATTTCAAAGCAATTCGAACGAATTCCATTTTCGTACTTCAAACACAAGTTTCGTGCATAACTTGCGAATGATCAATGCAAGGAAAGTGTGCATTACTTTAACCTTAAAATCATTTGAATGAGTCATTTCAAGTCAATAACATATTTGAAAGCAATTCGAACGAATTCTTTTTTCACACTTCAAACAGAAGTTTCGTGCATAACTTTCAAATGATCATTGCAAGGAAAGTGTGCATTACTTTAACCTTAAAATCATTTGAATGAGTCATTTCAAGTCAATAACATATTTCGAAGCAATTCGAACGAATTCTAATTTCACACTTCAAACAGAAGTTTCGTGCATAACTTTCAAATGATCATTGCAAGGAAAGTGTGCATTCGTTTAACTTTAAAATCATTTCAAAGAGTCATTTCCAGTCAATAACTTATTTCAAAACAAGTCGAACGAATTCTATTTTTGCACTACAAACACAAGTTTTGTGCATAACTTGCAAATGGTCATTGCAAGAAAAGTGTGCATTCGTTTAACCTTAAAATCATTTCAATGAGTGATTTCAAGTCAATATCTTATTTTAATGCAATTCGAACGAATTTTATTTTCACACTTCAAATGCAAGTTTTGTCCATAACTTTCAAGTGATCATTGCAAGGAAAGTGTGCATTAGTTTAACCTTAAAATCATTTTAATGAGTCATTTCGAGTTAAGAACTTATTTTAAAGCAATTCGAACGAATTCTATGTTCGCATTTCAAATGCAAGTTTTCTTCATAACTTTCAAGTAATCATTGCAAGGAAAATGTGTATTTGTTTAACCTTAAAATCATTTCAATGAGTCATTTCCAGTCAATAAAATATTTTGAACCAATTCGAACGAATTCTATTTTCGCATTTCAAACGCAAGTTTTCTGCATAACTTTCAAGTGATCATTGCAAGGAAAATGTTGATTTGTTTAACCTTAAAATCATTTCAATGAGTAATTTCAAGTTAATAACTTATTTCAAAGAAATTTGAACGAATTATATTTTTGCACTATAAACACAACTTAAGTGCATAACGTGCAAAAGATCAATGCAAGGAGAGTTTGCATTTGCTAACCTTAAAATCATTTTAATGAGTCATTCCATGTCAATAACTTATTTCAAAGCAATTCGAAAGAATATTATTTTTGCACTTCAATGCAACTTTTGTGCATAACTTTCAAATGATCATTGCAAGGAAAGCGTGCATTCGGTTAACCTTAAAATCATTTCAATGAGTCATTCCAAGTTAATAACTTATTTAAAAGCAATTCGAACGAATTCTATTTTCGCACTTCAATGCAACTTTTGTGCATAACTTCCCAATGATCATTGCAAGGAAAGTGTGCATTCTGTTAACCTTAAAATCATTTCAATGAGTCATTTCAAGTCAATAACATATTTGAAAGCAATTCGAACCAATTTTTTTTTCACACTTCAAACAGAAGTTTCGTGCATAACTTTCAAATGATCATTGCAAGGAAAGTGTGCACTACTTTAACCTTAAAATCATTTGAATGAGTCATTTCAAGTCAATAACATATTTCGAAGCAATTCGAACGAATTCTATTTTCAGTCTTCAAACAGAAGTTTCGTGCATAACTTTCAAATGATCATTGCAAGGAAAGTGTGCATTAGTTTACCTTAAAATCATTTGAATGAGTCATTTCAAGTCAATAAAATATTTTGAAGCAATTCGAACGAATTCTACTTTCGCACTTCAAACGCAAGTTTTCTGCATAACTTTCAATTGATCATTGCAAGGAAAATGTGTATTTGTTTAACCTTAACATCACTTCAATGAGTCATTTCGAGTTAATAACTTATTTCAAAGAAATTTGAACGAATTCTATTTTTGCACAGTAAACACAACTTAAGTGCATAACGTGCAAAAGATCAATGCAAGGAGAGTCTGCATTTGCTAACCTTAAAATCATTTTAATGAGTCATTTCAAGTCAATAACTTATATCAGAGCAATTCGAAAGAATATTATTTTCGCACTTCAATGCAACTTTTGTGCATAACTTTCAAATGATCATTGCAAGGAAAGTGTGCATTCAGTTAACCTTAAAATCATTTCAATGAGTCATTCCAAGTTAATAACATATTTCAAAGCAATTCAAAGGAATTCTATTTTCGCACTTCAATACAAGTTTTGTGCATAACTTCCAAATGATTAATGCAAGGAAAGTGTGCATTAGTTTAACCTTAAAATCATTTTAATGAGTCATTTCAAGTCAATAACATATTTCAAAGAAATTCGAACGAATTCTATTTTTGCACTACAAACACAAGTTTTGTGCATAACTTGCAAATGATCATTGCAAGGAAAGTGTGCATTCGTTTAACTTTAAAATCATTTCAAAGAGTCATTTCTAGTCAATAACTTATTTCAAAGCAAGTCGAACGAATTCTATTTTTGCACTACAAACACAAGTTTTGTGCATAACTTGCAAATGGTCATTGCAAGAAAAGTGTGCATTCGTTTAACCTTAAAATCATTTCAATGAGTGATTTCAAGTCAATATCTTATTTTAAAGCAATTCGAACGAATTTTATTTTCACACTTCAAATGCAAGTTTTGTCCATAACGTTCAAGTGATCATTGCAAGGAAAGTGTGCATTAGTTTAACCTTAAAATCATTTTAATGAGTCATTTCGAGTTAAGAACTTATTTCAAAGCAATTCGAACGAATTCTATTTTTGCACTACAAACACAACTTTAGTGCATAACTTGCAAAAGATGAATGCAAGGAGAGGTTGGTTGCATTTGTTAACCTTAAAATCATTTTAATGAGTCATTTCAAGTTAATAACTTATTTCAAAGCAATTCAACGAATTCTATTTTCGCACTTAAAACACAAGTTTTGTGCATATCATGCAAATATTCAATGTATGAAAAGGTGTGCATTTGTTTAACCTTAAAATCATTTCAATGACTGATTTCAAGTCAATATCTTAATTCCAAGCAATTCGAACGAATTCTATTTTCACACTTCAAACAGAAGTTCGTGCGTAACTTTCAAATGATCATTGCAAGGAAAGTGTGCTTTAGCTTAACCTTAAAATTATTTGCGTGAGTCATATCAAGGCAATAACTTTTTTCAAAGCAATTCGAACAAATTCTATTTTCACACTTCAAACACAAGTTTTGTGCATAACTTGCAAAAGATGAATGCAAGGAAAGTGTGCATTAGTTTAACCTTAAAATCATTTGAATTAGTCATTTCAAGTGAATAACATATTTCAAAGCAATTCCTACGAATTCTATTTTCGCACTTCAAACACAAGTTTTGTGCATAACTTGCGAATGATCAATGCAAGGAAAGTGTGCATTAGTTTACCTTAAAATGATTGGAATGAGTCATTTCAAGTCAATAACATATTTCAAAGCAATACGAACGAATTCTATTTTCCCACTTCAGACGCAAGTTTTGTCCATAACTTTCAGGTGATCATTGCAAAGAAAGTGTGCATTCATTTAACCTTAAAATCATTTTAATGAGTCATTTCGAGTTAATGGCTTATTTCAAAGCAATTCGACAAATTACTTTTTTGCTCTACAAACACAAGTTTTGTGCATATCATGCAAATGATCAATGTACGAAAAAGTGTGCATTATTTTAACCTTAAAATCATTTCAATGAGCGATTTCAAGTCAAAAACTAATTTCAAAGCAATTCGAATGAATTCCATTTTTGCACTACAGGCACAAGTTTTATGCATAACTTGCAACTGATCAATGCAAGGAAAGTGTGCATTAGTTTACCTTAAAATCATTTGAATTAGACATTTCAAGTCAATAACGTATTTCAAAGCAATTCGAATGAATTCTATTTTCGCACTTGAAACAGAAGTTTCATGCATAACTTTCACATGATCATTGCAAGGAAAGTGTGCATTAGTTTAACTTAAAATCATTTGAATGAGTCATTTCAAGTCAATAACATATTTCGAAGCAATTCGAACGAATTCTATTTTCGCACTTGAAACGCAAGTTTAGTGCATAACTTTCAAGTGATCATTGCAAAGAAAGTGTGTATTTGTTTAACATTAAAATCATTTCAATGAGTCATTTCAAGTTAATAACTTATTTCAAAGCAATTCGAACGAATTCTATTTTTGCACTACAAACAGAACTTAATTGCATAACGTGCAAAAGATCAATGCAAGGAGAGTCTGCATTTGTTAACCTTAAAATCTTTTTAATGAGTTATTTCAAGTCAATAACTTATTTCACAGCAATTCGAATGAATTCTATTTTCGCACTTCGACGCAAGTTTTTTGCATAACTTTCAAATGATCATTGCAAGGAAAATCTGCATTCGTTTAACTTTAAAATCATTTCAATGAGTCATTTCAAGTTAATAACTTATTTCACAGCAACTCGAAAGAATTCTATTTTTGCACTTCAAACAAAAGTTTAGTGCATGACTTGGAAAAGATCAATGCAAGGAGAATCTGCATTCGTTTAACCTGAAAATCAATTGAATGAGTCATTTCAAGTCAATAACTTATTTCAAAGCAATTCAAACGAATTATATTTTCGCACTTCAAACACAACTTTTGAGCATAACTTGCAAATGATCAATGCAAGGAAAGTGTGCATTCGTTTAACCTTAAAATCATTTCATTGAGGCGTTTCAAGTCAATAACTTACTTCAAAGCAATTCGAAGGAATTCTATTTTCGCACTTCAAAAACAAATTTTGTGCATAACGTGCAAAAGATCAAAGCAGCAAAAGTGTGCATTAGTTTAACCGTAAAATCATTTCAAAGAGTCATTTCAAGTCAATAATTTATTACGAAGCGATTCGAACGTTCGCACTTCAAACACAACTTTTGTGCAGAACTTGCAAATGATCAATGCAAGGAAAGAGTGCATTCGTTCAACCTTAAAATCATTTGATTGAGTAATTTCAAGTCAATAATTTATTCTGAAGCAATTCGAACGAATTCTATTTTCGCACTTCAAACACAAAGTTTGTGCATAACTAGCAAATGATCAATGCAAGAAAAGTGTGCATTCGTTTAACCTTAAAATCATTTCAATGACTGATTTCAAGTCAATATCTTATTTCAAAGCAATTCGAACGAATTCTATTTTCACACTTCAAACAGAAGTTTCGTGCATAACTTTCAAATGATCATTGCAAGGAAAGTGTGCATTAGTTTAACCTTAAAATCATTTGAATGAGTCATTCCAAGTCAATAACTAATTTCAAAGCAATTCAAATGAATTATATTTTCGCACTTCAAACACAAGTTTTGTGCATAACTTGCAAATGATCAATGCAAGAAAAGTGTGCATTCGTTCAACCTTAAAATCATTTTAACGAGTGATTTCAAGTCAATATCTTATTTCAAAGCAATTCAAACGAATTCTATTTTCACACTTCAAATGCAAGTTTTGTCCATAACTTTCAAGTGATAATTGGAAGGAAAGTGTGCATTAGTTTAACCTTAAAATCATTTTAATGAGTCATTTCGAGTTAAGAACTTATTTCAAAGCAATGCGAACGAATTCTCTTTTTGCACTACAAACACAGCTTTAGTGCATAACTTGCAAAAGATGAATGCAAGGAGAGGTTGCATTTGTTAATCTTAAACTCATTTTAATGAGTCATTTCAAGTCAATAACGTATTTCAAAGCAATTCGAACGAATTATATTTTCGTAGTTAAAACACAAGTTTTGTGCATATCATGCAAATGTTCAATGTATGAAAAAGTGTGCATTGTTTTAACCTTAAAATGATTTCAATGAGTGATTTCAAGTCAATATCTTAATTCCAAGCAATTCGAACGAATTCTATTTTCACACTTCAAACAGAAGTTCGTGCATAACTTTCAAATGATCATTGCAGGGAAAGTGTGCTTCAGTTTAACCTTAAAATTATTTGCACGAGTCATATCAAGTCAATAACTTTTTCCAAAGCAATTCGAACGAATTCTATTTTCACACTTCAAACACAAGTTTTGTGCATAACTTGGAAAAGATGAATGCAAGGAAAGGGTGCATTAGTTTAACCTTAAAATCATTTGAATTAGTCATTTCAAGTGAATAACATATTTCAAAGCAATTCCTACGAATTCTATTTTCGCACTTCAAACACAAGTTTTGTGCATAACTTGCGAATGATCAATGCAAGGAACGTGTGCATTAGTTTAACCTCAAAATGATTGGAATGAGTCATTTCAAGTCAATAACATATTTCAAAGCAATTCGAACAAATTCTATTTTCCCACTTCAAACTCAAGTTTTGTCCATAACTTTCATGTGATCATTGCAAGGAAAGTGTGCATTCGTTTAACCTTAAAATCATTTTAATGAGTCATTTCGAGTTAATAACTTATTTCAAAGCAATTCGAACGAATTCCTTTCTTTCTCTACAAACACAAGTTTTGTGCAAATCATGCAAATGAAAAAGTGTGCATTTGTTTAACCTTAAAATCATTTCAATGAGTGATTCCAAGTCAAAAACTTATTTCAAAGCAATTCAAATGAATTCTATTTTCGCACTACAAGCACAAGTTTGGTGCATAACATGCAAATGATCAATGCAAAGAAAGTGTGCATTAGTTTAACCTTAAACTCATTTGAATAAGTCATTTCAAGTCAAAGACATATTTCAAAGCAATTCGAACGAATTCTATTTTTGCACTTCAAATGCAAGTTTTGTCTATTACTTTCATGTGATCATTGCAGAGAAAGTGTGCATTCGTTTAAACTTAAAATCATTTGAATGAGTCATTTTAAGTCAATAATTTATTCTGAAGCAATTCGAACGAATTCAATTTTCGCACTTCAAACACAAGATTTGTGCATAACTTGCAAATGATCAATGCAAGAAAAGTGTGCATTCGTTTAACCTTAAAATCATTTCAATGAGTGATTTCAAGTCAATATCTGATTTCAAAGCAATTCGAACGAATTCTATTTTCACACTTCGAACAGAAGTTTCGTGCATAACTTTCAAATGATCATTGCAAGGAAAGTGTGCATTAGTTTAACCTTAAAATCATTTGAATGAGTCATATCAAGTCAATAACTTATTTCAAAGGAACTCGAAAGAATTCTATTTTTGCACTACAAACACAAGCTTAGTGCATAAGTTGCAAAAGATCGATGCAATGAGAGTCTGCATTCGTTTAACCTTAAAATCATTTGAATGAGTCATTTCAAGTCAATAACATATTTCAAAGCAATTCGAACGAATTCTATTTTCACACTTCAAACAGAAGTTTCGTGCATAAATTTCAAATTATCATTGCAAGGAAAGTGTGCATTAGTTTAACCTTAAAATGATTTGAATGAGTCATTTCAAGTCAATAAAATATTTCGAAGCAATTCGAACGAATTCTATTTTCGCATTTCAAACGCAAGTTTTGTTCATAACTTTCAAGTGATCATTGCAAGGAAAATGTGTATTTGTTTAACCATAAAATCATTTCAATGTGTCGTTTCAAGTTAAAAACTTATTTCAAAGAAATTCGAACGAATTCTATTTTTGCACTACAAACACAACTTAAGTGCATAATGTGCAAAAGATCAATGCAAGGAGAGTCTGCATTTGCTAACCTTAAAATCATTTTAAAGAGTCATTTCAAGTCAATAACTTATTTCAAAGTAATTCGGAAGAATTCTATATTCGCACTTCAACGCAACTTTTGTGCATAACTTTCAAATAATCATTCCAAAGAAAGTGTGCAGTCGATTAACCTTAAAATCATTTCAATGAGTCATTTATAGTTAATAACATATTTCAAAGCAATTCGAAAGAATTATATTTTGCACTACAAACACAAGTTTAGTGCATAACTTGCAAAAGATCAATGCAAAGAGAGTCTACATTCTTCATTTAACCTTAAAATCATTTGAATTAGCCATTTCTAGTCAATAACTTATTTCAAAGCAATTCAAACGAATTATATTTTCGCACTTCAAACACAACTTTTGCGCATAACTTGCAAACGATCAATGCAAGGAAAGTGAGCATTCGTTTAACTTTAAAATCCTTTCATTGAGTCATTTCAAGTCAATAACTTATTTCAAAGCAATTCGAACAGATTCTATTTTTGCACTTCAAAAACAAGTTTTGTTCATAACTTGCAAAAGATCAATGCAACAAAAGTGTGCATTAGTATAACCATAAAATAATTTCAACGAGTCATTTCAAGTCAATAATTTATTCCGAAGCAATTCGAACGTTCGCACTTCAAACACAAGTTTTGTGCATAACTTGCAAATGATCAATGAAAGGAAAGAGTGCATTCGTTTAACCTTAAAATCAATTGAATGAGTCATTTCAAGTCAATAATTTATTCTGAAGCAATTCGAATGAATTCTATTTTCGCACTTCAAACGCAAGTTTTGTACTTAACTTGCAAATGATCAATGCAAGAAAAGTGTGCATTCATTTCACTTTAAAATCATTTCAATGAGTGATTTCAAGTCAATATCTTATTTCAAAGCAATTCGAACGAATTGCTTTTTTCACACTTCAAATGCAAGTTTTGTCCATAACTTTCAGGTGATCATTGGAAGGAAAGTGTGCATTAGTTTAACCTTAAAATCATTTTAATGAGTCATTTCGAGTTAAGAAATTATTTCAAAGCAATTCGAACGAATTCTATTTTTGCACTACAAACACAACTTTAGGGCATAACTTGCAAAAGATGAATGCAAGGAGAGGTTGCATTTATTAACCTTAAAATCATTTTAATGAGTCATGTCAAGTCAATAACTTATTTCAAAGCAATTCGAACGAATTGTATTTTCGCACTTAAAACACAAGTTTTGTGCATATCATGCAAATGTTCAATGTACGAAAAAGTGTGCATTTGTTTAACCTTAAAATCATTTCAATGAGTGATTTCAAGTCAATATCTTAATTCCAAGCAATTCGAACGAATTCTATTTTCATACTTCAAACAGAAGTTCGTGCATAACTTTCAAATGATCATTGCAAGGAAAGTGTGCTTCAGTTTAACCTTAAAATTATTTGCATGAGTTATGTTAAGTCAATAACTTTTTTCAAAGCAATTCGAACGACTTCTATTTTCGCACTTCAAACACAAGTTTTGTGCATAACTTGCAAAAGGTCAATGCAAGGAAAGTGTGCATTAGTTTAACCTTAAAATCATTTGAATTAGTCATTTCAAGTCAATAACATATTTCAAAGCATTCGAACGAATTCTATTTTCGCACTTCAAACAGAAGTTTTGTGCATAACTCGCAAATGATCAATGCAGGAAAGTGTGCATTAGTTTAACCTTAAAATGATTTGAATGAGTCATTTCAAGTCAATAACATATTTCAAAGAAATTCGAACGAATTCTATTTTCACACTTCAAACGCAAGTTTTGTCCATAACTTTCAAGTGATCATTGCAAGGAAAGTGTGCATTCTTTTAACCTTAAAATCATTTTAATGAGTCATTTCGAGTCAATAACTTATTTCAAAGCAATTCGATCGAATTTTATTTTTGCATTACAAACACAACTTTAGTGCATTACTTGCAAATGATGAATGCAAGGAAAGGTTGCATTTGTTAACCTTAAAATCATTTTAATGAGTCATTTCAAGTTAATAACTTATTTCAAAGCAATTCGAACGAATTCTATTTTCACACTTAAAACACAAGTTTTGTGCATATCATGCAAATGATCAATGTACAAAAAAGTGTGCATTTTTTTAACCTTAAAATCATTTTAATCAGTGATTTCATGTCAATATCTTATTTCAAAGCAATTCAAACGAATTATATTTTCGCACTTCAAACACAACTTTTGTGCATAACTTCCAAATGATCAATGCAAGGAAAGTGTGCATTCGTTTAACCTTAAAATCATTTCATTGAGGCATTTCAAGTCAATAACTTATTTCAAAGCAATTCGAACGAAATTAATTTTCGCACTTCAAAAACAAGTTTTGTGCATAACGTGCAAAAGATCAATGCAACAAAAGTGTGCATTAGTTTAACCATAAAATCATTTCAACGAGTCATTTGAAGTCAATAATTTATTCCGAAGCGATTCGAACGTTCGCACTTCAAACTCAAGTTTTGTCCATAACTTTCATGTGATCATTGCAAGGAAAGTGTGCATTCGTTTAACCTTAAAATCATTTCAATGAGTCATTTCAAGTCAATAATTTATTCTAAAGCAATTCGAATGAATTCTATTTTCGCATTTCAAATACAAGTGTTGTGCATAACTTGCAAATGATCAATGCAAGGAAAGTGTGCATTCGTTTAACCTTAAAATCATTTCATTGAGTCATTTCAAGTCAATAACTTATTTCAAAGCAATTCGAACGAATTCTATTTTTGCACTTCAAAAACAAGTTGTGTGCATAACTTGCAAAAGTTCAATGCAACATAAGTGTGCATTAGTTTAACCATAAAATCATTTCAACGAGTCATTTGAAGTCAATAATTTATTCCGAAGCGATTCGAACGTTCGCACTTCAAACACAAGTTTTGTGCATAACTTGCAAATGATCAATGCAAGGAAAGAGTGAATTCGTTTAACCTTAAAATCATTTCAATGAGTCATTTCAAGTCAATAATTTATTCTGAAGCAATTCGAACGAATTCTATTTTCGCACTTCAAATACAAGTTTTGTGCATAACGTGCAAAAGATCATTGCAAGGAAAGTGCGCATTAGTTTAACATTAAAATCATTGGAATGAGTCATATCAAGTCAATAACTTATTTCAAAGCAATTCGAACGAATTCTATTTTCACACTTCAAACACAAGTTTTTTGCATAACTTGCAAAAGATCAATGGAAGGAAAGTGTTCATTTTTCTTAGGTTTATAAAATATGATTTAACTTGAAAAATAAAATGATGCAAAGTTTTTGTAAAGTGTTTATTTTTCATTAAAAAAATGAAAATATTGAAATGTTTAGAAGCACCGATTTAGAAGCATATAAGAATGTTTATTTTGAGAAAGTGTTCTTGGGATGAAAATTTTCTTATTTTGAAAGAGTTCGAACTTGAAAATTAATATGACTTGAAAAATATTCTTTGAAGTTTTTGTAGAATATTATAATTGAGTTCATGCTGGCTTGAATCAATAAACCATGGATATAACTAGTATGATTAATTGTTAATAATGCTAGTAAAATCCAATGCTTATTTAGATTAACACATTATAAGCAATATATCACATTGAAATAAATTGATGGATATAATACATGTTGAATGAATTGTTTATTTAATACATGTATGCTAGATGTAGTACATAAATTGTTGTTTTGATATGGAACTCACATCATATTGAAAAACATGTTGATAATGTATGTATGAGGATATCATAATAAGACAAATATATTACTATCCCTTCTAGATAATATGTGAGAATGTCTTACATAGCGCCTTCCAACCATTACAATGAATTTAAAATTAATAATTCATTTAATCGGTTATGGACACATAGGGGTTAATGTTTAATTAATCTATGAGTTCCCTTGTTATCTGCCTAAGATGGATGTGACCGCAATATTCCAACTATATTCCGCTATGGATACATAAGGAATATTAGTCTGAGTAGTTGTTATTTCATATGAACATTTTGGGTTTAGCTTAACTAGAAGATATGGTTGGCTACAGACATGTAGGACCATGTTCTTTTGGAGGCAAGTAAAGGAGTTACATGAAATGTAGTTGTGAATTTGTTTTGTTACCTTACATGTTTATTAAGATTGGCTACGGACACGTGTTATCTTAATATTCGATGTGGAGGTCCTTTACCCACTAGGAGAAAAGCGTTTTTCCTAATTAACATAAAAAGGTAATATGGATTGTAATAAAATAGTGAGAGTTTAACTAAGATTGATAGACTCTCATAGTTGATATGATTTACAAAGTTACCTATGTTATTATTTGTTATTCTATTATGAAAGCATGGTATGACGAATAGTTCATTGAGCTCAATTCTTGAACATACAAGTTAGTAGAGACTAACTTCAAGAATTGAGAAAGATAGTTAAATAATTATTCTTAGACACGAACACCTTGCAAATGACTAGAATTAAGGGTCATGATCGCTCTTTTTTAAAGGGTGAATGTCGAATAAAGGCCACTTAGGATAAAGTGTTATTCCAAAATGATTAGCCACAATGCATTGTGCTTATGTCTATATTAGTAGGCCTCAATGGCAATACGAACATAAATATGCTATTGACATTATCGATTACATATATGAGATTTAGGACAACGATAATTAAAATGAGAGGTATAATACCTCAAGTGTGTCATGTGCTAGAATGATTGGATATATGAAAAGGTTATATTGTCTAAAGGTTGGATATGAATCCATACTAAGTGGTGACTTAGTAAGATCAAAGACAAGTAAGTATGAAAAGATGTTTCCATTGTGGTTTGAATTGGACAATAGAAAATGAAATTATTATACTTAAAGTCTATTTGGAAGAAGTTTGATGATACTTCACTCCTGTTAATTATTAAGGATAATCACTTTTCTAATGATTACTCTACTTCATTATTGGATATCATGTTTAGATCTCATATTATAATTGATATGATGAAACTAAAAGGTAGAAGAAATTTGAAAAGGGATACAGTCAAACTACAAACAAAACAATGCAAGAGTTGTATTGTTGATCATAGGGGTAGGTTTTATCATTGATCTTCTGCTTTAGACATGGTTCTAAAGGACTTCTTTAGTATGTCTTGAACTTTAATGATAAGACATGCCTTAAAATGAGCAAGTTAAGAAACAAAGATTTGATATGGATCAAGCTTACCTTGGGCAATATCGATTAGTTTATACCAATAAGATGAGAATAAGTAAGTTACATAAGGATGGATATCAGGATCCATTCGATTATGAATCAATGTCAACTTGTAAATCTTGTCTAATTAGAAATAATCAAATCTCTATTTAGTAGAACTGGAGAAAGATCAACTGTGTTGTGGTGGGCTAGTGCATGACGATGTATGTTGGCTAATAGCTACAATTGCTAGAGGTGGTTATTCTAACTTCATTATTTTTCTTAAATATCTCACTAGATTTGGATAGATTTATCTTATGAAGTATATATTTGAATCTTTTGAGACATTCATAGAATGAGGAAACAAATTAGAAAAAATAGTAAGAAAAAAGTATTATGATCCCTCGATGAGATCAAAGAGATGAATATTTGAGTCACAAGTTTCTTGATTACTGAAAAGAGAAAGGGTTCTCTCTCCGTGACCTCCTTCTAGAGCACCATAGTTGATTGGTGCTTCCAAATGAAGGAATCAGACTTTGTTAGACATGGTCTAATATGACACACGCAAGGAGATATCTTTGTCATTCTAGGCCATGCCCTAGAAAGCACCACAAATGTACTAAATATAAATCCCTCTAACATCTGCATCAGCTAGTCTATGATAGAACAAGTTACGGAGATATGGAAAGTTATAATGACATCATTGCACTAAATTAGATATGGAGATTTAGTTCATGCCATAACAAGTTACGGAAAGTTTAGAGGCAAGAATCTGATAGATGTTATTTTGCGTGATATCCTTAAGAGATGTTAGGATGTTAGTTTTCTATAATCCCGTCAAGCTTAAAGTATTTGTAGCCGAACATGCTATCTTCTTAGAAAGAGTATTACTTTCAAAAAGGATAGTGGGTGTAGGAAAATACTTGAAGTAGTTCAAGGCCCACAAAATTAATGATCAGACTAAGAATTCTAGTTTGCCAAACACCCACTTCTGAGGAACCTTTGAAATAGGAAATGGTGATTTCTTAGTATACACCACTACTCTGTAGATCTAGAAGAGTACCCGGTGAACTTGAACAGTACAGATTTCGTATAGAAAATCTAGTAATGGTTTAGTCATAAATGATTACCCTATGAGATATTCAAAGGCTAGACCTTAGATTCTGACATATGGCTTAGAGCCATAAAATCTTAAATGGATTCCATATATACCAACAAAGTGTTGATCTCAGAGGTTACACCGGAAGGAAATGTTATAGTCAGATGCAAATGTGTCTTTAAGAGAAAGGTCGGGGCCAATAAGAATATCGATATTTTTTAGTCACGATTATTGGTCAAGGGCAATAGGCAATGAGAATGAATCGAGTAAATGATACCTTCTCGCCCATGGATATTACCATATCCATCCATATTATGCCTGCCATTGCAGCATATAATGATTGTCTGATCTATTAAATAGATGTGAGAACCACTTCCTAAAATGGAAATTAGGAAGAAGAGGTGTATGTGATACAACTCGAAAGTTTCACATAAAATACACAAAAAAGTTTTGGAAGCTGCTTGGATTAATCCAAGGATTGTAGCAAGCTTCTCAAAGTTGGAAATCTGTTTTGACCAAAATAATCAAATTGTTTGATTTAATATGGATGATCCATGTGTGTGTACACAGATTTACTAGGTGTAAGATTGCATTCATTTTCAATATAAATTGATAACATACTACTCATTGAGAATGGTGCAAAGTTGTTGCAAACTATCAAGTTGTGGTTATCCAAAAACTTCTCCATAAATAAAATGGGTAATAGCAACTTTTGGCTTAGGCATAAAGATCTAAAGAGATAGATTCAAAAGCATTTCTAGGCTTAACCCATTCATGTACATAAGCAACGTACTAAAGGATAGTATGGAAGATTCCAGGAAATGACTATTTGCCATAATATCATGAAATCTCTCTCTCCAAAGGATATCGCCTAAGACACAAGTGGAGAGAGATTACATGAATTGAATAACCTATGCTTGCCTATGAGTTGTATCATGTATGCCATGTTATGTATAAGGCGGATGTTGCCTAATGTTTTAAGTGTTATGAGCATGAGAAAAGGCAATCCAGATGAATAACATTAAAGTGCGGTCACAAACTCTAATTTTTAATGGAAATCGTTTAATGATAGTTGTTTAATCAATTAATTTGAAGATTTCCAATCAAGAAATGATCGAGAATACAATTGACAAAAATGAATACATTAATGCTTGTGAAGCAAACTAAGTGTATTGGACAAAAAGTTCCACAACTGAACTTAGAATGGTTCCTAGTATCATTAGTCATGTGGTAATGTATTATCATAACAATGGAGTGCAACAAAAGCAAAGGAACTAAGGTCTCATAAGAAATCAAAAACACATATTACTTTATTATCTCTTTATCTGAAAGATAGTCAGAAGTATTTGAGTAAATAAGAGAGTAGACACAAATTATAATATAAAGAATCCACACACTAAAGCACTTTCCCAACGAAAGTTTAATCGCCATCTTGACAAGATGAGAATAAGATTCAGAAGCGAATGAATTTAGTGCAAGTGGGAGATTGAAAGTATGATGCTCGTCTAGCCACTCGGGTTTGACCTGATAGAGTCTGAATCAATCTTGATTTGTATAAGCTATCAACTAAATAAATACTTTGTATTTAAATGAGCATTTATTCTATCATATTAATTGTCATTATGTTGGAAATGACATTGTAGGCATATTGTATGACATACTTGACATACTCAGTGAGATCCATGTAGCTTGCTTGTCGTTTAAGATAAAAAATTGTTCATAGTCATAGGATTGTCATAATGAGATAATGGCAATCCTAAAAACTTATAACATGTGTTATCCTCTTCAAGAGAGAAATGATGTTCTTATTATTCCATGGTTGCATATGATTTTGATAATGACTTATGTATGCGAAGAATAAATCAAATTGAATTGAAAACATTGACTAACATGTTTTACTAGATTCTTTGAATTATTATTTGAGGAGTCAATTTAAGAATTGATGAATTTTAGATCTTGTTTATATACTTATCAATAAAATTGAATTGGTATTCAAAAGATAAAATTTAATAAGAACTTATAAAATCTTGAATGAAATATAATATTGATTGAATTTGAGCCGAAACTTCTTCTGACTTCACTATTAATTATGTATTTTTCATGAACGAATTAGGTGACATGCTATACATGGTTGGAAAGATTGGGATGTCTATTTTCAAACCCAAATGGAAAATCACAATTCAAAGTCATGATGAAAATATTATGGCATATTTAGTCAAGCATATACAATATGATAGAATGCTCGAATATGCAGTAATATCATCTTGTGGAACTCTGTGAGGGTGAATTTGGTGGAGTTAGGAAATGGTACATACCTTTTTAAGAAGCCCATAATTCAACTTTTCAATGAAAAGCACCTCACATCATTCTAAGGTCGGATGCAAAAGTTATTCAAGTTTAAGTGACAGGTGTTCAGGAGAACATATTTGAGAATAAAAGTTATGACAAGCATTTAATGTGTCCCAAATGGCTAGATTATGTGCCAAAGGGCTATTTTTATTTTTAAGCCCTTAAAATGGATTCTTTATGGCTGAGGGAAGGTACCCTATCATCTATACTTGAGAGACAAAGTGCAAGAACACTTTAGTTATTATTTTCATCTCTTTCATGAGTGCTTCTCATTTGCGAGCAAAAAAACCTTGTAATATTATTCTTTCACTTGAACTATCACTTTCATATATAACTCTAGAGAGATTATACTTGTAAGGTTAATGATCAAATCATTGTAAGGGGTTCGGGTATGAGAATCTTAAGCTTGTGAGATTTAAGCGGTTGAGTTGGAGAGAGCTTAGTAAAACTCTTATAAGGTTACAACCATTTGGAAGCTTGAGTTGTAAAGGTTCGATTTTTGCCCATAAGAAGAATCAGAATAGTGGAAAATCTATAGAGGAGCTCGGAATGGACATAAGCATGAGTTTGGTTGAACCACTATAAATCTTGTGTTTGTACTTCTATATTCCTTAATCTTCTTATCTAGTGCTTAATTTCAATTGTTCTTTTCTAACAATTTTATGGTCACTTTACCTATATAATAAGAATTTTGATTGATTAGAATTAGAACTCTTGAGGTTTTCGGAAATAGTTTTTTATTCATTTTTTAACTTTCGTAAAGAAAATGCTAACATTTTAATTAAACCAATTCACTCCTTCCCCCCCACCCCCCCTCCCATTAAGTTCACTTATTCTAGTGTGCTAATAATTGGTATCGGAGTCTGGTCTCTTTTTTTATAGGCTTAACATCCTATAGTGAGATCTTGGACATGGCACTCAATAATTTCAAAATGATTAACGGAAAAAGTTCAACAAAGCTACCCTAATTCTATTGAACCAATCACAACGTTTGGAAGACAAGGATAACATGATATCCAATGCAACATTTTACGATATAGTGGATGTGTGTAAGGAAACGAATTACGAAATCTAAAGAAGATGGTTGGGACAAATGGTTTGGTGCTGAAAAGAAGAAAGCTGAAACAAATGCTAAGGTGTTGCACATGATTTTTTGTGCCCACACTCCAAATGTCTTAAGTCAAGTCTCTTCTTGCATGCCAAGGAGGTTCGGGACAAATTAGAAACCACGAACGAACGGTACCGCTCAAGTGAAGGAAACAAAGATAAATCTTCTTGTTCATGATTATGAGTTATTCAAGATGAAACCGGAAGATAATATTACTCAAATGATCTCTAGATTTGAGGAAATCTTGAATAGATTAGCATCCTTGAGGAAGAATTACACAAATGGAGAAAATGTGAGGAAAATCTTCGGGAGCTTGCCAAGCTCTTGGGAACCTAAATTAATGGCTATTGAAGAAGTAAAAGATTTGAACTCATTGAAACATCATGAACTCATGTGAACTCTTATAACCCATAAATCAAGAAAATGAGAGGTGAAGAGGAAGAGTCAAGCAAAAAGAAAGGAAAGTTGATAGCTCTAAAAGCTTCATCAACTAGTGATGAGAGTGATGAAGAAGAACTTTCCCTCTTGACTATAAAAGTTCCAATCAATCTTGAAGAAGAAAAAGTTTCACAAGAATTCGAAATTCGATAGGAACTATAACAAAGAAGACACAACTTCATAGAATTTTATCAAATGTGTTGAATCCAAAAAGGTGGGACATATGCTTGCATCCAAGTAACTCAAGCGGATTGAAAATAAGTTCAAAGCAAGAAAAAATCTTGCATCATGGAGCAATGAAGATTCAAGTGATGACGAATCCCATGAAATGGAAATGGCTAACATATGCTTCATGGCTAAGGAAGATCATCTTGAGGTACTACACCCATCTAACTATTCCTATAATTTTGATGATGATAATTTTGATGAAGATGACTTATTAAATGTTTTTAATGGATTAATGGAATCTTTAGTTCTAGAGAAGAATAAAACAAATAAGCTTTTGAAACGAGAAAAGGAACTCATCTTTCAACTTGATGAAACAAAATTTGTTTTGAAAAGTTTAAGTGTTGACAATGAATCCTTAAAGGAGTATGATTCTTTGCAAAAGAAAAAATGATTATTTGACCTTAAGTTTGCAAAATTTTGTCGATGGAAAAAAATAATTTGACAAACTTCTTGGAAGCCAAGGAAGTGTTTATAATAAAGCCAGTTTAGGGTATGAACCGTCCTTGAAAGTTAAAAGTTTTGAAAAATTTTGTGTCCAAAATACTGATGAAGTCAAACCCTCATTTAGATGTTTTTGTTGTTGCAAAGTAGGACATATAACTTCTCTTATTTTCTTAAAAATAATATTATTAAGAAAATCAAACAGGTATGGGTTCCTAAAGGAACCTTGAGAACTAGACCAAACCAAGTATGGGTACTAAAGGCATCAATTTGGGTTGTATTATTTATAAGTACAAAGTCGAAACAAATGATACTTGGATTGTGAATGCTCTTGGCACATGACCGGTGGCAAAATTCAAGTCTTCTCTCATGAGCTTAAAAAAGGTGGTAAAGTAAATTTTAGAGATAATTCAAATGGAACTATTTTTGGAAAAGGTTAAGTAGGTTTGAAATATATTAAAATGATGATGTGTTATATGTGGATGGTTTGAAACATAATCTACTTAACATAAGTCAACTATGTGATAAAGGTCATAAAGTGTCTTTTGAATCAAATATTTGCATAGTAACTAATAAGAGTTCTAATAATGTAAGGTTCATAGGAAAAAGAAATAGAAATGTGTATGTTGTTGATTTGAATGCCTTGGATGGTGATACTTGCTTGGTAGCTATGAATCTTAATTAATAATGGATATGACATAAAAGGTTTGGACATGCTAGCTTAGATTTGATTGCTAAATTATCTAAGAAAGAGCATGTTAGAAGACTTCCTAAAATCAAATTTGAAGTTGATCATGTTTGTGATGCTTGCATAAAAGGTAAGCAAACTAAAATTTCTTTCAAGTCCAAAAATGAAGTAATAACTACTAGACCTCTACAATTTATTCTTATAGATATATTTAGATATACTAGGACATCTAGTCTTGGTGGTAAAAATTATGGTTTAGTATTTGTTGATGATTTTTCTAGATTCACTTGGATATATTTTCTTGCTCATAAATATTAAGTTTTCAAAATTTTGTAAATGTTTTAAAGAAAATTTAATATGAAAAGGGTTTCTCTCTTTCTAGTGTAAGGAGTTTGAAAATGAGAACTTTGAATTGTTTTGTAATGAAAATGGTTTAGATCATAATTTTTCTTCCCTAGGAACACGACAACAAAATGATGTTTAGAAAGAAAAAATAGATCTCTCTTACATATGTTTAGGACAATGTTACTTGAAAATAACTTACCAAATATTTTTGGGCAAAAGCTATTCATACCGCTTGTTATAATATTCTAAACCGTGTTTCCATAAGGCCCATTTGAAAGAAAACACCATATGAATTTTACAAAAAAAAAAAATCTAATATTGCATATTTTCATACGCAAATATTTTATGTTAAATAATTGAAAGTATTCTTTAAGAAAATTTGACTCTAAAAGTGGTGATGAAATATTTGTAAGATATTCAACACATAGCAAAGCATATAGGATAAAAGGACATTACTTGTTGAAGAATCTATATATGTCATTTTTTATGAAGCCAACTCATCTTGTGCAAAGAATTTGGATATTGATGAAGATGATATAGATAGAAGAGTTAAAGATTTTACTATCAAGGAGAATAATGATGGGAACAAAATTGAGGATGAACAAGATCTTAAAGCGGAATGAACCAATTCTTTCAAGAAAAAGAAAAGATCTTTTTCAAAATGAGATCTTCTTCAAAGAGTAATATAATAGTTTAATTAAGAAATTAATGTGAGTGTGTTGCTTTTATTTTAAATATTGAACCTAAAAATATCTTGAATGTGAATGATGAATTTTGGGTGATTGCCGAAGAACTTGATATCTTTTTAAAAGAAAAAAAGAAAAGAAAGTTTGACAGTAAAAAATTAAGTGGTCATTTTTTACCTCCTGACTTAGATCATTATTCAATCAAAGGCCCACATTCAAACTAAAGTCACTTTATTTATTAAAAACAAAATTTAAAACTCCACTCTGCTAAAAGTTGTACTTACCGTCTGCTCCTTACTGGCCAGTTTGGCCGTTTTTCTATAAAACCCTACCACACTGACAAACCCAAGAAGACTAGGAAAGATTAAAAAACAGCCTCATCAGTCATCACTCTACTCTTTCCTTCTCCTCACCTACTTCACTCTACGGTCTTTCTCACCTCCAACTCTCAAATCTTAAAGCCATGGCAGCACTTGATCTAATCAAGTCCCTTCTCTCCTTCACTCTCTTCACCCTCTTATTCTCACACATTTCAGGTAATTGTGCTATCTCTCTCTCTCTCTCCCCCAATCTATTTACTTGTAACATACATTGACTAGATCCAAACTCCCTAAATCCTCATCTCCTAAGTATTTGTCATTTACTTGCTCATAGCTAACTACAACTCACATTTTTGAAGCCCTTCAAAATTTGTTTATTCTTTATAAATAATAATAATAATAATAATAAGGAAAGAAAATGTGGCCATGTTGTTCTAATTTACCAACTGTCTGATTAAAAATTAAATGACTGACATTTGTGAGTCTAAATTTTAAACTATGTTTAAGATCTTAAACAGATGTTTTATGCTGCAAATTTGATTAATCAATTAATTGATTAATATTTTCTACATATTTTTTACAGCATCAATCTCAACCACAATAATCACCTTCTACAACAAATGCACGCACCCAGTCTGGCCAGGCATCCAACCCAGCGCCGGCCAGCCCATACTCGCCAAAGGCGGCTTCAAGCTCCCACAAAACAAAGCCTACTCTTTCAACCCCCCCACACTCTGGTCCGGCCGCTTCTAGGGCCGGCACGGCTGCGCCTTTGACCCCACCACCGGCCGTGGCAAGTGTGCCACCGGTGACTGCGGAGGCTCGCTCTTCTGCAACAGCCTCGGCGGCTCACCACCCGCCACATTGGCTGAAATCACCCTAGGACACGACCAAGATTTCTATGACGTCAGCCTCGTAGATGGCTACAACCTTGCCATATCTATAATGCCGTTTAAAGGGTCAGGGAAATGCAGTTATGCGGGCTACGTTAGCGACCTGAACTTGATGTGCCGGTCGGGTTGCAAGTACGATCCAGCGATAATAGGCGAGTGGTGGCATGTAAGAGCGCGTGCTTCGCGTTTAACTCACCGAGGTATTGCTGCACTGGCAGCTTCGGAAGCCTTAAGTCGTGTAAGTCGACGGCATATTCGAGGATTTTCAAGGCAGCTTGTCCTAAAGCTTATTCATATGCGTATGATGATCCTACTAGCATTGCAACTTGCACTGGTGGCAACTATTTGGTCACTTTCTGCCCCCACCGCCACTGAACGGCAGGAGGGGCGCACTCTCTCTCTCTCCCCCTTTAAATATATGATAATGGGATTTAATGGGATTTGTAGAGGGTTTTAATTTTTTTTTTTTTTTGTTATTGATGGGAAAACTCTCTTATGTGCTTATGGGACCTATGGAAATGTTGTTGCTTTATTGGATGATTGTGTATGAGATATTTGACTCTTAAACTTAGGGGATGAGCTATGTTTAAATTTTAAATTTTTAGTATCCATGGAAAGAATCGACCGGATTTCTAGAAAGGGTATCCATTTTTAGTGCCCCTCCTAACTCTACTGGATTTCAAACTTTCCATCTCCCTAGTGCCCCACAGCTCTTTATTTTTTATTATTTCAATATTTTTTTCTCGGGAAGGGCTGACGGATTGAGCTAGTTACTCAAGCCTAAACTGTAATACTAAAATTTTGGTTTCAGTCCATTTGTTTGCACACTTTCTCTTATTTGTGTAGACTGGAGGGCGCGGGCGCAAGGCGAATAAGAAATATATGTTAAAAAATATAACCATTATACCTAAATAGAAAGATAAAAAGACTTGAAGATTAAATTACCAAGACTTTGAAAATATAAAAACGGTAATTTAAATTGTAATGAAATGAAATGTGAAATAATTGAAGATAAAAAAATAAAGTACATAGATAAATATACGTAAACTAAAGGGAAGGTAAATAAATGTGAATTAATTTTAAATCACAGGATAAAATAAAATTATTTCATTAAATTAAAGACTTGTTATCGTAATGAAAATGGATATGATATGATTACAAAGTGAAAGAAGAAGTAAGAATGTATAACGAATTATATTAGTTTTGAACACTAAGTTTATTGAGCGATTAATTTAAAAGAAGTATGCGAATTTGTGTGCCGAGTTGAGAGTTTGAGTATCAAGAATACTCAATGGATCACGCAAGCAGTAGGTCTACTATTGATGTAAAAAACGTGCAAATAGCAAAACATAGAATTCGCGAATGCACGATCCTCGGGTTAATTGATCTGTCCTAAAAAAAGGGTAATATGCAGGCGTGCCATAAATGAAAATATTTCGAAATAATGGTAATTTACATTGCGATAATACAAGTTGCGGATAAAGTAAAAATGATAAGATAAAGTGTAGTAAGTTAAAACGCAAATATACTAAAGGTAAGATAAATAAAGCATACATTAAATTAAAAGGTAATGTAAAGTAAACTGTATAATTTAAATGTGCGATAAGTTAAAAAGCATTAAAATTGAAGAAGGCATTGCATTAAAATAATGACATTGTACAGTAATGGAAAAGATCTGACTTAGTTACAGAGCGAAAGAAGTAAGATAGGATGCTTAATAGTTTATACCAGATTTGGATACTAAATCTACTGACAAGGAATAAAACAGCAAGTAAGAAGCTAATTATAGAAAGTGGGTTATGAGTGTCAGGATCGGGCATTGAACCTCGAAAGAGCTTTAGTGTGTTGAGCCTTGGAAGTTGCATTGCCCCTTTGGGGTGTTTTGATGGTGGCCTGTTTTGTGATTTTAACTTTGATGAAAGTTGTTATATATAGACAATTGAAGACTTGGCGGCCAAGTAACTCAGAATTTTCGGAAAAAGCCTCTCTGGTTCAGAATTTACAGTTTAGTTTTCTGAAAATGTCTTTTCTAGTGTTGGACCTCTTGAATTAGTTAACCAAAACTTTCCCTTTGCAACTAGACCCATTTCTATTTGTAGAGAGACCTCTGAATTTGCTTGAAACCCTTGGAATTAGTCAGTCGGCTAAGAATCAACCGACTTATGGGCTTCATGATCTCAGGTAGGCCAAGATTGTTCGTCCAACATTAGCTACCCGGTCAAGCCCTTCTAGCCGACTAGCGGCCATGGTCGACCAGCTTGTGGTTGGCCACCCGACCTTCTTAGTTTGTCGATTGGTCAGTCCCTTGGTTGACTCGGTCATGTTTTTTGTCTACTTTGTCTCTTTTCCTATTTGTGCTATTTCCCTATTTGAATATTCCATTAACGAAGTTTCCTTGATTGGGTCAAAATGTGAATTTTGGCATCAATATATACCCCCCATTATTTTTTTTTATTGTGTATTCTGAAAGTAATAGGAATAAAGGACACGATGTCTTTATATATTTGGCCTAATACCACTTTATTTTGGTCAAATTTAATATCATGTCAGCCCCTAGTGGAGAAAGCGACCCTTCAGAGCTTACGGTTTAATCGAAAAGCTCTTTCGGCCTTTCTTCTCAACAAACTTCTTTTGTTTCTCTTGAGCAAGATGAAGCCACTAGGTAGTTCAAAAGTTTAGAGTTTGGCCATACATTTGAGCATCTCACGATTTAAAGGCTACATCATCCGAGCTTACTTACATTGGAAGCAACTCCTTTTATGCTAAAGCTTGAGTCTTTTCTCTTGCAAGGCTTTGACTCTACACCTAGACCCTAGCCTTAAAGAGATTTTGACGAAGCTAGAGGGTGTAGTTTATTCCTAACAAGCCTCTAACTAGATAAGGGTTAAGTTTAAGAGGATTGTCCATGAGAAAAGGAGGCTTATCTCTCTCCACAAAGAGCAATTTGAGATAAACGTAGAAGCTGTCAACTGATACTTCAACCCATGACTTGGGACTCCACACCATGAATCAAAGGAAGTCGTGGATCTAAAAGTTCCCATGAGAAGTTTGAGCAACTGAATAATGAGCACTTGGTCCTTTCGATCTAAATAGCCGATTTGGAGGCTCAGATCATCACTCTTTGCGATCATTGATTTGACATTCATGTAGCACTCGATGAAAGTTTTAGAATTTGCAGTGGTTTAATCAATGATATGAACCGATCAGTGAAGGAACTTGCTCAAGCTCAACCTGTCGTTCAACGTCATTAAGATGCTCTAAAGACTGCGACATAAATTCTAGCTAGTCTCGAACCATCAGGGAACAGTCTTCAGGATCTTTTGCAAACTTTAAAGATGAACGGCATGTAGGCCGCTCTCTTTTAGTCTAGTTTTCTGGCCAATTTTCGTATAATCGGCTAATTATTGTTTCCTTATTTGTATGAATTTTATTTCATTGCCGATTTTATTAAGAATTGATTTGAAGTGAATGACGTTCATTATGATATTTTCCAATAAACCGTTTTGTAATAAAGTTCACATGTTTTTGCATGTTTGATCAAAAATTTGGTTGCTAAGGGCCGAATAATTGCATTTATTCCAAAAATCTCTAGAATATCCCAAAAAATCATATTTCCAGTTGGTTTTCAGCTTAGAAACTGCCCCACCCAACCTGTTTTAGTCGCGTAAAGTGGCCTATCTTCCCCCGGGCTCTCGACTGCTCATTGGGTTGGCCAGCATGGTCGGCTAGCATGGTCAACCAATGCTTGGGTGGGATGTTGGTTGCGGTTTGATCTCAGCCGTCCACTTTTCCTTTCTTTGCTACTTTTTCTATAAAAAAGTCCCTACCTCCTTCCAAACCTCATAATTTCCTGTCAAACTTTTCCTCTACTCTATTCTCTCTCAATAAAAGGAAAAACCCCACTCCTTGGGAGAAAGTGTTGCATAGGGCCAATGAAGTTGCTACTCTCTTTGCTCAGAACCCTCTCCTGGTTGATTACAACTTTGTTACTTTTGTGAGAATCGGCAAAGGTATGACCCTCAGACCTTGAATTAAGGGTAAAAGGAATAACATTCCCCACTGGGACACTTATCCTTTTAATGGATGGTTCCGATTTGAGGGTGATGAGATTGATAAGACCATTTCTTCGGTTCTAAACTTGAAGAGTTGGCCTTCTCTAGCTCCTACGGTTTGGTCGGGCTGGAAAGACCAGCTCACGCATTTTTACCTACCCCTGTGGCAATCCGCCAAACTAGCCAAGTTTATAGACTTAACTAGAGAGATTTTTATATAAGACGCATGTATTTTCTTGTCAGCCATGAGCTTCTAGTCCCCCTTGTATAATTGTTTCGGCTTTCCCCACAAGCCAATGACTATCACCACTTTATATATTGCTGCTATCACCGACCTTCTAATTGAAGGTGCAATGTCGAGGGCCAATCTTCCTAACAACACTGTTGATTTCCCTAAATTGAAGAAAGGAGTTTGATATTGGGCAATTCAAGAACGAACATATGGGCGATTAGGTGACCGATTAGGAGCACATAGCCTTCATGATGGTTCTCCTTTGTAGATTTATGTTATGCATACCTAGTTATCCTTCTATCAGTGAGTTGCTCCCTCTATCCATGGCTTTAATCCTAGGTGACCGTTACTCACTTTTGTCATTCGTGTTGGGATATCCTTATCGGGGTTGTGGTGAGATGGTAGACAATCCTTTTGCTAAAGTCAGCCGACCCTTCTAGATACTTCAACACTGGTTGTACTTTCATTTTTTGGCACTTTTCCTAAGGATGCCTCCGGTCACTAATGCGTTGGCTTCCTGCTGAGCTCCTCTTACTAGATATTTGGGCTTTGGCATGGCCTTTAGCTTTTACTTTTAGTATCTCTATGAGATTAGCTTATCAGATCCTGGTGCTCATATATTTTTCAGTCTATTTCATCAACGGCTGGTGGGACAAGATTGGTTTAGGAAAGATTCTAACCTATCAGATCGATGATATGCCTTTATCTTATAGTAGGTTGGGATCTTCTGATAGGTTTCACATGCTCTAAGTCGTATAGCTACAAGTGCACTTTCAAGCTCTACTTTCTAGCAATGACAGCCAAGAAAATCTTATTTACTTAGCATGTTCCATTGCCACCGACCTTCATGGTTAATGTTGACCTCCAGCAGTGACGCCTCTTCCTTCATGTTGAGGATGTTGCCATGGTAGTAGCAGCCATTGATACTCGACTATCGCAGTTTTAGATGGCATATTGTCGGGATCCGAGTACACCTATATCTTCTCTGTTATTTGGCTAGTGGAGTCACTCAATGGCTGAGCACTTCCTTTCGACTTGCGACGCCATCCTTGAATAGCCATAAATGCACCTTTATGAGCATTATTGCTTCAGTTCGTAAGGTAATGACTCTATTCGTTATGACTTATGCACATGTCTACCTTCTCATGACTAACACTCTTATTTTATAGCTCAAAAGTCAACGCGACTCCAATTGATGTTCACTCAGACGCGAACTTGGATTTCCATACCATTTTGGCTAGTACTAAGGTAATAAACTTTTCTTATTTCATTTTATGCATAACCCACTATTCTACTTACATTCATTCTCTTGACAGAAGGCATGTACTATTGGAAACAAGCAACAAAGACCAGCTATCTGGACTTGTTTCTCCTCTTATTCCATGGAGTGTCCCGTGTTAGATGCAATAGACACCAAGATGATCATTGGCGGCCTTATTAGATCGGATGTGGCAGATACCAATAACTTTGTAGCTCTGGTGATTGATTGCATTCTAGGGAACCATTGAGGCCGATTTTGAAGGAGTTATGGCAGTGACCTTAAAGGTTACATTGGTTATCAAACTTTTCGATGAGAGTCCTCTTCTCATCTTGACATGCCAGCCATCTAGGCTCGTATTGAGGTGTTCGTGCGACTTCCGATTTCTGAGGCTATCGGAATACTCTTCTGCATGATGCTTTTACTGGCATCAGTAGACTTCTTGCCTAGGAGGAACCTACTTCTCATAAGTTTGGCTACTTGAGATCGAAGTAGAGCATCCTCCCAGAGAACTTTCATTATGGGATAATGGGCGGCCTTTGACACTATCGTGACCAAGCTATCCATCCAACTAGAGGCAGTTTAGCTTGAGCAAGCTATATGGACCGAGTCTCAGGCCGAGCTAGTTTGACAATGCATTGAGTTTGAGAGATTTATAGAAGACTTCATATCATAGATGACTGATGCCAAGCCGTGTCTAGAGACGGAGTTGATCTATCTCATATTGTCACTAGGCTAACCTACTGTAATATCCCATTCAACTATTTCCCGTAATTAGATTAATTTTGTAGTCTAAATATTATCAGGAGTATATTTAGATTAATAATTAAGACTTACATATGATAAAGATTAAGATATAGATCGTAAAAGTATAAGGTAAAAAGTCCCTAATAGTAATAGTAAAGGGAATTTGTGGGTGTTGCTGACTCACCCACCTCAAGCTACAACTTCTTATAGTACATACAATTTCATTTATCTTCAATGGTTAGTAAATTTCTCACCACTGGAATTATCCCATGCGAAATTTCAAACGAAACTCAAGGATTTCCTTCCTTTCTCTATAATCCAGAATCATTAAAAGTTGAAAGTAAGAATTCTAACGTACGTCTTAGTTGTTGATGTTTATTTGAAGATTAATTAACCAAAAGTTGAGTTGAGATTTAAGAATACATCTAGACCTCTTGCAATAATATATTTTTCTCTTCATAATTTCAACCTCGAATTCGTTATTATTTGTCTTATGTAGAGTCGAGTAATCTGGAACCAATATATATATATATATGTTATGGATTTTTGAAGTTAATATGAATGGCTTGACATACTTGATGCCTCAATGTACTCAGCGCCTCCAATATGCGACGTACTCAACACCTCGACGTACTCGATGCCTTGATGTACTCGACGCCTCGTCATACTCAATGTCTCTAATATGAGACGTACTCAACATCTCCAATATGCGACGTACGTGACACCTCAATGTACTTGACGTCTCGACGTACTCCAGGCCTCGATGCCTTGAGGTCTACTATATCAGCAATAAAACTGTTTAGATGGATTAAAGGTTATTGAATAGTAGAGAATAATGAATACTCCTTATAAACATTATATACATCAAGTAGTATAGTTGAGTTAGTTTTAACTGGGATATAATAAATGCATGGTAAATAGTTAAACGATGTTTGTAAAGTTGTTTGATGCCTTAAATTAAATTATGTGTTTTAAGTATAATTGAGAATAACTCTCTTACTAAGATATATGCATGCTTGGTTAGGTTAGGAGCTGGCCCTAAAACTGAAGGATTTCAAGAAACTCTTACAAAATATTACCTACGTCAAGTAAGTAAAGTCTCACCTCCAACATAAGTATGTTCATTGTTTGTTCAACTTTAGAGTGATGATATTGATATGAATGCAATATAGCATGCTGAAAATTAAGTTGATAAAACTATATTGCGTGGTGCTGTGTTTTTGTATATCATGTTGGAATTGAGTTTATATTACTTGAATATATACCTTTTCCAAAAAGTATTGAATGCACCACTAGTTTTCATGCGAGGATAGCCAAGAGAAATGTTATGCTTTTAGTTGATTAGTGTGGTGCTTGAAATGGCATAAGCATAACATTATAGTGAGATGCTGCTTGGTAAGGGCGGACTGAGCAGAATCGCATACCTCAGAGATTTTTATTCAACCAAGTCTGACTAAGAGAGGTTATTGATCCTAGATGTGATCTGATTAGGGTAGACTGAGCAGAGTCACTGATCTTAGATATTATTGGTCATAGAGGACCATAGATAACAGTATTGTCGGGGACAACATCCTTAGGACCCATATCAGTAGAATAAGAGCATCTCATTTGCATAAGATTATTTATAAGAATTTTCAGAGCTATCCAATCAAGTTGTTTTAAAATGTATTTGAAATATGTTAGCTCATAGTAGTTTCTTGTGTTGTAGGTAAGCAAAAGGGAAAGTCAATAATTTTGTGATTGGGTGAATAAAGTATGATCGACCTGGTGTGGAGTACATATTCGCCCGACCTGTGGTGAGACAAGAAAGTTTAAGAATATATTTTAGGGAGTCCTTTAAACGTATTTTGAGAAGCTTTTAAAAGCATAACTTTGCTCTATTACCAAAGTTGTAAATATTATCATGGTTACATATTATGTACATAAATTATATATATAACGTACTATGTGTTCTTTTAATATCGTTGTTGAGATAGATTTAAACAAATTTTTAAGGAAGTTCAATTTTTTTGTATCTTTATCGAAGGATTCCAAGTTAGTTATGTAATGCTCCTACTGGTTATATTTAAATAAAAATAAAAGTAAATATTTTCTCGAAGGCATTTGATAAGCAATATAGCTAGTAGGAGGTTATTACACCGATCGAGTTTTGATATGGACTGGCACCGTAGAGGAGGTAGAGCGAGAGCTAGAGATGACATAGGCCGCATGGAGCATCGTCCAGACATTTTCCTTCCCCACACTGCTTTATTCACTTTGTTTAGTGTATTGTAATTTTATGACTTGTTACCCTTTTAGGTCGGCAGGGCCAATCCTCTTATAAAGTTTTTGTTAGTTCGGCCAAATGATCGTCCTTTAATGGATATTTTTGACTTTTTATTGTTGCATGCACTTCATTTATTATGTATGGTCAAAACTTTCGCCTTTACTCATGGACTTTCATAGATAGTCGGGACATAACGCTTTAGATAAAATCCGTTAATCAACATATATTACGCTACGCCTTCTAGGCTTTCTAACCAGTAAGTAATGTTAGAAAATGTTTGTGACACTCGAAAAGGTCTTTCCCAATTGGGAGCCTCTTTTCCATAAGCTTTTGAAACACCCGTTTGTCTGATTGGTAATAATATCTTCTAGACCAGATCCCCTATTGCAAATAACTTGACTCTTACCCTTTTGTTGTAGGCTCTGACAACCTTATTTTTATGGGTCGTCAGAGCATTCAATGCATCTGATCTCTCTCCTTCTAGATCTCTTAACTCAATATGCATTGGCAATACATCATCGTGACTATATACTAATGAGTATGGTGTTGTGAATGGTTGGTCCTAGAAGGTTCTGCGAAGAACTTGGATTCTTCTTGATCATCTTTTTAATCATATCGATCTCCACTTTGTTAGTTGTCTCGGCACCTAGCCATTAGCCTATGCATAATAAGGTGTTGAATTGATTGACTTGAACCCATGTTCTTTAGTGAACTTAGCTATACCACCAGTGAAAATGATGGTGTTATTGGTAGTAATGGTCTCTAGGACCCCAAACCAATAGATGATCATTTCCTTTAGGAATTCTATAACCTCCATTGCAACTAAGATCTATGTGTGATGCTTACTTGATCCAGGATATATTTGACTAATCACATTGATAGCCCAACCTCTGAACGACCAAGGCTTAATAATTGATTGCATTCCTAGTGCTGGTTGCCTCTAGATTGGTCCACACCTTTAACAACTCTTACATCCCTTTGAATATTTTTTGCAATCTTTTAGGATAGTCGGCCAATAAAAGCTGTGACGCCTAATTAGCCAACACATTTTCCATCTGGCTTGGTGGGATCAACAAATTTTGTTATGAACCTTTTTCATGATCTATATGCCTTCGATAAACTCAAGACATTTGAAAACCAGATCGTTATGGCCTTGCCGAAATAGCTCGTTATCTATCAGAGTATAGTTGATAGCTAATCATTGGAGTTTGATCGGGAAAATCCCATCTAGATATTGAAGGTATTTGATGAGAGACGATCGCTAATAACTCGCCTCTAGGTTCTCTATGTCAAAGATCAAAAGTCGAATGTGCTTAAAAGTGAGAATCAGATGGTTCCATTTATAGACAGTCACTATCTTTGAAGATCCATCTAATATGCTTAAGCCAGATGCTAAATGCGCTATGTCATAGCTTCCACATTAAAATATTGAGAAAATGGTTTAAATCCCACTCAAATTCTTCTAGGATCTAGATTGCAATGGCAAAATACTCTATTAATCCGGGGTTCATGCACTTGTAATCTACTAATATTTTTTGAACCACCGATTAAGAGTCATGAACGATCACTATCAAGTCGCTAGAAAGACGTACATAGTATGTGGTCCTTCTAGCTCAACTTTCCCTACCTGAATACAATTCCCATATGGACTATTCGATGCGAAGTACTTCAAACTCATCATTGTAATCGTTTGGTAAACGTTCGGAGGGGTAGTCGGCTAAGAAATTGGCTAAGGCTTAGCCTTCAATTGAATTCTGTAGCATGTATTGTAAACTAAACTCGGCTAATGTGTGGGCCCATTTAACCAAGTTTCGCTTAAGGATCGACCGAGATAGGAGATACTTCATAAGATTGGTCCGTGCTATGACCAAAACATACATATTCATCAGGTAGTCCTAAACTTATCTGACAGTGAAATATAGAGCTAGACATAATTTCTCGATTGAAGTATAACACCTCCGTAGGAGTCAATACTAGGATGAGATAGTAAATGGCTTAGTCGCATCTAGCATCATTTTCTTGAGCAAAGAGGTAGCCAATAGATTTAGCGGTTGCTAAAACATACAATATCATTTTCTTGAAAAGCAAGTTTTGTGCATAAGTTTCAAATGATCATTGCAAGGAAAGTGTGCTTTAGTCTAACCTTAAAATCATTTGAATGAGTCATTTCAAGTCAATAACATATTTCAAAGCAATCCGAACGAATTCTATTTTCGCACTTCAAACGCAAGTTTTGTGCATAACTTTCAAATAATCACTGCAAAGAAAGTGTGCATTAGTTTAACCTTAAAATCATTTGAATGAGTCATATTAAGTCAATAACTTATTTCAATGCAATTCGAACGAATTCTATTTTCGCACTTGAAACGCAAGTTTTGTGCATAAGTTTCAAATGATCATTGCAAGGAAAGTGTGCATTAGTTTAACCTTAAAATCATTTGAATGAGTCATTTCAAGTCAATTAGTTTAACCTTAAAATCATTTGAATGAGTCATTTCAAGTCAATTAGTTTAACCTTAAAATCATTTGAATGAGTCATTTCAAGTCAATAACTTATTTCAAAGCAATTCGAACGAATTCTATTTCCGCACTTCAAACTCAAGTTTTGTGCATAACTTGCAAATGATCATTGCAAGGAAAGTGTGCATTAGTTTAACCTTAAAATCTTTTGAATGAGTCATTTCAAGTCATTAACTTTTTTCCAAGCAATTCGAACGAATTATATTTTCGCACTTAGGAAACAAGTTTTGTGCATAACTTGCAAATGATCAATGCAAGGAAAGTGTGCATTAGTTTAACCTTAAAATCATTTGAATGAGTCATATTAAGTCAATAACTTATTTCAATGCAATTCGAATGAATTCTATTTCCGCACTTCAAACACAAGTTTTGTGCATAACTTGCAAATGATCATTGCAAGGAAAGTGTGCAATGTTTAACCTTAAAATCATTTGAATGAGTCATTTCAAGTCATTAACTTATTTCCAAGCAATTCGAACGAATTATATTTTCGCACTTCGAAAACAAGTTTTGTGCATAACTTGCAAATGATCAATGCAAGGAATGTATGCATTCGTTTAACTTTAAAATCATTTCAATTAGTGATTTCAAGTCAATATCGTATTTCGAAGCAGTGTGAACGAATTCTATTTTCACACTCCAAACAGAAGTTTCGTGGAAAACTTTTAAATGATCATTGCAAGGATAGTGTGCATTAGTTTAACCTTAAAATCATTTGAATGAGTCATATTAAATCAATAACTTATTTCAATGCAATTCGAACGAATTCTATTTCCGCACTTCAAATGCAAGTTTTGTGCATAACTTTCAAATGATCATTGCAAGGAAAGTGTGCTATAGTCTAACCTTAAAATCATTTGAATGAGCCATTTCAAGTCATTAACATATTTCAAAGCAATTCGAACGAATTCGATTTTCACACTTCAAACGCAAGTTTTGTGCATAACTTTTAAATGATTATTGCAAGGAACGTGTGCTTTAGTTTGACCTTAAAATTATTTGCATGAGTCATATCAAGTCGATAACTTATTTCAAAGCAATTCAAACGAATTCTATTTTCGCACTTCAAACACAAGTTTTGTGCATAACTTGCAAAAGGTCAATGCAAGGAAAGTGTGCATTAGTTTAACCTTAAAATCATTTGAATGAGTCATTTCAAGTCAATAACTAATTTCAAAGCAATTCGAACGAATTCTATTTTCACACTTCCAACGCAAGTTTTGTGGATAACTTTTAAATGATTATTGCAAGGAAAGTGTGGTTTAGTTTGACCTTAAAATTATTTGAATGAGTCATATTAAGTCAATAACTTATTTCAAAGCAATTCAAACAAATTCTATTTTCGCACATCAAACACAAGTTTTGTGCATAACTTGCAAATGATCATTGCAAGGAAAGTGTGCATTAGTTTAACCTTAAAATCTTTTGAATGAGTCATTTCAAGTCATTAACTTTTTTCCAAGCAATTCGAACGAATTATATTTTCGCACTTAGGAAACAAGTTTTGTGCATAACTTGCAAATGATCAATGCGAGGAAAGTGTGCACTAGTTTAACCTTAAAATCATTTGAATGAGTCATATTAAGTCAATAACTTATTTCAATGCAATTCGAACGAATTCTATTTCCGCACTTCAAACACAAGTTTTGTGCATAACTTGCAAATGATCATTGCAAGGAAAGTGTGCAATGTTTAACCTTAAAATCATTTGAATGAGTCATTTCAAGTCATTAACTTATTTCCAAGCAATTCGAACGAATTATATCTTCGCACTTCGAAAACAAGTTTTGTGCATAACTTGCAAATGATCAATGCAAGGAATGTATGCATTAGTTTAACCTTAAAATCATTTGAATGAGTCATATCAAGTCAATAACTTATTTCAAAGCAATTCGAACGAATTCTATTTCCGCACTTCAAATGCAAGTTTTGTGCATAACTTTCAAATGATCATGGCAAGGAAAGTGTGCTATAGTCTAACCTTAAAATCATTTGAATGAGCCATTTCAAGTCAATAACATATTTCAAAGCAATTCGAACGAATTCTATTTTCACACTTCAAACGCAAGTTTTGTGCATAACTTTTAAATGATTATTGCAAGGAACGTGTGCTTTAGTTTGACCTTAAAATTATTTGCATGAGTCATATCAAGTCAATAACTTATTTCAAAGCAATTCAAACGAATTCTATTTTCGCACTTCAAACACAAGTTTTGTGCATAACTTGCAAAAGGTCAATGCAAGGAAAGTGTGCATTAGTTTAACCTTAAAATCATTTGAATGAGTCATTTCAAGTCAATAACTTATTTCAAAGCAATTCGAACGAATTCTATTTCCGCACTTCAAACTCATGTTTTGTGGATAACTTGCAAATGATCATTGCAAGGAAAGTGTGCATTAGTTTAACCTTAAAATCTTTTGAATGAGTCATTTCAAGTCATTAACTTTTTTCCAAGCAATTCGAACGAATTATATTTTCGCACTTAGGAAACAAGTTTTGTGCATAACTTGCAAATGATCAATGCAAGGAAAGTGTGCATTAGTTTAACCTTAAAATCATTTGAATGAGTCATATTAAGTCAATAACTTATTTCAATGCAATTCGAACGAATTCTATTTCCGCACTTCAAACACAAGTTTTGTGCATAACTTGCAAATGATCATTGCAAGGAAAGTGTGCAATGTTTAACCTTAAAAGCATTTGAATGAGTCATTTCAAGTCATTAACTTATTTCCAAGCAATTCGAACGAATTATATTTTCGCACTTCGAAAACAAGTTTTGTGCATAACTTGCAAATGATCATTGCAAGGAATGTATGCATTAGTTTAACCTTAAAATCATTTGAATGAGTCATATCAAGTCAATAACTTATTTCAAAGCAATTCGAACGAATTCTATTTCCGCACTTCAAATGCAAGTTTTGTGCATAACTTTCAAATGATCATTGCAAGGAAAGTGTGCTTTAGTCTAACCTTAAAATCATTTGAATGAGCCATTTCAAGTCAATAACATATTTCAAAGCAATTCGAACGAATTCTATTTTCACACTTCCAACGCAAGTTTTGTGGATAACTTTTAAATGATTATTGCAAGGAAAGTGTGCTTTAGTTTGACCTTAAAATTATTTGAATGAGTCATATCAAGTCAATAACTTATTTCAAAGCAATTCAAACAAATTCTATTTTTGCACTTCAAACACAAGTTTTGTGCATAACTTGCAAAAGATCAATGCAAGGAAAGTGTGCATTAGTTTAACCATAAAATCATTTGAATGAGTCATTTCAAGTCAATAACTTATTTCAAAGCAATTCGAACGAATTCTATTTCTGCACTTCAAACACAAGTTTTGTGCATAACTCGCAAATAATCATTGCAAGGAAAGTGTGCATTAGTTTGACCTTAAAATCATTTGAATGAGTCATTTCAAGTCATTAACTTATTTCAAAGCAATTCGAACGAATTATATTTTCGCACTTAGGAAACAAGTTTTGTGCATAACTTGCAAATGATCAATGTAAGGAAAGTGTGCATTAGTTTAACCTTAAAATCATTTGAATGAGTCATATTAAGTCAATAACTTATTTCGAAGCAGTTTGAACGAATTCGATTTTCACACTTCAAACAGAAGTTTCGGGGAAAACTTTTAAATGATCATTGCAAGGAAAGTATGCAATGTTTAACCTTAAAATCATTTGAATGAGTCATTTCAAGTCATTAACTTATTTCCAAGCAATTCGAACGAATTATATTTTCGCACTTCGAAAACAAGTTTTGTGCATAACTTGCAAATGATCAATGCAAGGAATGTATGCATTCGTTTAACTTTAAAATCATTTCAATTAGTGATTTCAAGTCAATATCTTATTTCGAAGCAGTGTGAACGAATTCGATTTTCACTTTTCAAACAGAAGTTTCGTGGAAAAGTTTTAAATGATCATTGCAAGGATAGTGTGCATTAGTTTAACCTTAAAATCGTTTGAATGAGTCATATTAAGTCAATAACTTATTTCAATGCAATTCGAACGAATTCTATTTCCGCACTTCAAATGCAAGTTTTGTGCATAACTTTCAAATGATCATTACAAGGAAAGTGTGCTTTAGTCTAACCTTAAAATCATTTGAATGAGCCATTTCAAGTCAATAACATAGTTCAAAGCAATTCGAACGAATTCTATTTTCACACTTCCAACGCAAGTTTTGTGCATAACTTTTAAATGATTATTGCAAGGAAAGTGTGCATTAGTTTAACCTTAAAATCATTTGAACGAGTCATTTCAAGTCATTAACTTATTTCAAAGCAATTCGAACGAATTATATTTTCGCACTTAGGAAACAAGTTTTGTGCATAACTTGCAAATGATTATTGCAAGGAAAGTATGCATTAGTTTAACCTTAAAATCATTTGAATGAGTCATATTAAGTCAATAACTTATTTCAATGCAATTCGAACGAATTCTCTTTCCGCACTTCAAACACGAGTTTTGTGCATAACTTGCAAATGATCATTGCAAGGAAAGTGTGCAATGTTTAACCTTAAAATCATTTGAATGAGTCATTTCAAGTCATTAACTTATTTCCAAGCAATTCGAACGAATTATATTTTCGCACTTCGAAAACAAGTTTTGTGCATAACTTGCAAATGATCAATGCAAGGAATGTATGCATTCGTTTAACTTTAAAATCATTTCAATTAGTGATTTCAAGTCAATATCTTATTTCGAAGCAGTGTGAACGAATTATATTTTCACACTCCAAACAGAAGTTTCGTGGAAAACTTTTAAATGATCATTGCAAGGATAGTGTGCTTTAGTTTAACCTTAAAATCATTTGAATGAGTCATATTAAGTCAATAACTTATTTCAATGCAATTCGAACGAATTCTATTTCCGCACTTCAAACGCAAGTTTTGTGCACAACTTTCAAATGACATTGCAGGGAAAGTGTGCTTTAGTCTAACCTTAAAATCATTTGAATGAGTCATTTCAAGTCAATAACATATTTCAAAGCAATTCGAACGAATTCGATTTTCACACTTCAAAAACATGTTTTGTGCATAACTTGCAAATGATCATTGCAAGGAAAGTGTGCAATGTTTAACCTTAAAATCATTTGAATGAGTCATTTCAAGTCATCAACTTATTTCCAAGCAATTCGAACGAATTATATTTTCGCACTTCGAAAACAAGTTTTGTGCATAACTTGCAAATGATCAATGCAAGGATAGTGTGCATTAGTTTAACTTTAAAATCATTTCAATTAGTTATTTCAAGTCAATATCTTATTTCGAAGCAGTTTGAACGAATTCTATTTTCACACTTCAAACAGAAGTTTCGTGGAAAACATTTAAATGCTCATTGCAAGGATAGTGTGCATTAAAAAAATTTTCACACTTAAAAAAATTTGAATGAGTCATATTAAGTCAATAACTTATTTCAATGCAATTCGAAAGAATTCTATTTCCGCACTTCAAATGCAAGTTTTGTGCATAACTTTCAAATGATCATTACAAGGAAAGTGTGCTTTAGTCTAACCTTAAAATCATTTGAATGAGTCATTTCAAGTCAATAACATATTTCAAAGTAATACGAACGAATTCTATTTTCACACTTCAAACGCAAGTTTTGTGCATAACTTTTAAATGATCATTGCAAGGAAAGTGTGCTTTAGTTTAACCTTAAAATCATTTAATTGAGTCATATTAAGTTAATAACTTATTTTAAAGCAAGACGAACGAATTCTATTTTCGCACTTCAAACGCAAGTTTTGTGCACAACTTCCAAATGACATTGCAAGGAAAGTGTTCTTTAGTCTAACCTTCAAATCATTTGAATGACTCATTTCAACTCAATAACATATTTCAAAGCAATTCGAACGAATTCGATTTTCACACTTCAAAAACATGTTTTGTGCATAACTTGCAAATGATCATTGCAAGGAAAGTGTGCAATGTTTAACCTTAAAATCATTTGAATGAGTCATTTCAAGTCATCAACTTATTTCCAAGCAATTCGAACGAATTATATTTTCGCACTTCGAAAACAAGTTTTGTGCATAACTTGCAAATGATCAATGCAAGGATAGTGTGCATTAGTTTAACTTTAAAATCATTTCAATTAGTTATTTCAAGTCAATATCTTATTTCGAAGCAGTTTGAACGAATTCTATTTTCACACTTCAAACAGAAGTTTCGTGGAAAACATTTAAATGCTCATTGTAAGGATAGTGTGCATTAAAAAAATTTTCACACTTAAAAAAATTTGAATGAGTCATATTAAGTCAATAACTTATTTCAATGCAATTCGAAAGAATTCTATTTCCACACTTCGAAAACAAGTTCTGTGCATCACTTGCAAATGATCAATGCAAGGAATGTATGCATTCGTTTAACTTTAAAATCATTTCAATTAGTGATTTCAAGTCAGTATCTGATTTCGAAGCAGTTCAAACGAATTCTATTTTCACACTCCAAACAGAAGTTTCGTGGAAAACTTTTAAATGATCATTGCAAGGAAAGTGTGGATTGGTTTAACCTTAAAATCATTTGAATGTGTCATATTAAGTCAATAACTTATTTCAATGCAAGACGAACGAATTCTATTTTCGCACTTCAAACGCAAGTTTTGTGCACAACTTCCAAATGACATTGCAAGGAAAGTGTTCTTTAGTCTAACCTTCAAATCATTTGAATGACTCATTTCAACTCAATAACATATTTCAAAGCAATTCGAACGAATTCTATTTTCGCACTTCGAAAACTAGTTTTGTGCATAACTTGCAAATGATCAATGCAAGGAAAGTGTGCATTAGTTTAACCTTAAAATCATTTGAATGAGTCATTTCAAGTCAATAACTTATTTCAAAGCAATTCGAACGAATTCTATTTTCGCACTTCGAAAACAAGTTTTGTGCATAACTTGCAAATGATCAATGCAAAGAAAGTGTGCATTAGTTTAACCTTAAAATCATTTGATTGAGTCATTTCAAGTCATTAACTTATTTCAAAGCAATTCGAACGAATTCTATTTTCGCAATTCGAAAACAAGTTTTGTGCATAACTTGCAAATGATCAATGCAAGGAAAGTGTGGATTAGTTTAACCTTAAAATCATTTGAATGAGTCATTTCAAGTCATTAACTTATTTCAACGCAAGATGAACGAATTCTATTTTCGCACTTCCAATGCAAGTTTTGTGCACAACTTTCAAATGACATTGTTAGGAAAGTGTGCTTTAAAGTCTAACCTTAAAATCATTTGAATGAGTCATTTCAAGTCAATAACTTATTTCAAAGCAATCCGAACGAATTCTATTTTCGCACTTCGAAAACAAGTTTTGTGCATAACTTGCAAATGATCAATGCAAGGAATGTATGTATTCGTTTAACTTTAAAATCATTTCAGTTAGTGATTTCAAGTCAATATCTTATTTCGAAGCTGTTTGAACGAATTCTATTTTCACACTCCAAACAGAAGTTTCGTGGAAAACTTTTAAATGATCATTGCAAGGATAGTGTGCATTAGTTTAACCTTAAAATCATTTGAATGAGTCATATTAAGTCAATAACTTATTTCAATGCAATTCGAACGAATTCTATTTCCGCACTTCAAATGCAAGTTTTGTGCATAACCTTCAAATGATCATTACAAGGAAAGTGTGCTTTAGTCTAACCTTAAAATCATTTGAATGAGCCATTTCAAGTTAATAACATATTTCAAAGCAATTCGAACGAATTCTATTTTCACACTTGAAACGCAAGTTTTGTGCATAACTTTTAAATGATTATTGCAAGGAAAGTGTGCATTAGTTTAACCTTAAAATCATTTGAATGAGTCATTTCATGTCATTAACTTATTTCAAAGCAATTCGAACGAATTCTCTTTTCGCACTTCAAAAACAAGTTTTGTGCATAACTTGCAAATGATCAATGCAAGGAAAGTGTGCATTAGTTTAACCTTAAAATCATTTGAATGAGTCATTTCAAGTCAATATCTTATTTCAAAGCAATCTGAACGAATTCTATTTTCGCACTTCGAAAACAAGTTCTGTTCATAACTTGCAAACGATCAATGCAAGGAATGCATGCATTCGTTTAACTTTAAAATCATTTCAATTAGTGATTTCAAGTCAATATCTTATTTCGAAGCAGTTCGAACGAATTCTATTTTCACACTTCGAAAACAAGTTTTGTGCATAACTTTCAAATGATCATTGCAAGGAAAGTGTGGATTGGTTTAACCTTAAAATCATTTGAATGAGTCATATTCAGTCAATAACTTATTTCAATGCAAGACGAACGAATTCTATTTTCGCACTTCAAACGCAAGTTTTGTGCACAACTTTCAAATGACATTGCAAGGAAAGTGTGCTTTAGTCTAACCTTCAAATCATTTGAATGACTCATTTCAAGTCAATAACATATTTCAAAGTAATTCGAATGAATTCTATTTTCGCACTTCGAAAACAAGTATTGTGCATAACTTGCAAATGATCAATTCAAGGAAAGTGTGCATTAGTTTAACCTTAAAATCATTTGAATGAGTCATATCAAGTCAATAACTTATTTCAAAGCAATTCAAACGAATTCTATTTTCGCACTTCAAACACAAGTTTTGTGCATAACTTGCAAAGTTCAATGCAAGGAAAGTGTGCATTAGTTTAACCTTAAAATCATTTGATTGAGTCATTTCAAGTCAATAACTTATTTCAAATCAATCTGAACGAATTCTATTTTCGCACTTCGAAAACAAGTTCTGTGCATAACTTGCAAATGATCAATGCAAGGAATGTATGCATTCGTTTAACTTTAAAATCATTTCAATTAGTGATTTCAAGTCAATATCTTATTTCGAAGCAGTTTGAATGAATTCTATTTTCACCCTTCAGACAGAAGTTTCGTGGAATACTTTTAAATGATCATTGCAAGGATAGTGTGCATTAGTTTAACCTTAAAATCATTTGAATGAGTCATATTAAGTCAATAACTTATTTCAATGCAATTCGAACGAATTCTATTTTCGCACTTCAAACGCAAGTTTTGTGCATAACTTTCAAAATTATCATTGCAAGGAAAGTGTGCTTTAGTCTTACCCAAAAATCATTTGAATGTGTCATTTCAAGTCGATAACATATTTCAAAGCAATTCGATCGAATTCTATTTTCGCACTTCGAAAACAAGTTTTGTGCATAACTTGCAAATGATCAATGCAAGGAAAGTGTGCATTAGTTTAACCTCAAAATCATTTGAATGAGTAATATTAAAACAATAACTTATTTCAATGCAATTCGGACGAATTCTATTTTCGCATTTCAAATGCAAGTTTTGTGCATAACTTTCGAATGATCATTGCAAGGAAAGTGTGCTTTAGTCTAACCTTAAAATCATTTTAATGAGTCATTTCAGGTGAATAACATATTTCAGCGCAATTCGAACGAATTATATTTTCGCACTTCAAACACATGGTTTGTGCATAACTTGCAAATGATCATTGCAAGGAAAGTGTGCATTAGTTTAACCTTAAAATCATTTGAATGAGTCATTCCAAGTCAATAACTTATCTCAAAGCAATTCGAACAAATTCTATTTTCGCACTTCGAAAACAAGTTTTGTGCATGACTTGCAAATGATCAATGCAAGGAAAGTGTGCATTAGTTTAACCTTAAAATCATTTGAATGAGTCATTTCAAGTCATTAACTTATTTCAATGCAATTCGAACGAATTCTATTTTCGCACTTCGGAAACAAGTTTTGTGCATAACTTGCAAATGATCAATGCAAGGAATGTATGCATTCGTTTAACTTTAAATTCATTTCAATTAGTGATTTCAAGTCAATAACTTATTTGAAAGCAGTTCGAACGAATTCTATTTTCACACTTCAAACAGAAGTTTTGAGGATAACCTTCGAATGATCATTGCAAGAAAAGTGTGCATTTAGTTTAACCTTAAAATCATTTGAATAAGTCACATATTAAGTCAATAACTTATTTCAATGCAATTCGAATGAATTCTATTTTCGCACTTCAAACGCAAGTATTGTGCATAACTTTCAAATGATCATTGCAAGGAAAGTGTGCTTTAGTCTAGCCTTAAAATCATTTGAATGAGTCATTTCAAGTCAATAACATATTTCAAAGCAATTCGAACGAATTCTATTTTTGCACTTCGAAAACAAGTTTTGTGCATAACTTGCAAATGATCAATGCAAGGAAAGTGTGCATTAGTTTAACCTTAAAATCATTTGAATGAGTCATTTCATGTCATTAACTTATTTCAAAGCAATCCGAACGAATTCTCTTTTCGCACTTCGAAAACAAGTTTTGTGCATAACTTGCAAATGATCAATGCAAGGAATGTATGCATTCGTTTAACTTTAAAATCATTTCAATTAGTTATTTCATGTCAATATCTTATTTCAAAGTAGTTCGAACGAATTCTATTTTCATACTTCAAACAGAAATTTTGTGGATAACTTTCAAATGATCATTGCGAGGAAAGTGTGCATTAGTTTAACCTTAAAATCATTTGAATGAGTCATATTAAGTCAATAACTTATTTCAATGCAATTCGAACGAATTCTATTTTCGCACTTCAAACGCAAGTTTTGTGCACAACTTTCAAAATTATCATTGCAAGGAAAGTGTGCTTTAGTCTAACCTAAAAATCATTTGAATGTGTCATTTCAAGTCGATAACATATTTCAAAGCAATTCGATCGAATTCTATTTTCGCACTTCGAAAACAAGTTTTGTGCATAACTTGCAAATGATCAATGCAAGGAAAGTGTGCATTAGTTTAACCTCAAAATCATTTGAATGAGTCATATTAAAACAATAACTTATTTCAATGCAATTCGAAAGAATTCTATTTTCGCATTTCAAATGCAAGTTTTGTGCATAACTTGCGAATGATCATTGCAAGGAAAGTGTGCTTTAGTTTAACTTTAAAATCATTTGAATGAGTCATTTCAAGTCAATAACTTATTTCAAAGCAATTCGAACGAATTCTATTTCCGCACTTCAAACACAAGTTTTGTGCATAACTTGCAAATGATCATTGAAAGAAAAGTGTGCATTAGTTTAAGCTTAAAATCATTTGAATGAGTCATTTCAAGTCGTTAACTTATTTCAAAGCAATCCGAACGAATTCTATTTTCGCACTTCGAACACAAGTTCTGTGCATAACTTGCAAATGATCAATGCAAGGAATGTATGCATTCGTTTAACTTTAAAATCATTTCAATTAGTGATTTTAAGTCAATATCTTATTTGAAAGCAGTTCGAACGAATTCTATTTTCATACTTCAAACAAAAATTTCGTGGATAACTTTCAAATGATCATTGCAAGGAAAGTGTGCATTAGTTTAACCTTAAAATCATTTGAATGAGTCATTACAAGTCAATAACTTATTTCAAAGCAATTTGAACGAATTCTATTTTCGCACTTCGAAAACAAGTTTTGTGCATAACTTGAAATGATCAATGCAAGGAAAGTGTGCATTAGTTTAACCTTAAAATCATTTGAATGAGTCATTTCAAGTCAATAACTTATTTCAAAGCAGTTCGAACGAATTCTATTTTCACACTTCAAATAGATGTTATGAGGATTACCTTCAAATAATCATTGCAAGGAAAGTGTGCATTAGTTTAACCTTAAAATCATTTGAATGAGTCATATTAAGTCAATAACTTATTTCAATGTAATTCGAACGAATTCTATTTTCGCACTTCAAATGCAAGTTTTGTGCATAACTTTCAAATGATCATTGCAAGGAAAGTGTGCTTTAGTCTAACCTTAAAATCATTTGAATGTGTCATTTCAAGTCAATAACATATTTCAAAGCAATTCGAACGAATTCTATTTTCGCACTCGAAAACAAGTTTTGTGCATAACTTGCAAATGATCAATGCAAGGAAAGTGTGCATTAGTTTAACCTTAAAATCATTTGAATGAGTCATTTCAAGTCATTAACTTATTTCAAAGCAATTCGAACGAATTCTATTTTCGCACTTCGAAAACAAGTTTTGTGCATAACTTGCAAATGATCAATGCAAGGAAGGATGCATTCGTTTAACTTTAAAATCATTTCAATTAGTAATTTCAAGTCAATATCTTATTTCAAAGTAGTTCGAACGAATTCTATTTTCACACTTCAAACAGAAATTTCGTGGATAACTTTCAGATGATCATTGCAAGGAAAACTTTTAAATGATCATTGCAAGGAAAGTGTGGATTGGTTTAACCTTAAAATCATTTGAATGAGTCATATTCAGTCAATAATTTATTTCAATGCAAGACGAACAAATTCTATTTTCGCACTTCAAACGCAAGTTTTGTGCACAACTTTCAAATGACATTGCAAGGAAAGTGTGCTTTAGTCTAACCTTCAAATCATTTGAATGACTCATTTCAAGTCAATAACATATTTCAAAGCAATTCGAATGAATTCTATTTTCACACTTCAAACGCAAGTATTGTGCATAACTTGCAAATGATCAATTCAAGGAAAGTGTGCATTAGTTTAACCTTAAAATCATTTGAATGCGTCATATCAAGTCAATAACTTATTTCAAAGCAATTCAAACGAATTCTATTTTCGCACTTCAAACACAAGTTTTGTGCATAACTTGCAAAAGATCAATGCAAGGAAAGTGTGCATTAGTTTAACCTTAAAATCATTTGATTGAGTCATTTCAAGTCAATAACCTATTTCAAATCAATCTGAACGAATTCTATTTTCGCACTTCGAAAACAAGTTCTGTGCATAACTTGCAAATGATCAATGCAAGGAATGTATGCATTCGTTTAACTTTAAAATCATTTCAATTAGTGATTTCAAGTCAATATCTTATTTCGAAGCAGTTTGAATGAATTCTATTTTCACCCTTCAGACAGAAGTTTCGTGGAATACTTTTAAATGATCATTGTAAGGATAGTGTGCATTAGTTTAACCTTAAAATCATTTGAATGAGTCATATTAAGTCAATAACTTATTTCAATGCAATTCGAACGAATTCTATTTCCGCACTTCAAATGCAAGTTTTGTGCATAACTTTCAAATGATCATTGCAAGGAAAGTGTGCTTTAGTCTAACCTTAAAATCATTTGAATGAGTCATTTCAAGTCAATAACATATTTCAAAGCAATTCGAACGAAGTCTATTTTCACACTTGAAACGCAAGTTTTGTGCATAACTTTTAAATGATTATTGCAAGGAAAGTGTGCTTTAGTCTAACCTTAAAATCATTTGAATGAGTAATATTAAAACAATAACTTATTTCAATGCAATTCGAACGAATTCTATTTTCGCATTTCAAATGCAACTTTTGTGCATAACTTTCGAATGATCATTGCAAGGAAAGTGTGCTTTAGTCTAACCTTAAAATCATTTTAATGAGTCATTTCAAGTGAATAACATATTTCAGCGCAATTCGAACGAATTATATTTTCGCACTTCAAACACATGGTTTGTGCATAACTTGCAAATGATCATTGCAAGGAAAGTGTGCATTAGTTTAACCTTAAAATCATTTGAATGAGTCATTCCAAGTCAATAACTTATCTCAAAGCAATTCGAACAAATTCTATTTTCGCACTTCGAAAACAAGTTTTGTGCATAACTTGCAAATGATCAATGCAAGGAAAGTGTGCATTAGTTTAACCTTAAAATCATTTGAATGAGTCATTTCAAGTCATTAACTTATTTCAAAGCAATTCGAACGAATTCTATTTTCGCACTTCGGAAACAAGTTTTGTGCATAACTTGCAAATGATCAATGCAAGGAATGTATGCATTCGTTTAACTTTAAATTCATTTCAATTAGTGATTTCAAGTAAATAACTTATTTGAAAGCAGTTCGAACGAATTCTATTTTCACACTGCAAACAGAAGTTTTGAGGATAACCTTCGAATGATCATTCCAAGAAAAGTGTGCATTAGTTTAACCTTAAAATCATTTGAATAAGTAACATATTAAGTCAATAACTTATTTCAATGCAATTCGAATGAATTCTATTTTCGCACTTCAAACGCAAGTATTGTGCATAACTTTCAAATGATCATTGCAAGGAAAGTGTGCTTTAGTCTAGCCTTAAAATCATTTGAATGAGTCATTTCAAGTCAATAACATATTTCAAAGCAATTCGAACGAATTCTATTTTTGCACTTCGAAAACAAGTTTTGTGCATAACTTGCAAATGATCAATGCAAGGAAAGTGTGCATTAGTTTAACCTTAAAATCATTTGAATGAGTCATTTCATGTCATTAACTTATTTCAAAGCAATTCGAACGAATTCTCTTTTCGCACTTCGAAAACAAGTTTTGTGCATAACTTGCAAATGATCAATGCAAGGAATGTATGCATTCGTTTAACTTTAAAATCATTTCAATTAGTTATTTCATGTCAATATCTTATTTCAAAGTAGTTCGAACGAATTCTATTTTCATACTTCAAACAGAAATTTTGTGGATAACTTTCAAATGATCATTGCAAGGAAAGTGTGCATTAGTTTAACCTTAAAATCATTTGAATGGGTCATATTAAGTCAATAACTTATTTCAATGCAATTCGAACGAATTCTATTTTCGCACTTCAAACGCAAGTTTTGTGCATAACTTTCAAAATTATCATTGCAAGGAAAGTGTGCTTTAGTCTTACCTAAAAATCATTTGAATGTGTCATTTCAAGTCGATAACATATTTCAAAGCAATTCGATCGAATTCTATTTTCGCACTTCGAAAACAAGTTTTGTGCATAATTTGCAAATGATCAATGCAAGGAAAGTGTGCATTAGTTTAACCTCAAAATCATTTGAATGAGTCATATTAAAACAATAACTTATTTCAATGCAATTCGAACGAATTCTATTTTCGCATTTCAAATGCAAGTTTTGTGCATAACTTGCGAATGATCATTGCAAGGAAAGTGTGCTTTAGTTTAACTTTAAAATCATTTGAATGAGTCGTTTCAAGTCAATAACTTATTTCAAAGCAATTCGAACGAATTCTATTTCCGCACTTCAAACACAAGTTTTGTGCATAACTTGCAAATGATCATTGCAAGGAAAGTGTGCATTAGTTTAACCTTAAAATCATTTGAATGAGTCGTTTCAAGTCGTTAACTTATTTCAAAGCAATCCGAACGAATTCTATTTTCGCACTTCGAACACAAGTTCTGTGCATAACTTGCAAATGATCAATGCAAGGAATGTATGCATTCGTTTAACTTTAAAATCATTTCAATTAGTGATTTTAAGTCAATATCTTATTTGAAAGCAATTCGAACGAATTCTATTTTCATACTTCAAACAAAAATTTCGTGGATAACTTTCAAATGATCATTGCAAGGAAAGTGTGCATTAGTTTAACCTTAAAATCATTTGAATGAGTCATTTCAAGTCAATAACTTATTTCAAAGCAATTTGAACAAATTCTATTTTCGCACTTCGAAAACAAGTTTTGTGCATAACTTGAAATGATCAATGCAAGGAATGTGTGCATTAGTTTAACCTTAAAATCATTTGAATGAGTCATTTCAAGTCAATAACTTATTTCAAAGCAATCTGAACGAATTCTATTTTCGCACTTCAAAAACAAGTTCTGTGCATAACTTGCAAATGATCAATGCAAGGAATGTATGCATTCGTTTAACTTTAAAATCATTTGAATGAGTCATTCCAAGTCAATAACATATTTCAAAGCAATTTGACAAATTCTATTTTCGTACTTCAAACGCAAGTTTTCTGGATAACTTTCAAATGATCATTGCAGGGAATGTGTGTGCATTAGTTTAACCTTAAAATAATTTGATTGAGTCATTTCAAGTCATTAACTTATTTCAAAGCAATCCGAACGAATTCTATTTTCGCACTTCGAAAACAAGTTTTGTGCATAACTTGCAAATGATCAATGCAAGGAATCTATGCATTCGTTTAACTCTAAAATCATTTCAATTAGTGATTTCAAGTCAATATCTTATTTCAAAGTAGTTCGAACGAATTATATTTTCACACTTCAAACAGAAATTTCATGGATAACTTTCAAATGATCATTGCAAGGAAAGTGTGCATTAGTTTAACCTCAAAATCATTTGAATGAGTCATATTAAAACAATAACTTATTTCAATGCAATTCGAACGAATTCTATTTTCGCATTTCAAATGCAAGTTTTGTGCATAACTTTCGAATGATCATTGCAAGGAAAGTGTGCTTTAGTCTAACCTTAAAATCATTTTAATGAGTCATTTCAAGTGAATAACATATTTCAGCGCAATTCGAACGAATTATATTTTCGCACTTCAAACACATGGTTTGTGCATAACTTGCAAATGATCATTGCAAGGAAAGTGTGCATTAGTTTAACCTTAAAATCATTTGAATGAGTCATTTCAAGTCATTAACTTATTTCAAAGCAATTCGAACGAATTCTATTTTCGCACTTCGGGAACAAGTTTTGTGCAAAACCTGCAAATGATTAATGCAAGGAATGTATGCATTCGTTTAACTCTAAAATCATTTCAATTAGTGATTTCAAGTCAATATCTTATTTCAAAGTAGTTCGAACGAATTCCATTTTCACACTTCAAACAGAAATTTCATGGATAACTTTCAAATGATCATTGCAAGGAAAGTGTGCATTAGTTTAACCTCAAAATCATTTGAATGAGTCATATTAAAACAATAACTTATTTCAATGCAATTCGAACGAATTCTATTTTCGCATTTCAAATGCAAGTTTTGTGCATAACTTTCGAATGATCATTGCAAGGAAAGTGTGCTTTAGTCTAATCTTAAAATCATTTTAATGAGTCATTTCAAGTGAATAACATATTTCAGCGCAATTCGAACGAATTATATTTTCGCACTTCAAACACATGGTTTGTGCATAACTTGCAAATGATCATTGCAAGGAAAGTGTGCATTAGTTTAACCTTAAAATCATTTGAATGAGTCATTCCAAGTCAATAACTTATCTCAAAGCAATTCGAACAAATTCTATTTTCGCACTTCGAAAACAAGTTTTGTGCATAACTTGCAAATGATCAATGCAAGGAAAGTGTGCATTAGTTTAACGTTAAAATCATTTGAATGTGTCATTTCAAGTCATTAACTTATTTCAAAGCAATTCGAACGAATTCTATTTTCGCACTTCGGAAACAAGTTTTGTGCACAACTTGCAAATGATCAATGCAAGGAATGTATGCATTCGTTTAACTTTAAATTCATTTCAATTAGTGATTTCAAGTCAATATCTTATTTGAAAGCAGTTCGAACGAATTCTATTTTCATACTTCAAACAAAAATTTCGTGGATAACTTGCAAATGATCATTGCAAGGAAAGTGTGCATTAGTTTAACCTTAAAATCATTTGAATAAGTCACATATTAAGTCAATAACTTATTTCAATGCAATTCGAACGAATTCTATTTTCGCATTTCAAATGCAAGTTTTGTGCATAACTTTCGAATGATCATTGCAAGGAAAGTGTGCTTTAGTCTAACCTTAAAATCATTTTAATGAGTCATTTCAAGTCAATAACTTATTTCAGCGCAATTCGAACGAATTATATTTTCGCACTTCAAACACATGGTTTGTGCATAACTTGCAAATGATCATTGCAAGGAAAGTGTGCATTAGTTTAACCTTAAAATCATTTGAATGAGTCATTCCAAGTCAATAACTTATCTCAAAGCAATTCGAACAAATTCTATTTTCGCACTTCGAAAACAAGTTTTGTGCATAACTTGCAAATGATCAATGCAAGGAAAGTGTGCATTAGTTTAACGTTAAAATCATTTGAATGAGTCATTTCAAGTCATTAACTTATTTCAAAGCAATTCGAACGAATTCTATTTTCGCACTTCGGAAACAAGTTTTGTGCACAACTTGCAAATGATCAATGCAAGGAATGTATGCATTCGTTTAACTTTAAATTCATTTCAATTAGTGATTTCAAGTCAATATCTTATTTGAAAGCAGTTCGAACGAATTCTATTTTCATACTTCAAACAAAAATTTCGTGGATAACTTGCAAATGATCATTGCAAGGAAAGTGTGCATTAGTTTAACCTTAAAATCATTTGAATAAGTCACATATTAAGTCAATAACTTATTTCAATGCAATTCGAATGAATTCTATTTTCGCACTTCAAACGCAAGTATTGTGCATAACTTTCAAATGATCATTGCAAGGAATGTGTGCTTTAGTCTAGCCTTAAAATCATTTGAATGAGTCATTTCAAGTCAATAACATATTTCAAAGCAATTCGAACGAATTCTATTTTTGCATTTCGAAAACAAGTTTTGTGCATAACTTGCAAATGATCAATGCAAGGAAAGTGTGCATTAGTTTAACCTTAAAATCATTTGAATGAGTCATTTCATGTCATTAACTTATTTCAAAGCAATTCGAACGAATTCTCTTTTCGCACTTCGAAAACAAGTTTTGTGCATCACTTGCAAAATGATCAATGCACGGAATGTATGCATTCGTTTAACCTTAAAATCATTTGAATAAGTCATATTAAGTCAATAACTTATTTCAATGCAATTCGAATGAATTCTATTTTCACACTTCAAACGCAAGTATTGTGCATAACTTTCAAATGATCGTTGCAAGGAAATTGTGCTTTAGTCTAACCTTAAAATCTTTTGAATGAGTCATTTCAAGTCAATAACATATTTCAACGCAATTCGAACGAATTCTATTTTCGCACTTCGAACACAAGGTTTGTGCATAACTTTCAAATGATCATTGCAAAGAAAGTGTGCTTTGGTCTAACTTTAAAATCATTTGAATGTGTCATTTCAAATCAATAACATATTTCAAAGCAATTCGAACGAATTCTATTTTCGCACTTTGGAAACAAGTTTTGGGCATAACTTGCATATGATTAATGCAATGAAAGTGTGCATTAGTTTAACCTTAAAATCATTTGAATGAGTCATTTCAAGTCATTAACTTATTTCAAAGCAATTCGAACGAATTCTATTTTCGCACTTCGAAAACAAGTTTTGTGCATAACTTGCAAATGATCAATGCAAGGAAAGTGTGCATTAGTTTAACCTTAAAATCATTTGAATGAGTCATTTCAATTCATTAACTTATTTCAAAGCAATTCGAACAAATTCTATTTTCTCACTTCGAAAACAAGTTTTGTGCATAACTTGCAAATGATCAATGCAAGGAATGTATGCATTCGTTTAACTTTAAAATCATTTCAATTAGTGATTTCATGTCAATATCTTATTTCAAAGTACCTCGAACGAATTCTATTTTCATACTTCAAACAGAAATTTTGTAGATAACTTTCAAATGATCATTGCAAGGAAAGTGTGCATTAGTTTAACCTTAAAATCATTTGAATGAGACATATTAAGTCAATAACTTATTTCAATGCAATTCGAACGAATTCTATTTTCGCACTTCAAACGCAAGTTTTGTGCATAACTTTCAAAATTATCATTGCAAGGAAAGTGTGTTTTAGTCTTATCTAAAAATCATTTGAATGTGTCATTTCAAGTCGATAACATATTTCAAAGCAATTCGAACGAATTCTATTTTCGCACTTCAAACACAAGTTTTGTGCATAACTTGCAAAAGATCAATGCAAGGAAAGTGTGCATTAGTTTAACCTTAAAATCATTTGAATTAGTCATTCGAAGTCAATAACATATTTCAAAGCAATTCGAATGAATTCTATTTTCGCACTTCAAACACAAGTTTTGTGCATAACTTGCAAATGATCATTGCAAGGAAAGTGTGCTTTAGTTTAACCTTAAAATCATTTGAATGAGTCATTTCAAGTCAATAACTTATTTCAAAGCAATCCGAACGAATTCTATTTTCACACTTGAAACGCAAGTTTTGTGCTTAACTTTTAAATGATTATTGCAAGGAAAGTGTGCTTTGACCTTAAAATTATTTGAATGAGTCATATCAAGTCAATAACTTATTTCAAAGCAATTCAAACGAATTCTTTTTTAGCACTTCAAACACAAGTTTTGTGCATAACTTGCAAAAGATCAATGCAAGGAAAGTGTGCATTATTAGCTTAACCTTAAAATCATTTGAATGAGTCATTTCAAGTCAATAACTTATTTCAAACCAATTCGAATGAATTCTATTTCCGCACTTCAAACACAAGTTTTGTGCATAACTTGCAAATGATCATTGCAAGGAAAGTGTGCATTAGTTTAACCTTAAAATCATTTGAATGAGTCATTTAGTGTCATTAACTTATTTCAAAGCAATTCGAATGAATTCTATTTTCGCACTTCGGAAACAAGTTTTGTGCATAACTTGCAAATGATCAATGCAAGGAATGTATGCATTCGTTTAACTTTAAAATCATTTCAATTAGTGATTTCAAGTCAATAACTTATTTCAAAACAGTTCGAACGAATTCTATTTTCACACTTCAAACAGAAGTTTCGTGGATAACTTTCAAATGATCATTGCAAGGAAAGTGTTCATTAGTTTAACCTTAAAATCATTTAAATGAGTCGTATTAAGTCAATAACTTATTTCAATGCAATTCGAACGAATTCTATTTTCGCACTCCAAACGCAAGTTTTGTTCATAACTTTCAAATGATCATTGCAAGGACGTGTGCTTTAGTCTAACCTTAAAATCATTTGAATGAGTCATTTCAAGTCAATAACATATTTCAAAGCAATTCGAACGAATTCTATTTTCACACTTCAAACTGGAAGTTTCGTGCATAACTTTCAAATGATCATTGCAAGGAAAGTGTGCATTAGTTTGACCTTAAAATTACTTGAATGAGTCATATCAAGTCAATAACTTATTTCAAAGCAATTCGAACGAATTCTATTTTCGCACTTCAAACACAAGTTTTGTCCATAACTTGCAAAAGATCAATGCAAGGAAAGTGTGCATTACTTTAACCTTAAAATCATTTGAATTAGTCATTCCAAGTCAATAACATGTTTCAAAGCAACTCAAACGAATTCTATTTTCGCACTTCAAACACAGGTTTTGTGCATAACTTTCAAATGATCATTGCAAGGAAAGTGTGCTTTAGTTTAACCTTAAAATCATTTGAATGTGTCATTTCAAGTCAATAACTTATTTCAAAGCAATCCGAACGAATTCTATTTTCGCACTTCGGAAACAAGTTTTGTGCATAACTGGGAAATGATCAATGCAAGGAATGTATGCGAATGTTTAACTTTAAAATCATTTAAATTAGTAATTTCGAGTCAGTATCTTCTTTCGAAGCAGTTCGAACGAATTCTATTTTCACACTTCAAACAGAAGTTTCGTGGATAACTTTCAAACGATCATTGCAAGGAAAGTGTGCATTAGTTTGACCTTAAAATTATTTGAATGAGTCATATCAAGGCAATAACTTATTTCAAAGCAATTCGAACGAATTCAATTTTCGCACTTCAAACACAAGTTTTGTGCATAACTTGCAAAAGATCAATGCAAGGAAAGTGTGCATTAGTTTAACCTTACAATCATTTGAATTAGTCATTCCAAGTCAATAACATATTTCAAAGCAATTCGAACGAATTATATTTTCGCACTTCAAACACAAGTTTTGTGCATAACTTGCAAATGATCATTGCAAGGAAAGTGTGCTTTAGTTTAACCTTAAAATCATTTGAATGAGTCATTTCAAGTCAATAACTTATTTCAAAGCAATCCAAACGAATTCTATTTTCGAACTTCGGATACAAGTTTTGTGCATAACTGGGAAATGATCAATGCAAGGAATGTATGCGAATGTTTAACTTTAAAATCATTTCAATTAGTGATTTCAAGTTAGTATCTTATTTCGAAGCAGTTCGAACGAATTCTATTTTCACACTTCAAACAGAAGTTTCGTGGATAACCTTCAAATAATCATTGCAAGGAAAGTGTGCATTAGTTTAACCTTAAAATCATTTGAATGAGTCATATTAAGTCAATAACTTATTTCAATGTAATTCGAACGAATTCAATTTTCGCACTTCAAACGCAAGTTTTGTGCATAACTTTCAAATGATGATTGCAGGGAAACTGTGCTTTAGTCTAACCTTAAAATCATTTGAATGAGTCATTTCAATTTAATAACATATTTCAAAGCAATTGGAACGAATTCTATTTTCGCACTTCGAAAACAAGTTTTGTGCATAACTTGCAAATGATCAATGCAAGGAAAGTGTGCATTAGTTTAACCTTAAAATCATTTGAATGAGTCATTTCAAGTCATTAACTTATTTCAAAGCAATTCGAACGAATTCTATTTTCGCACTTCGGGAACAAGTTTTGTGCAAAACCTGCAAATGATTAATGCAAGGAATGTATGCATTCGTTTAACTTTAAAATCATTTGAATTAGTGATTTCAAGTCAATACCTTATTTCGAAGCAGTTCGAACGAATTCTATCTTCACACTTCAAATAGAAGTTTCGAGGATAACTTTCAAATAATCATTGCAAGGAAAGTGTGCATTAGTTTAACCTAAAAATCATTTGAATGAGTCATATTAAGTCAATAACTTATTTCAATGCAATTCGAACGAATTCTATTTTCGGACTTAAAACACATGTTTTGTGCATATCATGCAAATGATCAATGTACGAAAAAGTGTGCATTTGTTTAACCTTAAAATCTTTTCAATGAGTGATTTCAAGTCAAAACTTATTTCAAAGCAATTCGAATGAATTCTATTTTTGCAATTGAAAAACAACTTTTGTGCATAACTTGCAAATGATACATGGAAGGAAAGTGTGCATTAGTTTAACCCTAAATTCATTTGAATGAGTCATTTCATGTCAATAACATATTTAAAAGCAATACGAACGATATCTATTTTCACACTCCAAACAGAAGTTTCGTGCATAACTTTGAAATGATCATTGCAAAGAAAGTGTTCATTAGTTTAACCTAAAAATCATTTGAATGAGTCACTTCAAGTCAATAACATATTTCAAAGCAATATGAGCGAATTCTATTTTCGCGCTTCAAACACAAGTTTTGTGCATAACTTACAAAAGATCAATGCAAGGAAAGTGTACCTTAAAATCATTTCAATGAGTAATTTGAAGTCAATATCTTTTTTCAAAGCAATTCGAACGAATTCTATTTTCGCACTTCAAACACAAGTTTTGTGCATAACTTTCAAATGATCAATGCAAGGAAAGTGTGCATTAGTTTAACCTTAAAATCATTTGAATGAGTCATTTCAAGTCAATAACATATTTCGAAGCAATTCGAACGAATTCTATTTTCGCATTTTAAACGCAACTTTTGTGCATAACTTACAAGTGATCCTTGCAAGGAAAAGGTGTACTTGTTTAACCTTAACATCATTTCAATGTGTCATTTCAAGCTAATAACTTATTTCAAAGAAATTTCAACGAATTATATTTTTGCACTACAAACACAACTTAAGTGCATAACGTGCAAAAGATCAATGCAAGGAGAGTCTGCATTTGCTAACCTTAAAATCATTTGAATGAGTCATTTCAAATCAATAACATAATTGAAAGCAATTCGAAAGAATTCTCCTTTCGCACTTCAAATGCAAGTTTTGTGCACAACTTTCAAAAGATCATTGCAAAAAAAGTGTGCATTAGTTTAACCTTAAAATCATTTGAATGAGTCATATCAAGTTAATAACTTATTTCAAAGCAATTCGAAAGAATTCTATTTATGCACAACAAACACAAGTTTAGTGCATATCTTGCAAAAGATCAATGCAAGGAGAGTCTGCATTCGTTTGACCTTAAAATCATTTGAATGAGTCATTTCAAGTCAATAACTTATTTCAAAGCAATTCAAATGAATTATATTTTCGCACTTCAAACACAACTTTTGTGCATAACTTCCAAATCATCAATAATGCATGAAGAGTCTGCATTCGTTTAACCTTAAAATCCTTTGAATGAGTCATTTCAAGTCAATAACTTATTTCAAAGCAATTCAAACGAATTATATTTTCGCACTTCAAACACAAGTTTTGTGCATAACTTCCAAATGATCAATGTATGGAGAGTCTCCATTCGTTTAACCTTAAAATCATTTGAATGAGTCATTTCAAGTCAATAACTTATTTCAAAGCAATTCAAACGAATTATATTTTCGCACTTCAAACACAAGTTTCGTGCATAACTTCCAAATATTCAATGCATGGAGATTCTGCATTCGTTTACCCTTAAAATCATTTGAATGAGTCATTTAAAGTCAATAACTTATTTCAAAGCAATTCCAACGAATTATATTTTCACACTTTAAACACAAGTTTTGTGCATAACATTCAAATGATCATTGCAAGGAAAGTGTGCATTAGTTTAACCTTAAAATCATTTGAATGAGTCATTTCAAGTCAATAACATAATTGAAAGCAATTCGGACGAATTCTATTTTCGCGCTTCAAACGCAAGTTTAGTGGCTAACTTTCAAATGATCATTGCAAGGAAAGTGTGCATTCATTTAACCTTAAAATCATATGAATGAGTCATTTCAAGTCAATATCTAATTTCGAAACAATTCGAACGAATTGTATTTTCGCACTTCAAATACAAGTTTTGTGCATAACCTCCAAATGATCAATGCATGGAGAGTCTGCATTCGTTTAACCATAAAATCATTTGAATGAGTCATTTCATGTCAATAACTTATTTCAAAGCAATTCAAACGAATTATATTTTCGCACTTCAAACACAAGTTTTGTGCATAACTTCCAAATGATTAATGCATGGAGTGTCTCCATTCGTTTAACCTTAAAATCATTTGAATGAGTCATTTCAAGTCAATAACTTATTTCAAAGCAATTCAAACGAATTATATTTTCGCACTTCAAACACAAGTTTTGTGCATAACTTCCAAATCATCAATGCATGAAGAGTCTGCATTCGTTTAACCTTAAAATCATTTGAATGAGTCATTTCAAGTCAATAACTTATTTCAAAACAATTCAAATGAATTATACTTTCGCACTTCAAACACAAGTTTTGTGCATCACTTCCAAATGATCAATGCATCGAGAGTCTCCATTCGTTTAACCTTAAAATCATTTGAATGAGTCATTTCAAGTCAATAACTTATTTCAAAGCAATTCAAACGAATTATATTTTCTCACTTCAAACACAAGTTTTGTGTATAACTTCCAAATAATCAATGCATGGAGAGTCTGCATTCCTTTAAGCTTAAAATCATTTGAATGAGTCATTTCAAGTCAATAACTTATTTCAAAGCAATTCAAACGAATTATATTTTCGCACTTCAAACGCAAGTTTTGTGCATAACTTTCAAATGATCATTGCAAGGAAAGTGTGCTTTAGTTTAACCTTAAAATCATTTGAATGAGTCATTTCAAGTCAATAACTTATTTCGAAGCAATTCAAACGAATTATATTTTCGCACTTCAAACACAAGTTTTGTGCATAACTTCCAAATCATCAATGCATGAAGAGTCTGCATTCGTTTAACCTTAAAATCATTTGAATGAGTCATTTCAAGTCAATAACTTATTTCAAAGCAATTCAAATGAATTATATTTTCGCACTTCAAACACAAGTTTTGTGCATCACTTCCAAATGATCAATGCATGGAGAGTCTCTATTCGTTTAACCTTAAAATCATTTGAATGAGTCATTTCAAGTCAATAACATATTTCAAAGCAATTCAAACGAATTATATTTTCGTACTTCAAACACAAGTTTTGTGCATAACTTCCAAATGATCAATGCATGGAGAGTCTGCATTCGTTTAAGCTTAAAATCATTTGAGTGAGTCATTTCAAGTCAATAACTTATTTCAAAGCAATTCCAATGAATTATATTTTCGCACTTCAAACGCAAGTTTTGTGCATAACTTTCAAATGATCATTGCAAGGAAAGTGTGCTTTAGTCTAACCTTAAAATCATTTGAATGAGTCATTTCAAGTCAATAACATAATTGAAAGCAATTCGGACGAATTCTATTTTCGCACTCCAAACGCAAGTTTTGTGCATAACTTTCAAAAGATCATTGCAAGGAAAGTGTGCATTAGTTTAACCTTAAAATCATTTGAATGAGTCATATCAAGTCAATAAGTTATTTCAAATCAATTCGAACGAATTCTATTTTCCCACTTCAAACACAAGTTTTGTGCTTAACTTGCAAAAGATCAATGCAAGGAAAGTGTGCATTAGTTTAACCTTAAAATCATATGAATGAGTCATTTCAAGTCAATATCTAATTTCGAAACAATTCGAACGAATTGTATTTTCGCACTTCAAATACAAGTTTTGTGCATAACCTCCAAATGATCAATGCATGGAGAGTCTGCATTCGTTTAACCTTAAAATCATTTCAATGAGTAATTTGAAGTCAATATCTTTTTTCAAAATAATTCGAACGAATTCTATTTTCGCACTTCAAACACAAGTTTTATGCATAACTTTCAAATGATCAATGCAAGGAAAGTGTGCATTAGGTTAACCTTAAAATCATTTGAATGAGTCATTTCAAGTCAATAACATATTTCAAAGCAATTCGAATGAATTCTATTTTCACACTTCAAACAGAAGTTTTGTGCAAAACTTTCGAATGATCATTGCAAGGAAAGTGTGCATTAGTTTAACCTTAAAATCATTTGAATGAGTCATTTCAGGTCAATAAAATATTTTGAAGCAATTCGAACGAATTCTATTTTCGCATTTTAAACGCAACTTTTGTGCATAACTTTCAAGTGATCCTTGCAAGGAAAATGTGTACTTGTTTAACCTTAAAATCATTTCAATGTGTCATTTCAAGTTAATAACTTATTTCAAAGAAATTCGAACGAATTCCATTTTTGCACTACAAACTTAACTTAAGTGCATAACGTGCAAAAGATCAATCCAAGGAGAGTCTGCATTTGCTGACCTTAAAATCATTTGAATGAGTCATTTCAAATCAATAACATAATTGAAAGCAATTCGAAAGAATTCTCCTTTCGCACTTCAAACGCAAGTTTTGTGCACAACTTTCAAAAGATCATTGCAAGAAAAGTGTGCATTAGTTTAACCTTAAAATCATTTGAATGAGTCATATCAAGTTAATAACTTATTTCAAAGCAATTCGAAAGAATTCTATTTATGCACAACAAACACAAGTTTAGTGCATATCTTGCAAAAGATCAATGCAAGGAGAGTCTGCATTCGTTTGACCTTAAAATCATTTGAATGAGTCATTTCAAGTCAATAACTTATTTCAAAGCAATTCAAATGAATTTTATTTTCGCACTTCAAACACAACTTTTGTGCATAACTTCCAAATCATCAATAATGCATGAAGAGTCTGCATTCGTTTAACCTTAAAATCCTTTGAATGAGTCATTTCAAGTCAATAACTTATTTCAAAGCAATTCAAACGAATTATATTTTCGCACTTCAAACACAAGTTTTTTGCATAACTTCCAAATGATCAATGCATGGAGAGTCTCCATTCGTTTAACCTTAAAATCATTTGAATGAGTCATTTCAAGTCAATAACTTATTTCAAAGCAATTCAAACGAATTATATTTTCGCACTTCAAACACAAGTTTCGTGCATAACTTCCAAATATTCAATGCATGGAGATTCTGCATTCGTTTACCCTTAAAATCATTTGAATGAGTCATTTAAGGTCAATAACTTATTTCAAAGCAATTCCAACGAATTATATTTTCACACTTTAAACACAAGTTTTGTGCATAACATTCAAATGATCATTGCAAGGAAAGTGTGCATTAGTTTAACCTTAAAATCATTTGAATGAGTCATTTCAAGTCAATAACATAATTGAAAGCAATTCGGACGAATTCTATTTTCGCGCTTCAAACGCAAGTTTAGTGGCTAACTTTCAAATGATCATTGCAAGGAAAGTGTGCATTCATTTAACCTTAAAATCATTTCAATGAGTCATTTCAAGTTAATAACTTATTTCAAAGCAACTCGAAAGAATTCTATTTATGCACAACAAACACCAGTATAGTGCATATCTTGCAAAAGATCAATGCAAGGAGAGTCTGCATTCGTTTAACCATAAAATCATTTGAATGAGTCATTTCATGTCAATAACTTATTTCAAAGCAATTCAAACGAATTATATTTTCGCACTTCAAACACAAGTTTTGTGCATAACTTCCAAATGATTAATGCATGGAGTGTCTCCATTCGTTTAACCTTAAAATCATTTGAATGAGTCATTTCAAGTCAATAACTTATTTCAAAGCATTTCAAACGAATTATATTTTCGCACTTCAAACACAAGTTTTGTGCATAACTTCCAAATCATCAATGCATGAAGAGTCTGCATTCGTTTAACCTTAAAATCATTTGAATGAGTCATTTCAAGTCAATAACTTATTTCAAAACAATTCAAATGAATTATACTTTCGCACTTCAAACACAAGTTTTGTGCATCACTTCCAAATGATCAATGCATCGAGAGTCTCCATTCGTTTAACTTTAAAATCATTTGAATGAGTCATTTCAAGTCAATAACTTATTTCAAAGCAATTCAAACGAATTATATTTTCGCTCTTCAAACACAAGTTTTGTGTATAACTTCCAAATAATCAATGCATGGAGAGTCTGCATTCCTTTAAGCTTAAAATCATTTGAGTGAGTCATTTCAAGTCAATAACTTATTTCAAAGCAATTCAAACGAATTATATTTTCGCACTTCAAACGCAAGTTTTGTGCATAACTTTCAAATGATCATTGCAAGGAAAGTGTGCTTTAGTTTAACCTTAAAATCATTTGAATGAGTCATTTCAAGTCAATAACTTATTTCGAAGCAATTCAAACGAATTATATTTTCGCACTTCAAACACAAGTTTTGTGCATAACTTCCAAATCATCAATGCATGAAGAGTCTGCATTCGTTTAACCTTAAAATCATTTGAATGAGTCATTTCAAGTCAATAACTTATTTCAAAGCAATTCAAATGAATTATATTTTCGCACTTCAAACACAAGTTTTGTGCAGCACTTCCAAATGATCAATGCATGGAGAGTCTCTATTCGTTTAACCTTAAAATCATTTGAATGAGTCATTTCAAGTCAATAACATATTTCAAAGCAATTCAAACGAATTATATTTTCGCACTTCAAACACAAGTTTTGTGCATAACTTCCAAATGATCAATGCATGGAGAGTCTGCATTCGTTTAAGCTTAAAATCATTTGAGTGAGTCATTTCAAGTCAATAACTTATTTCAAAGCAATTCCAATGAATTATATTTTCGCACTTCAAACGCAAGTTTTGTGCATAACTTTCAAATGATCATTGCAAGGAAAGTGTGCTTTAGTCTAACCTTAAAATCATTTGAATGAGTCATTTCAAGTCAATAACATAATTGAAAGCAATTCGGACGAATTCTATTTTCGCACTCCAAACGCAAGTTTTGTGCATAACTTTCAAAAGATCATTGCAAGGAAAGTGTGCATTAGTTTAACCTTAAAATCATTTGAATGAGTCATATCAAGTCAATAAGTTATTTCAAATCAATTCGAACGAATTCTATTTTCCCACTTCAAACACAAGTTTTGTGCTTAACTTGCAAAAGATCAATGCAAGGAAAGTGTGCATTAGTTTAACCTTAAAATCATATGAATGAGTCATTTCAAGTCAATATCTAATTTCGAAACAATTCGAACGAATTGTATTTTCGCACTTCAAATACAAGTTTTGTGCATAACTTCCAAATGATCAATGCATGAAGAGTCTGCATTCGTTTAAGCTTAAAATCATTTGAGTGAGTCATTTCAAGTCAATAACTTATTTCAAAGCAATTCCAATGAATTATATTTTCGCACTTCAAACGCAAGTTTTGTGCATAACATTCAAATGATCATTGCAAGGAAAGTGTGCTTTAGTCTAACCTTAAAATCATTTGAATGAGTCATTTCAAGTCAATAACATAATTGAAAGCAATTCGGACGAATTCTATTTTCGCACTCCAAACGCAAGTTTTGTGCATAACTTTCAAAAGATCATTGCAAGGAAAGTGTGCATTAGTTTAACCTTAAAATCATTTGAATGAGTCATATCAAGTCAATAAGTTATTTCAAATCAATTCGAACGAATTCTATTTTCCCACTTCAAACACAAGTTATGTGCTTAACTTGCAAAAGATCAATGCAAGGAAAGTGTGCATTAGTTTAACCTTAAAATCATATGAATGAGTCATTTCAAGTCAATATCTAATTTCGAAACAATTCGAACGAATTGTATTTTCACACTTCAAATACAAGTTTTGTGCATAACTTCCAAATGATCAATACATGGATAGTCTGCATTCGTTTAACCTTAAAATCATTTCAATGAGTAATTTGAAGTCAATATCTTTTTTCAAAATAATTCGAACGAATTCTATTTTCGCACTTCAAACACAAGTTTTATGCATAACTTTCAAATGATCAATGCAAGGAAAGTGTGCATTAGGTTAACCTTAAAATCATTTGAATGAGTCATTTCAAGTCAATAACATATTTCAAAGCAATTCGAATGAATTCTATTTTCACACTTCAAACAGAAGTTTTGTGCAAAACTTTCGAATGATCATTGCAAGGAAAGTGTGCATTAGTTTAACCTTAAAATCATTTGAATGAGTCATTTCAGGTCAATAAAATATTTTGAAGTAATTCGAACGAATTCTATTTTCGCATTTTAAACGCAACTTTTGTGCATAACTTTCAAGTGATCCTTGCAAGGAAAATGTGTACTTGTTTAACCTTAAAATCATTTCAATGTGTCATTTCAAGTTAATAACTTATTTCAAAGAAATTCGAACGAATTCCATTTTTGCACTACAAACTTAACTTAAGTGCATAACGTGCAAAAGATCAATGCAAGGAGAGTCTGCATTTGCTGACCTTAAAATCATTTGAATGAGTCATTTCAAATCAATAACATAATTGAAAGCAATTCGAAAGAATTCTCCTTTCGCACTTCAAACGCAAGTTTTGTGCACAACTTTCAAAAGATCATTGCAAGAAAAGTGTGCATTAGTTTAACCTTAAAATCATTTGAATGAGTCATATCAAGTTAATAACTTATTTCAAAGCAATTCGAAAGAATTCTATTTATGCACAACAAACACAAGTTTAGTGCATATCTTGCAAAAGATCAATGCATGAAGAGTCTGCATTCGTTTAACCTTAAAATCCTTTGAATGAGTCATTTCAAGTCAATAACTTATTTCAAAGCAATTCAAACGAATTATATTTTCGCACTTCAAACGCAAGTTTTGTGCATAACATTCAGATGATCATTGCAAGGAAAGTGTGCTTTAGTTTAACCTTAAAATCATTTGAATGAGTCATTTCAAGTCAATAACATAATTGAAAGCAATTCGGACGAATTCTATTTTCGCACTTCAAACGCAAGTTTTGTGCATAACTTTCAAAAGATCATTGCAAGGAAAGTGTGCATTCGTTTAACCTTAAAATCTTTTGAATGAGTCATATCAAGTCAATAACTTATTTCAAATCAATTCGAACGAATTCTATTTTGCACTTCAAACACAAGTTTTGTGCATAACTTGCAAAAGATCAACGCAAGGAAAAAGTGCATTAGTTTAACCTTAAAATCATATGAATGAGTCATTTCAAGTCAATATCTTATTTCAAAACAATTCGAACGAATCCTATTTTCGCACTTCAAATACAAGTTTTGTGCATAACTTTCAGAAGATGGAATGCAAGGGAAGGCTGCGTTCGTTTAACCTTAAAATCATTTGAATGAGTCATTTCAAGTCAATAACTTATTTCAAAGCAATTCAAACAAATTATATTTTCGCACTTCAAACACAAGTTTTGTGGATAACTTCCAAATGATCAATGCATGGAGAGTCTGCATTTCGTTTAAGCTTAAAATCATTTGAGTGAGTCATTTCAAGTCAATAACTTATTTCAAAGCAATTCCAACGAATTATATTTTCGCACTTCAAACGCAAGTTTTGTGCATAACTTTCAAATGATCATTGCAAGGAAAGTGTGCTTTAGTCTAACCTTAAAATCATTTGAATGAGTCATTTCAAGTCGATAAGATAATTGAAAGCAATTCGGACGAATTCTATTTTCGCACTCCAAACGCAAGTTTTGTGCATAACTTTCAAAAGATCATTGCAAGGAAAGTGTGGATTAGTTTAACCTTAAAATCATTTGAATGAGTCATATCAAGTCAATAACTTATTTCAAATCAATTCGAACGAATTCTATTTTCCCACTTCAAACACAAGTTTTGTGCTTAACTTGCAAAAGATCAATGCAAGGAAAGTGTGCATTAGTTTAACCTTAAAATCATATGAATGAGTCATTTCAAGTCAATATCTAATTTCGAAACAATTCGAACGAATTGTATTTTCGCACTTCAAATACAAGTTTTGTGCATAACTTCCAAATGATCAATGCAAGGGAAAGCTGCGTTCGTTTAACCTTAAAATCATTTGAATGAGTCATTTCAAGTCAATAACTTATTTCAAAACAATTCGAATGAATTCTATTTTTTCGCTTCAAATACGAGTTTTGTGCATAACTTGCAAATGTTAAATGCAAGGAAACTGTGCATTCGTGTAACCTTAAAATCACTTCAATAAGTCATTTGAAGTCAATAACGTATTTTAAAGTAAGTCGAACGAGCCCTATTTTTGCACTACAAACACAAGTTTTGCGCATAACTTGCAAATGATCAATGCAAGGAAAGTGTGCATTAGTTTAACCTTAAAATCATTTCAATGAGTCATTTCAAGTCAATATCTTATTTAAAAGCAATTCGAACAAATTCCATTTTCGCACTCCAAACACAAGTTTTGTGCATAACTTGCAAAAGATGAATGCAAGGAAAGCCTACATTCGTTTAACATTAAAATCATTTCAACGAGTCATTTCAAGTCAAGAACTTATTTCAAAACGATTCGAACGAATTCTATTTTCGCACTTCAAATACAAGTTTTGTGCATAACTTGCAAATGATCAATGCAAGGAAAGTGTGCATTCGTTTTACCTTAAAATCATTTCAATGAGTCATTTCAAGTCAATAACTTATTTCAAAGCAATTCGAAGGAATTCTATTTTTGCAGTCCAAACACAAGTTTTGTACATAACTTGCAAAAGATGAATGCAAGGAAAGCATGCATTCGTTTAATCTTAAAATCATTTGAATGAGTCATTTCAAGTCAATAACTTATTTCAAAGCAATTCGAATGAATTTAATTTTTGCACTCCAAACACAAGTTTTGTGCATAACTTGCGAAAGATGAATGCAAGGAGTGCTTGCGTTCGTTTAACCTTAGAATCATTTGAATGAGTCATTTAAAGTCAATAACTTATTTCAAAGCAATTTGAACGAATTCTATTTTTGCACTACAAACACAAGTTTTGTGCATAACTTGCAAAAGATGAATGCAAGGAAAGCCTACATTCGTTTAACATTAAAATCATTTCAACGAGTCATTTCAAGTCAAGAACTTATTTCAAAACGATTCGAACGAATTCTATTTTCGCACTTCAAATACAAGTTTTGTGCATAACTTGCAAAAGATGAATGCAAGGAAAGCCTGCGTTCGTTTAACCTTAAAATCATTTCAATGAGTCATTTCAAGTCAATAACTTATTTCAAAACAATTCCAACGAATTCTATTTTCGCACTTCAAATACAAGTTTTGGGCATAACTTGCAAATGATCAATGCAAGGAAAGTGTGCATTCGTTTAACCGTAAAATCATTTGAATGAGTCATTTCAAGTCAATAACTTATTTCAAAGCAATTCGAACAAATTCTATTTTTGCACTCCAAACACAAGGTTTGTGCATAACTTGAAAAGAAGACTGCAAGGAAGGCATGCGTTCGTTTAACCTTAAAATCATTTGAATGAGTCATTTCAAGTCAATAACTTATTTCAAAGCAATTCGAACGAATTCTATTTTCGCATTTGAAACGCAATTTTTGTCCATAAATTTCATGTGATCATTGCAAGGAAAGTGTGCATTCGTTTAACCTTAAAATCAGTTTAATGAGTCATTTCGAGTCAATAACTTATTTCAAAGCAATTCAAACGAATTCGATTTTTGCACTACAAAGACAACTTTAGTGCATAACTTGCAAAAGATGAATGCAAGGAGAGGTTGCATTTGTTAACCTTAAAATCATTTCAATGAGTCATTTCAAGTAAATATCTTATTTCAAACAAATTCGAACAAATTCTATTTTCGCACTCCAAACACAAGTTTTGTGAATAACTTTCAAAAGATGAATGCAAGGAAAACCTACATTCGTTTAACATTAAAATCATTTCAATGAGTCATTTCAAGTCAATAACATATTTCAAAGCAATTCGAACGAATTCTATTTTCGCATTTCAAACGCAATTTTTGTCCATAAATTTCATGTGATCATTGCAAGGAAAGTGTGATTAGTTTAACCTTAAAATCATTTGAATGAGTCATTTCAAGTCAATAACTTATTTCAAATCAATTCGAACGAATTCTATTTTCGCATTTCAAACGCAATTTTTGTCCATAAATTTCATGTGATCATTGCAAGGAAAGTGTGCATTCGTTTAACCTTAAAATCAGTTTAATGAGTCATTTCGAGTTAATAACTTATTTCAAAGCAATTCGAACGAATTCAATTTTTGCACTACAAAGACTACTTTAGTGCATAACTTGCAAAAGATGAATGCAAGGAGAGGTTGCATTTGTTAACCTTAAAATCATTTCAATGAGTCATTTCAAGTAAATATCTTATTTCAAACAAATTCGAACAAATTCTATTTTCGCACTCCAAACACAAGTTTTGTGAATAACTTTCAAAAGATGAATGCAAGGAAAACCTACATTTGTTTAACATTAAAATCATTTCAATGCGTCATTCCAAGTCAATAACATATTTCAAAGCAATTCGAACGAATTCTATTTTCGCACTTCAAACACAAGTTTTGTGCAGAACTTGCAAATGATCAATGCAAAGAAAGTGTGATTAGTTTAACCTTAAAATCATTTGAATGAGTCATTTCAAGTCAATAACTTATTTCAAAGCAATTCGAACGAATTCTATTTTCGCATTTCAAACGCAATTTTTGTCCATAAATTTCATGTGATCATTGCAAGGAAAGTGTACATTAGTTTAACCTTAAAATCAGTTTAATGAGTCATTTCGAGTTAATAACTTATTTGAAAGCAATTCGAACGAATTCCATTTTTGCACTACAAAGACAACTTTAGTGCATAACATGTAAAAGATGAATGCAAGGAGAGGTTGCATTTGTTAACCTTAAAATCATTTCAATGAGTCATTTCAAGTAAATATCTTATTTCAAACAAATTCGAACAAATTCTATTTTCGCACTCCTAACACAAGTTTTGTGAATAACTTTCAAAAGATGAATGCAAGGAAAACCTACATTCGTTTAACATTAAAATCATTTCAATGAGTCATTTCAAGTCAATAACATATTTCAAAGCAATTCGAACGAATTCTATTTTCGCACTTCAAACACAAGTTTTGTGCAGAACTTGCAAATGATCAATGGAAGGAAAGAGTGCATTCGTTTAACCTTAAAATCATTTGATTGAGTCATTTCAAGTCAATAATTTATTCTAAAGCAATTTGAACGAATTTTATTCTTGCACTTCAAACACAAGTATTGCGCATAACTTGCAAATGATCAATACAAGAAAAGTGTGCATTCGTTTAACCTTCAAAATCATTTCAATGAGTGATTTCAATTTAATATCTTATTTCAAAGCAATTGGAACGAATTCTATTTTCGCACTTCAAACGCAAGTTTCGTGGATAACTTGCAAATGATCAATGCAAGGAAAGTGTGCATTAGTTTAACCTTAAAATCATTTGAATGAGTCATTTCAAGTTAATAACATATTTCAAAGCAATTCGAACGAATTCTATTTTCGCACTTCAAAAACAAGTTTTGTGCATAACGTGCAAAAGATCAATGCAACAAAAGTGTGCATTAGTTTAACCATAAAATCATTTCGAACAGTCATTTCAAGTTAATAATTTATTCCGAAGCGATTCGAACGTTCGCACTTCAAATACAAGTTTTGTGCAGAACTTGCAAATGATCAATGCAAGGAAAGTGTGCATTAGTTTAACCTTAAAATCATTTCAATGAGTCATTTCAAGTCAATAACTTATTTCAAAGCAATTCGAAAGAATTCTATTTTCGCACTTCAAAACCAAGTTTCGTGCATAACTTGCAAAAGATCAATGTAACAAAAGTGTGCATTAGTTTAACCATAAAATCATTTCCACGAGTCATTTGAAGTCAATAATTTATTCCGAAGCGATTCGAACGTTCGCACTTCAAATACAAGTTTTGTGCATAACTTGCAAATGATCAATGCAAGGAAAGAGTGCATTCGTTTTACCTTTAAAATCATTTGAATGAGTCATTTCAAGTCAATAATTTATTCTAAAGCAATTCGAACGAATTCTATTTTCGCACTTCAAACACAAGTTTTTTACATAACTTGCAGATGAGCAATGCAAGAAAAGTGTGCATTCGTTTAACCTGAAAATCATTTCAATGAGTGATTTCAAGTCAATATCTTATTTCAAAGCAATTCAAACGAATTCTATTTTCACACTTCAAACAGAAGTTTCGTGCATAACTTTCAAATGATCATTGCAAGGAAAGTGTGCATTAGTTTAACCTTAAAATCATTTGAATGAGTCTTATTAAGTCAATAACTTATTTCAATGCAATTCGAACGAATTCTATTTTCACACTTAAAACACATGTTTTGTTCATATCATGCAAATGATCAATGTACGAAAAAGTGTGCATTTGTTTAACCTTAAAATCATTTCAATGAGTGATTTCAAGTCAAAACTTATTTCAAAGCAATTCGAATAAATTTTATTTTTGCACTATGCATAACTTGCAAATGATCAATGCAAGGAAAGTGTGCATTAGTTTACCTTAAAATCATTTGAATTAGTCATTTCATGTCAATAACATATTTCAAAGCAATTTGAATGAATTCTATTTTCGCACTTCAACACAAGTTTTGTGCATAACTTACAAATGATTAATGCAAGGAAGGTGTGCATTCGTTTAACCTGAAAATCATTTCAATGAGTGATTTCAAGTCAAAATCTTTTTTCAAAGCAATTCGAAACGAATTCTATATTTACACTTCAAAAAGAAGTTACGTGCATAACTTTCAAATGATCATTGCAAGGAAAGTGTGCATTAGTTTACCCTTAAAATCATTTGAGTGAGTCATATTAAGTCAATAACTTATTTCAATGCAATTCGAACGATATCTATTTTTGCACTTAAAACACAAGTTCCGCGCATATCACGCAAATGATCAATGTACGAAAAAGTGTGCATTTGTTTAACCTTAATATCATTTCAATGAGTGATTTCAAGTCAAAAACTTATTTGAAAGCAATTCGAATGAATTTGATTTTTGCACTACAAGCACAAGTGTTGTGCATAACGTGCAAAATGATCAATGCCAGGAAAGTGTGCATTAGTTTACCTTAAAATCATTTAAATTAGTCATTTCAAGTCAATAACATATTTCAAAGCAATTCGAATGAATTCTATTTTCGCACTTCAACATAAGTTTTGTGCATAACTTGCAAATGATTAATGCAAGGAAAGTGTGCATTCGTTTAACCTTAAAATCATTTCAATGAGTGATTTCAAGTCAATATCTTTTTTCAAAGTAATTCTAACGAATTCTATATTTACACTTCAAAAAGAAGTTTCGTGCATAACTTTCAAATAATCATTGCAAGGAAAGTGTGCATTAGTTTAACCTTAAAATCATTTTAATGAGTTATTTCAAGTCAATAACTTATTTCAAAGCAATTCGAAAGAATTCTATTTTCGCACTTCAACGCAAGTTTTGTGCATAACTTTCAAATGATCATTGCAAGGAAAGTATGCATTCTGTAAACCTTAAAATCATTTCAATGAGTCATTCCAAGTTAATAACTTATTACAAAGCAATTCGAACGAATTCTATTTTCGCACTTCAAACACAAGTTTCGTGCATAACTTGCAAATGATCAATGCAAGGAAAGTGTGCATTACTTTAACTTTAAAATCATTTGAATGAGTCATTTCAAGTCAATAACATATTTAAAAGCAATACGAACGAATTCAATTTTGACATTCGAAACAGAAGTTTCGTGCATAACTTTGAAATGATCATTGCAAAGAAAGTGTTCATTAGTTTAACCTGAAAATCATTTGAATGAGTCACTTCAAGTCAATAACATATTTCAAAGCAATATGAGCGAATTCTATTTTCGCACTTCAAACACATGTTTTGTGCATAACTTACAAAAGATCAATGAAAGGAAAGTGTACCTTAAAACCATTTCAATGAGTCATTCCAAGTTAATAACTTATTTCAAAGCAATTCGAACGAATTCTATTTTCGCACTTCAAACACAAGTTTCGTGCATAACTTGCAAATGATCAATGCAAGGAAAGTGTGCATTAGTTTAACCTTAAAATCATTTGAATGAGTCATTTCAAGTCATTAACTTATTTCAAAGCAATTCGAACGAATTCTATTTTCGCACTTCGGAAACAAGTTTTGTGCATAACTTGCAAATGATTAATACAAGGAATGTATGCATTCGTTTAACTTTAAAATCATTTCAATTAGTGATTTCAAGTCAATACCTTATTTCAAAGCAGTTCAAACGAATTCTATCTTCACACTTCAAATAGAAGTTTTGAGGATAACCTTCAAATAATCATTGCAAGGAAAGTGTGCATTACTTTAACCTTAAAATCATTTGTATGAGTCATTTCAAGTCAATAACATATTTCAAAGCAATTCGAACGAATTCTATTTTCACACTTCAAACAGAAGTTTCGTGCATAACTTTCAAATGATCATTGCAAGGAAAGTGTGCATTACTTTAACATTAAAATCATTTGAATGAGTCATTTCAAGTCAATAACATATTTGAAAGCAATTCGAACGAATTCTCTTTTCACACTTCAAATAGAAGTTTCGTGCATAACTTTCAAATCATCATTGCAAGGAAAGTGTGCATTAGTTTAACTTAAAATGATTTGAATGAGTCATTTCAAGTCAATAAAATATTTCGAAGCAATCCGAACAAATTCTATTTTCGCACTTCAAATGCAAGTTTTGTGCATAACTTTCAATTGATCATTGCAAGGAAAATGTGTATTTGTTTAACCTTAACATCATTTCAATGTGTCATTTCAGGTTAATAACTTATTTCAAAGAAATTTCAACGAATTATATTTTTGCACTACAAACACAACTTAAGTGCATAACGTACAAAAGATCAATGCAAGGAGAGTCTGCATTTGCTAACCTTAAAATCATTTTAATGAGTAATTTCAAGTCAATAACTTATTTCAAAGCAATTCGAAAGAAATCTATTTTCGCACTTCATGGCAACTTTTGTGCATAACTTTCAAATGATCATTGCAAGGAAAGTGTGTATTCGGTTAACCTTAAAATCATTTCAATAAGTCATTCCAAGTTAATAACTTATTTCAAAGCAACTCGAAAGAATTCTATTTTCGCACTTCAAACACAAGTTTTGTGCATAAATTGCAAATGATCAATGCAAGGAAAGTGTGCATTACTTTAACCTTAAAATCATTTGAATGACTTATTTCAAGTCAATAACACATTTCAAAGCAGTTCGAACTAATTCTATTTTCACACTTCAAACAGAAGTTTCGTGCATAACTTTCAAATGATCATTGCAAGGAAAGTGTACATTAGTTGAACCTTAAAATCATTTGAATGATTCATTTCAAGTCAATAAAATATTTCGAAACAATTCGAACGAATTCTATTTTCACATTTCAAACGCAACTTTTGTGCATAACTTTCAAATAATCATTGCAAGGAAAGTGTGCATTAGTTTAACCTTAAAATCATTTGAATGAGTCATTTCAAGTCAATAAAATATTTCAAAGCAATTCGAACGAATTCTATTTTCACATTTCAAACGCAAGTTTTGTGCATAACTTTCAAGTGATCATTGCAAGGAAAATGTGTATTTGTTTAACCTTAACATCATTTCAATGACTCATTTCAAGTTAATAACTTATTTCAAAGAAATTGGAACGAATTCTATTTTTGCACTACAAACACAACTTAAGTGCATAACATGCAAAAGATCAATGCAAGGAGAGTCTGCATTTGCTAACCTTAAAATCATTTTAATGAGTAATTTCAAGTCAATAACTTATTTCAAAGCAATTCGAAAGAAATCTATTTTCGCACTTCATGGCAACTTTTGTGCATAACTTTCAAATGATCATTGCAAGGAAAGTGTGTATTCGGTTAACCTTAAAATCATTTCAATGAGTTATTCCAAGTTAATAACTTATTTCAAAGCAACTCGAAAGAATTCTATTTTCGCACTTCAAACACAAGTTTTGTGCATAAATTGCAAATGATCAATGCAAGGAAAGTGTGCATTACTTTAACCTTAAAATCATTTGAATGAGTTATTTCAAGTCAATAACATATTTCAAAGCAGTTCGAACTAATTCTATTTTCACACTTCAAACAGAAGTTTCGTGCATAACTTTCAAATGATCATTGCAAGGAAAGTGTACATTAGTTAAACCTTAAAATCATTTGAATGATTCATTTCAAGTCAATAAAATATTTCGAAACAATTCGAACGAATTCTATTTTCACATTTCAAACGCAACTTTTGTGCATAACTTTCAAATAATCATTGCAAGGAAAGTGTGCATTAGTTTAACCTTAAAATCATTTGAATGAGTCATTTCAAGTCAATAAAATATTTCAAAGCAATTCGAACGAATTCTATTTTCACATTTCAAACGCAAGTTTTGTGCATAACTTTCAAGTGATCATTGCAAGGGAAATGTGTATTTGTTTAACCTTAACATCATTTCAATGACTCATTTCAAGTTAATAACTTATTTCAAAGAAATTGGAACGAATTCTATTTTTGCACTACAAACACAACTTAAGTGCATAACGTGCAAAAGATCAATGCAAGGAGAGTCTGCATTTGCTAACCTTAAAATCATTTTAATGAGTCATTTCAAGTCAATAACTTATTTCAAAGCAATTCGAAAGAATTCTATTTTCGCACTTCAATGCAACTTTTGTGCATAACTTTCAAATGATCATTGCAAGGAAAGTGTGCATTCTGTTAACCTTAAAATCATTTCAATGAGTCATTCCAAGTTAATAACTTATTTCAAAGCAACTCGAAAGAATTCTATTTTCGCACTTCAAAAACATGTTTCGTGCATAACTTGCAAATGATCAATGCAAGGAAAGTGTGCATTACTTTAACCTTAAAATCATTCGAATGAGTCATTTCAAGTCAATAACATATTTCAAAGCAATTCGAACGAATTCTAATTTCACACTTCAAACAGAAGTTTCATGCATAACTTTCAAATAATCATTGCAAGGAAAGTGTGCATTAGTTTAACCTTAAAATCATTTGAATGAGTCATTTCAAGTCAATAAAATATTTCAAAGCAATTCGAACGAATTCTATTTTCACATTTCAAACGCAAGTTTTGTGCATAACTTTCAAGTGATCATTGCAAGGAAAATGTGTATTTGTTTAACCTTAACATCATTTCAATGACTCATTTCAAGTTAATAACTTATTTCAAAGAAATTGGAACGAATTCTATTTTTGCACTACAAACACAACTTAAGTGCATAACATGCAAAAGATCAATGCAAGGAGAGTCTGCATTTGCTAACCTTAAAATCATTTTAATGAGTAATTTCAAGTCAATAACTTATTTCAAAGCAATTCGAAAGAATATTATTTTCGCACTTCAATGCAACTTTTGTGCATAACTTTCAAATGATCATTGCAAGGAAAGTGTGCATTCGGTTAACCTTAAAATCATTTCAACGAGTCATTCCAAGTTAATAACTTATTTCAAAGCAATTCGAACGAATTCTATTTTCGCACTTCAAACACAAGTTTCGTGCATAACTTGCAAATGATCAATGCAAGGAAAGTGTGCATTACTTTAACCTTAAAATCATTTGAATGAGTCATTTCAAGTCAATAACATATTTGAAAGCAATTCGAACGAATTCTTTTTTCACACTTCAAACAGAAGTTTCGTGCATAACTTTCAAATGATCATTGCAAGGAAAGTGTGCATTACTTTAACCTTAAAATCATTTGAATGAGTCATTTCAAGTCAATAACATATTTGAAAGCAATTCGAACGAATTCTATTTTCACACTTCAAACAGAAGTTTCGTGCAAAACCTTCAAATCATCATTGCACGGAAAGTGTGCATTAGTTTTACCTTAAAATCATTTGAATGAGTGATTTCAAGTCAATAAACTATTTGGAAGCAATTCGAACGAATTCTATTTTCGCATTTCAAACGCAAGTTTTCTGCATAACTTTCAAGTGATCATTGCAAGGAAAATGTATATTTGTTTAACCTTAAAATCATTTCAATTAATCATTTCAAGTTAATAACTTATTTCAAAGAAATTTGAACGAATTATATTTTTGCACTACAAACACAACTTAAGTGCATAACGTGCAAAAGATCAATGCAAGGAGAGTGTTCATTCGCTTACCTTAAAATCATTTTAATGAGTCATTTCAAGTCAATAACTTATTTCAAAGCAATTCGAACAAATTCTATTTTCGCACTTCAACGCAAGTTTTGTGCATAACTTTCAAATGATCATTGCAAGGAAATTGTGCATTCGGTTAACCTTAAAATCATTTCAATGAGTCATTCCAAGTTAATAACTTATTTCAAAGCAATTCGAACGAATTCTATTTTCGCACTTCAAACACAACTTTCGTTCATAACTTGCAAATGATCAATGCAAGGAAAGTGTGCATTACTTTAACCTTAACATCATTTGAATGAGTCATTTCAAGTCAATAACATATTTCAAAGCAATTCGAACGAATTCTATTTTCACACTTCAAACAGAAATTGCATGCATAATTTTCAAATGATCATTGCAAGGAGAGTGTGCATTACTTTAAGCTTAAAATCATTTGAATGAGTCATTTCAAGTCAATAACATATTTCAAAGCAATTCGAACGAATAATATTTTCACACTTCAAAGAGAAGTTTCGTGCATAACGTTTAAATCATCATTGCAAGGATAGTGTGCATTGGTTTTTCCTTAAAATCATTTCAATGAGTCATTTCAAGTCAATAAAATATTTCGAAGCAATTCGAACGAATTCTATTTTCACATTTCAAACGCAAGGTTTGTGCATAACTTTCAAGTGATCATTGCAAGGAAAATGTGTATTTGTTTAACATTAAAATAATTTCAATGAGTCATTTCAAGTTAATAACTTATTTCAAAGAAATTCGAACGAATTCTATTTTTGCACTACAAACACAACTTAAGTGCATAACGTCTAAAAGATCAATGCAAGGAGACTGTGGATTTGCTAACCTTAAAATCATTTTACTGAGTCATTTCAAGTCACTAACTTATTTCAAAGCAATTCGAAAGAATTCTATTTTCGCACTTCAATGCAACTTTTGTGCATAACTTTCAAATGATCATTGCAAGGAAAGTGTGCATTCTGTAAACCTTAAAATCATTTCAATGAGTCATTCCAAGTTAATAACTTATTTCAAAGCAATTCGAACGAATTCTATTTTCGCACTTCAAACACAAGTTTCTTGCATAACTTGCAAATGATCAATGCAAGGAAAGTGTGCATTACTTTAACCTTAAAATCATTTGAATCAGTCATTTCAAGTCAATAACATATTTGAAAGCAATTCGAACGAATTCTATTTTCACACTTCAAACAGAAGTTTCGTGCATAACTTTCAAATGATCATTGCAAAGAAAGTGTGCATTAGTTTAACTTAAAATGATTTGAATGAGTCATTTCAATTCAATAAAATATTTCGAAGCAATTCGAACAAATTCTATTTTCGCACTTCAAACGCAAGTTTTGTGCATAACTTTCAATTGATCATTGCAAGGAAAATGTGTATTTGTTTAACCTTAACATCATTTCAATAAGTCATTTCAAGTTAATAACTTATTTCAAAGAAATTTGAACGAATTCTATTTTTGCACTACAAACACAACTTAAGTGCATAACGTGCAAAAGATCAATGCAAGGAGAGTCTGCATTTGCTAACCTTAAAATCATTTTAATGAGTAATTTCAAGTCAATAACTTATTTCAAAGCAATTCGAAAGAATTCTATTTTCGCACTTCATGGCAACTTTTGTGGATAACTTTCAAATGATCATTGCAAGGAAAGTGTGCATTCGGTTAACCTTAAAATAATTTCAATGAGTCATTCCAAGTTAATAACTTATTTCAAAGCAACTCGAAAGAATTCTATTTTCCCACTTAAAACACGAGTTTTGTGCATAACTTGCAAATGATCAATGCACGGAAAGTGTGCATTACTTTAACCTTAAAATCATTTCAATGAGTAATTTCAAGTCAATATCATATTTCAAAGCAATTCGAACGAATTGTTTTTTCACACTTCAAACAGAAGTTTCGTGCATAACTTGGAAATGATCATTGCAAGGAAAGTGTGCATTAGTTTAACCTTAAAATCATTTGAATGAGTCATTTCAAGTCAATAAAATATTTCGAAGCAATTCGAACGAATTCTATTTTCGCATTTCAAACCCAAGTTTTCTGCATAACTTTCAAGTGATCATTGCAAGGAAAATGTGTATTTGTTTAACATTAAAATAATTTCAATGAGTCATTTCAAGTTAATAACTTATTGCAAAGAAATTTGAACGAATTCTATTTTTGCACTACAAACACAACTTTTGTGCATAACTTTCAAATGATCATTGCAAGGAAAGTGTGCATTCGGTTAACCTTAAAATCATTTCAACGAGTCATTCCAAGTTAATAACTTATTTCAAAGCAATTCGAACGAATTCTATTTTCGCACTTCAAACACAAGTTTCGTGCATAACTTGCAAATGATCAATGCAAGGAAAGTGTGCATTACTTTAACATTAAAATCATTTGAATGAGTCATTTCAAGTCAATAACATATTTGACAGCAATTCGAACGAATTCTCTTTTCACACTTCAAATAGAAGTTTCGTGCATAACTTTCAAATCATCATTGCAAGGAAAGTGTGCATTAGTTTTACCTTAAAATCATTTGAATGAGTCATTTTAAGTAAATAAAATATTTTGAAGCAATTCTAACAAAATTCTATTTTCGCATTTAAAACGCAAGTTTTCTGCATAACTTGCAAGTGATCATTGCAAGGAAAATGTGCATTACTTTAACCTTATATTCATTTGAATTAGTTATTTCAAGTCAATAACATATTTCAAAGCAATTCGAACGAATTCTATTTTCACACATCAGATAGAAGTTTCGTGCATAACTTTCAAATGATCATTGCAAGGAAAGTGTGCATTAGTTTAACCTTAAAATCATTTGAATGAGTCATTTCAAGTCAATAGCATATTTGAAAGCAATTCGAACGAATTCTTTTTTCACACTTCAAACAGAAGTTTCGTGCATAACTTTCAAATGATCATTGTAAGGAAAGTGTGCATTACTTTAACCTTAAAATTAGTTGAATGAGTCATTTCAAGTCAATAACATATTTGAAAGCAATTCGAACGAATTCTATTTTTACACTTCAAACAGAAGTTTCGTGCATAACTTTCAAATGATCATTGCAAGGAAGGTGTGCATTAGTTTTACCTTAAAATCATTTGAATGAGTCATTTCAAGTCAATAAAATATTTTGAAGCAATTCGAACAAAATTCTATTTTTGCATTTCAAACGCAAGTTTTCTGCATAACTTTCAAGTGATCATTGCAAGGAAAATGTGTATTTGTTTAACCTTAAAATCATTTCAATGAGTCAGTTGAAGTTAATAACTTATTTCAAAGAAATTTGAACGAATTCTATTTTTGCACTACAAACACAACTTTTGTGCATAACTTTCAAATGATCATTGCAAGGAAAGTGTGCATTCGGTTAACCTTAAAATCATTTCAACGAGTCATTCCAAGTTAATAACTTATTTCAAAGCAATTCGAACGAATTCTATTTTCGCACTTCAAACACAAGTTTCATGCATAACTTGCAAATGATCAATGCAAGGAAAGTGTGCATTACTTTAACCTTAAAATCATTTGAATGAGTCATTTGAAGTCAATAACATATTTCAAAGCAATTCGAACGAATTCTTTTTTCACACTTAAAACAGAAGTTTCGTGCATAACTTTCAAATGATCATTGCAAGGAAAGTGTGCATTACTTTAACATTAAAATCATTTGAATGAGTCATTTCAAGTCAATAACATATTTGAAAGCAATTCGAACGAATTCTCTTTTCACACTTCAAATAGAAGTTTCGTGCATAACTTTCAAATCATCATTGCAAGGAAAGTGTGCATTAGTTTTACCTTAAAATCATTTGAATGAGTCATTTTAAGTAAATAAAACATTTTGAAGCAATTCGAACAAAATTCTATTTTCGCATTTAAAACGCAAGTTTTCTGCATAACTTGCAAGTGATCATTGCAAGGAAAATGTGTATTTGTTTAACCTTAAAATCATTTCAATGAGTCATTTCAAGTTAATAACTTATTTCAAAGAAATTTGAACGAATTATATTTTTGCACTACAAACACAACTTAAATACATAACGTGCAAAAGATCAATGCAAGGAGAGTTTTCATTACTTTAACCTTAAAATTATTTCAATGAATCATTTCAAGTCAATAACATATTTCAAAGCAATTCGAACGAATTCTTTTTTCACACTTCAAACAGAAGTTTCGTGCATAACTTTCAAATGATCATTGCAAGGGAAGTGTGCATTAGTTTAACCTTAAAATCATTTGAATGAGTCATTTCAAGTCAATAAAATATTTCGAAGCAACTCGAACGAATTCTATTTTCACATTTAAAACGCAAGTTTTGTGCATAACTTTCAAGTTATCATTGCAAGGAAAATGTGTATTTATTTAACCTTAAAATCATTTCAATGAGTCATTTCAAGTTAATAACTTATTTCAAAGAAATTCGAACGAATTCTATTTTTGCACTACAAACACAACTTAAGTGCATAACGTGCAAAAGATCAATGCATGGAGAGTCTGCATTTGCTAACCTTACAATCATTTTAATGAGTCATTTCAAGTCAATAGCTTATTTCAAAGCAATTCGAAAGAATTCTATTTGCGCACTTCAATGCAACTTTTGTGCATAACTTTCAAATGATTATTGCAAGGAAAGTGTGCATTCTGTTAACATTAAAATCATTTCAATGAGTCATTACAAGTTAATAACTTATTTCAAAGCAACTCGAAAGAATTCTATTTTCGCATTTCAAAAACATGTTTTGTGCATAACTTGCAAATGATCAATGCAAGGAAAGTGTGCATTACTTTAACCTTAAAATCATTTGAATGAGTCATTTCAAGTCAATAACATATTTCAAAGCAATTCGAACGAATTCTATTTTCACACTTCAAACAGAAGTTTCGTGCATAACTGTCAAATGATCAATGCAAGGAAAGTGTGCATTACTTTAACCTTAAAATCATTTGAATGAGTCATTTCAAGTCAATAGCATATTTGAAAGCAATTCGAACGAATTCTTTTTTCACACTTCAAACAGAAGTTTCGTGCATAACTTTCAAATGATCATTGTAAGGAAAGTGTGCATTACTTTAACCTTAAAATTAGTTGAATGAGTCATTTCAAGTCAATAACATATTTGAAAGCAATTCGAACGAATTCTATTTTTACACTTCAAACAGAAGTTTCGTGCATAACTTTCAAATGATCATTGCAAGGAAAGTGTGCATTAGTTTTACCTTAAAATCATTTGAATGAGTCATTTCAAGTCAATAAAATATTTTGAAGCAATTCGAACAAAATTCTATTTTTGCATTTCAAACGCAAGTTTTCTGCATAACTTTCAAGTGATCATTGCAAGGAAAATGTGTATTTGTTTAACCTTAAAATCATTTCAATGAGTCATTTGAAGTTAATAACTTATTTCAAAGAAATTTGAACGAATTCTATTTTTGCACTACAAACACAACTTTTGTGCATAACTTTCAAATGATCATTGCAAGGAAAGTGTGCATTCGGTTAACCTTAAAATCATTTCAACGAGTCATTCCAAGTTAATAACTTATTTCAAAGCAATTCGAACGAATTCTATTTTCGCACTTCAAACACAAGTTTCATGCATAACTTGCAAATGATCAATGCAAGGAAAGTGTGCATTACTTTAACCTTAAAATCATTTGAATGAGTCATTTGAAGTCAATAACATATTTCAAAGCAATTCGAACGAATTCTTTTTTCACACTTAAAACAGAAGTTTCGTGCATAACTTTCAAATGATCATTGCAAGGAAAGTGTGCATTACTTTAACATTAAAATCATTTGAATGAGTCATTTCAAGTCAATAACATATTTGAAAGCAATTCGAACGAATTCTCTTTTCACACTTCAAATAGAAGTTTCGTGCATAACTTTCAAATCATCATTGCAAGGAAAGTGTGCATTAGTTTTACCTTAAAATCATTTGAATGAGTCATTTTAAGTAAATAAAACATTTTGAAGCAATTCGAACAAAATTCTATTTTCGCATTTAAAACGCAAGTTTTCTGCATAACTTGCAAGTGATCATTGCAAGGAAAATGTGTATTTGTTTAACCTTAAAATCATTTCAATGAGTCATTTCAAGTTAATAACTTATTTCAAAGAAATTTGAACGAATTATATTTTTGCACTACAAACACAACTTAAATACATAACGTGCAAAAGATCAATGCAAGGAAAGTGTGCATTTCTTTAACCTTAAAATCATTTGAATGAGTCATTTGAAGTCAATAACATATTTCAAAGCAATTCGAACAAATTCTTTTTTCACACTTAAAACATAAGTTTCGTGCACAACTTTCAAATGATCATTGCAAGGAAAGTGTGCATTACTTTAACATTAAAATCATTTGAATGAGTCATTTCAAGTCAATAACATATTTGAAAGCAATCCGAAAGAATTCTCTTTTCACACTTCAAATAGAAGTTTCGTGTATAACTTTCAAATCATCATTGCAAGGAAAGTGTGCATTAGTTTTACCTTAAAATCATTTGAATGAGTCATTTCAAGTAAATAAAATATTTTGAAGCAATTCGAACAAAATTCTATTTTCGCATTTCAAACGCAAGTTTTCTGCATAACTTGCAAGTGATCATTGCATGGAAAATGTGTATTTTTTTAACCTTAAAATCATTTCAATGAGTCATTTCAAGTTAATAACCTATTTCAAAGCAACTCGAAAGAATTCTATTTTCGCACTTCAAAAACATGTTTTGTGCATAACTTGCAAATGATCAATGCAAGGAAAGCGTGCATTACTTTAACCTTAAAATCATTTGAATGAGTCATTTCAAGTCAATAGCATATTTGAAAGCAATTCGAACGAATTCGTTTTTCACACTTCAAACAGAAGTTTCGTGCATAACTTTCAACTAATCATTGCAAGGAAAGTGTGCATTACTTTAACCTTAAAATCAGTTAAATGAGTCATTTCAAGTCAATAGCATATTTGAAAGCAATTCGAACAAATTCTATTTTTACACTTCAAACAGAAGTTTCGTGCATAACTTTCAAATGATCATTGCAAGGAAAGTGTGCATTAGTTTTACCTTAAAATCATTTGAATGAGTCATTTCAAGTCAATAAAATATTTTGAAGCAATTCGAACAAAATTCTATTTTTGCATTTCAAACACAAGTTTTCTGCATAACTTTCAAGTGATCATTGCAAGGAAAATGTGTATTTGTTTAACCTTAACATCATTTCAATGAGTAATTTCAAGTTAATAATTTATTTCAAGGAAATTTGAACGAATTCTATTTTTGCACTTCAAACACAAGTTTTGTGCATAACTTGCAAATGATCAATGTAAGGAAAGTGTGCATTACTTTAACCTTAAAATCATTTGAATGAGTCATTTCAAGTCAATAACATATTTCAAAGCAATTCGAACGAATTCTATTTTCACACTTCAAACAGAAGTTTCGTTCATAACTTTCAAATGATCATTGCAAGGAAAGTGTGCATTACTTTAACCTTAAAATCATTTGAATGAGTCATTTCAAGTCAATAAAAATTCTGAACCGATTCGAACGAATTCTATTTTCGCAGTTTAAACGCAAGTTTTGTGCATAACTTTCAATTGATCATTGCAAGGAAAATGTTTATTTGTTTAACCTTAACATCATTTCAATGAGTCATTTCAAGTTAATAACTTATTTCAAAGAAATTTGAACGAATTATATTTTTGCACTACAAACACAACTTAAGTACATAACGTGCAAAAGATCAATGCAAGGAGAGTTTTCATTATTTTAACCTTAAAATTATTTCAATGAATCATTTCAAGTCAATAACATATTTCAAAGCAATTCGAACGAATTCTTTTTTCACACTTCAAACAGAAGTTTCGTGCATTACTTTCAAATGATCATTGCAAGGAAATTGTGCATTCGGTTAACCTTAAAATCATTTCAATGAGTCATTCCAAGTTAATAACTTATTTCAAAGCAATTCGAACGAATTCTATTTTTGCACTTCAAACACAAGTTTTGTGCATAACTTGCAAATGATCAATGTAAGGAAAGTGTGCATTACTTTAACCTTAAAATCATTTGAATGAGTCATTTCAAGTCAATAACATATTTCAAAGCAATTCGAACGAATTCTATTTTCACACTTCAAACAGAAGTTTCGTTCATAACTTTCAAATGATCATTGCAAGGAAAGTGTGCATTACTTTAACCTTAAAATCATTTGAATGAGTCATTTCAAGTCAATAACAATTCTGAACCGATTCGAACGAATTCTATTTTCGCAGTTTAAACGCAAGTTTTGTGCATAACTTTCAATTGATCATTGCAAGGAAAATGTTTATTTGTTTAACCTTAACATCATTTCAATGAGTAATTTCAAGTTAATAATTTATTTCAAGGAAATTTGAACGAATTCTATTTTTGCACTACAAACACAACTAAAGTGCATAACGTGCAAAAGATCAATGCAAGGAGAGTCTGCATTTGCTAACCTTCAAATCATTTTAATGAGTCATTTCAAGTCAATAACTTATTTCAAAGCAATTCGAAATAATTCTATTCTCGCACTTCAATGCAACTTTTGTGCATAACTTTCAAATGATCATTGCAAGGAAAGTGTGCATTCCGTGAACCTTAAAATCATTTCAAAGAGTCATTCCAAGTTAATAACTTATTTCAAAGCAATTCGAACGAATTCTATTTTCGCACTTCAAACACTAGTTTCGTGCATAACTTGCAAATGATCAATGCAAGGAAATTGTGCATTACTTTAACCTTAAAATCATTTGAATGAGTCATTTCAAGTCAATAACATATTTCAAAGCAATTCGAACAAATTCTATTTTCACACTTGAAACAGAAGTTTCGTGCATAACTTTCACATGATCATTGCAAGGAAAGTGTGCATTAGTTTAACTTAAAATCATTTGAATGAGTCATTTCAAGTCAATAAAATATTTCGAAGCAATTCGAACAAATTCTATTTTCGCACTTCGAACGCAAGTTTTTTGCATAACTTTCAATTGATCGTTGCAAGGAAAATGTGTATTTGTTTAACCTTAACATCATTTCAATGAGTCATTTCAAGTTAATAACTTATTTCAAAGAAATTCAAACGAATTCTATTTTTGCACTACAAACACAACTTAAGTGCATAACGTCTAAAAGATCAATGCAAGGAGAGTCTGCATTTGCTATCCTTAAAATCATTTTAATGAGTAATTTCAAGTCAATAACTTATTTCAAAGCAATTCGAAAGAATTCTATTTTCGCACCTCAATGCAACTTTTGTGCGTTACTTTGAAATGATCATTGCAAGGAAAGTGTGCATTCGGTTAACCTTAAAATCATTTCAATGAGTCATTCCAAGTTAATAACTTATTTCAAAGCAACTCGAAAGAATTCTATTTTCGCACTTCAAACACAAGTTTTGTGCATAACTTGCAAATGATCAATGCAAGGAAAGTGTGCATTACTTTAACCTTAAAATCATTTGAATGAGTCTTTCAAGTCAATAACATATTTCAAAGCAATTCGAACGAATTCTAATTTCACACTTCAAACAGAAGTTTCATGCATAACTTTCAAATGATCATTGCAAGGAAAGTGTGCATTAGTTTAACCTTAAAATCATTTGAATGAGTCATTTCAACTTAATAACATATTTCGAAACAATTCGAACGGATTCTATTTTCACATTTCAAACGCAAGTTTTGTTCATAACTTTCAAATGATCATTGCAAGGAAAGTGTGCATTAGTTTAACCTTAAAATCATTTGAATGAGTCATTTGAAGTAAATAAAATATTTCAAAGCAATTCTAACGAATTCTATTTTCACATTTCAAACGCAAGTTTTGTGCATAACTTTCAAGTGATCATTGCAAGGAAAATGTGTATTTGTTTAACCTTAAAATCATTTCAATGAGTCATTTCACGTTAATAACTTATTTCAAAGAAATTCGAACGAATTCTATTTTTGCACTACAAACACAATTTAAGTGCATAACGTCTAAAAGATCAATGCAAGGAGAGTCTGCATTTGCTAACCTTAAAATCATTTTAATGAGTCATTTCAAGTCAATAACTTATTTCAAATCAATTCGAAAGAATATTATTTTCGCACTTCAACGCAACTTTTGTGCATAAGTTTCAAATGATCATTGCAAGGAAAGTGTGCATTCGGTTAACCTTAAAATCATTTCAATGAGTCATTCCAAGTTAATAACTTATTTCAAAGCAGTTCGAACGAATTCTATTTTTGCACTTCAAACACAAGTTTCGTGCTTAACTTGCAAATGATCAATGCAAGGAAATTGTGCATTACTTTAACCTTAAAATCATTTGAATGAGTCATTTCAAGTCAATAACATATTTCAAAGCAATTCGAACAAATTCTATTTTCAAACTTCAAATAGAAGTTTCGTGCATAACTCTCACATGATCATTGCAAGGAAAGTGTGCATTAGTTTAACCTTAAAATCATTTGAATGAGTCATTTCAAGTCAATAACATATTTCAAAGCAATTCGAACGAATTCTTTTTTCACACTTCAAACAAAAGTTTCGTGCATAACTTTCGAATGATCATTGCAAGGAAAGTGTGCATTACTTTAACCTAAAATCATTTGAATGAGTCATTTCAAGTCAATAAAATATTTCGAAGCAATTTGAACGAATTCTATTTTCACATTTCAAACGCAAGTTTTGTGCATATCTTTCAAATGATCATTGCAAGGAAAGTGTGCATTAGTTTAACCTTAAAATCATTTGAATGAGTCATTTCAAGTCAATAACATATTTCAAAGCAATTCGAACGAATTCTTTTTTCACACTTCAAACAAAAGTTTCGTGCATAACTTTCGAATGATCATTGCAAGGAAAGTGTGCATTACTTTAACCTAAAATCATTTGAATGAGTCATTTCAAGTCAATAAAATATTTCGAAGCATTTTGAACGAATTCTATTTTCACATTTCAAACGCAAGTTTTGTGCATAACTTTCAAATGATCATTGCAAGGAAAGTGTGCATTAGTTTAACCTTAAAATCATTTGAATAAGTCATTTCAAGTCAATAAAATATCTCAAAGCAATTCGAACGAATTCTATTTTCACATTTCAAACGCAAGTTTTGTGCATAACTTTCAAGTGATCATTGCAAGGAAAATGTGTATTTGTTTAACCTTAACATCATTTCAATGAGTCATTTCAAGTTAATAACTTATTTAAAAGAAATTTGAACAAATTCTATTTTCGCACTACATACACAACTTAAGTGCATAACGTGCAAAAGATCAATGCAAGGAGAGTCTGCATTTGCTAACCTTAAAATCATTTTAATTAGTCATTTCAAGTGAAGAACTTATTTCAAAGCAATTCGAAAGAATATTATTTTCGCACTTCAATGCAACTTTTGTGCATAACTTTCAAATGATCATTGCAAGGAAAGTGTGCATTCGGTTAACCTTAAAATCATTTCAACGAGTCATTCCAAGTTAATAACTTATTTCAAAGCAATTCGAACGAATTCCATTTTCGTACTTCAAACACAAGTTTCGTGCATAACTTGCGAATGATCAATGCAAGGAAAGTGTGCATTACTTTAACCTTAAAATCATTTGAATGAGTCATTTCAAGTCAATAACATATTTGAAAGCAATTCGAACGAATTCTTTTTTCACACTTCAAACAGAAGTTTCGTGCATAACTTTCAAATGATCATTGCAAGGAAAGTGTGCATTACTTTAACCTTAAAATCATTTGAATGAGTCATTTCAAGTCAATAACATATTTCGAAGCAATTCGAACGAATTCTAATTTCACACTTCAAACAGAAGTTTCGTGCATAACTTTCAAATGATCATTGCAAGGAAAGTGTGCATTCGTTTAACTTTAAAATCATTTCAAAGAGTCATTTCAAGTTAATAACTTATTTCAAAGAAATTTGAACGAATTATATTTTTGCACTACAAACACAACTTAAATACATAACGTGCAAAAGATCAATGCAAGGAAAGTGTGCATTTCTTTAACCTTAAAATCATTTGAATGAGTCATTTGAAGTCAATAACATATTTCAAAGCAATTCGAACAAATTCTTTTTTCACACTTAAAACATAAGTTTCGTGCACAACTTTCAAATGATCATTGCAAGGAAAGTGTGCATTACTTTAACATTAAAATCATTTGAATGAGTCATTTCAAGTCAATAACATATTTGAAAGCAATCCGAAAGAATTCTCTTTTCACACTTCAAATAGAAGTTTCGTGTATAACTTTCAAATCATCATTGCAAGGAAAGTGTGCATTAGTTTTACCTTAAAATCATTTGAATGAGTCATTTCAAGTAAATAAAATATTTTGAAGCAATTCGAACAAAATTCTATTTTCGCATTTCAAACGCAAGTTTTCTGCATAACTTGCAAGTGATCATTGCATGGAAAATGTGTATTTTTTTAACCTTAAAATCATTTCAATGAGTCATTTCAAGTTAATAACCTATTTCAAAGCAACTCGAAAGAATTCTATTTTCGCACTTCAAAAACATGTTTTGTGCATAACTTGCAAATGATCAATGCAAGGAAAGCGTGCATTACTTTAACCTTAAAATCATTTGAATGAGTCATTTCAAGTCAATAGCATATTTGAAAGCAATTCGAACGAATTCGTTTTTCACACTTCAAACAGAAGTTTCGTGCATAACTTTCAACTAATCATTGCAAGGAAAGTGTGCATTACTTTAACCTTAAAATCAGTTAAATGAGTCATTTCAAGTCAATAGCATATTTGAAAGCAATTCGAACAAATTCTATTTTTACACTTCAAACAGAAGTTTCGTGCATAACTTTCAAATGATCATTGCAAGGAAAGTGTGCATTAGTTTTACCTTAAAATCATTTGAATGAGTCATTTCAAGTCAATAAAATATTTTGAAGCAATTCGAACAAAATTCTATTTTTGCATTTCAAACACAAGTTTTCTGCATAACTTTCAAGTGATCATTGCAAGGAAAATGTGTATTTGTTTAACCTTAACATCATTTCAATGAGTAATTTCAAGTTAATAATTTATTTCAAGGAAATTTGAACGAATTCTATTTTTGCACTTCAAACACAAGTTTTGTGCATAACTTGCAAATGATCAATGTAAGGAAAGTGTGCATTACTTTAACCTTAAAATCATTTGAATGAGTCATTTCAAGTCAATAACATATTTCAAAGCAATTCGAACGAATTCTATTTTCACACTTCAAACAGAAGTTTCGTTCATAACTTTCAAATGATCATTGCAAGGAAAGTGTGCATTACTTTAACCTTAAAATCATTTGAATGAGTCATTTCAAGTCAATAAAAATTCTGAACCGATTCGAACGAATTCTATTTTCGCAGTTTAAACGCAAGTTTTGTGCATAACTTTCAATTGATCATTGCAAGGAAAATGTTTATTTGTTTAACCTTAACATCATTTCAATGAGTCATTTCAAGTTAATAACTTATTTCAAAGAAATTTGAACGAATTATATTTTTGCACTACAAACACAACTTAAGTACATAACGTGCAAAAGATCAATGCAAGGAGAGTTTTCATTATTTTAACCTTAAAATTATTTCAATGAATCATTTCAAGTCAATAACATATTTCAAAGCAATTCGAACGAATTCTTTTTTCACACTTCAAACAGAAGTTTCGTGCATTACTTTCAAATGATCATTGCAAGGAAATTGTGCATTCGGTTAACCTTAAAATCATTTCAATGAGTCATTCCAAGTTAATAACTTATTTCAAAGCAATTCGAACGAATTCTATTTTTGCACTTCAAACACAAGTTTTGTGCATAACTTGCAAATGATCAATGTAAGGAAAGTGTGCATTACTTTAACCTTAAAATCATTTGAATGAGTCATTTCAAGTCAATAACATATTTCAAAGCAATTCGAACGAATTCTATTTTCACACTTCAAACAGAAGTTTCGTTCATAACTTTCAAATGATCATTGCAAGGAAAGTGTGCATTACTTTAACCTTAAAATCATTTGAATGAGTCATTTCAAGTCAATAACAATTCTGAACCGATTCGAACGAATTCTATTTTCGCAGTTTAAACGCAAGTTTTGTGCATAACTTTCAATTGATCATTGCAAGGAAAATGTTTATTTGTTTAACCTTAACATCATTTCAATGAGTAATTTCAAGTTAATAATTTATTTCAAGGAAATTTGAACGAATTCTATTTTTGCACTACAAACACAACTAAAGTGCATAACGTGCAAAAGATCAATGCAAGGAGAGTCTGCATTTGCTAACCTTCAAATCATTTTAATGAGTCATTTCAAGTCAATAACTTATTTCAAAGCAATTCGAAATAATTCTATTCTCGCACTTCAATGCAACTTTTGTGCATAACTTTCAAATGATCATTGCAAGGAAAGTGTGCATTCCGTGAACCTTAAAATCATTTCAAAGAGTCATTCCAAGTTAATAACTTATTTCAAAGCAATTCGAACGAATTCTATTTTCGCACTTCAAACACTAGTTTCGTGCATAACTTGCAAATGATCAATGCAAGGAAATTGTGCATTACTTTAACCTTAAAATCATTTGAATGAGTCATTTCAAGTCAATAACATATTTCAAAGCAATTCGAACAAATTCTATTTTCACACTTGAAACAGAAGTTTCGTGCATAACTTTCACATGATCATTGCAAGGAAAGTGTGCATTAGTTTAACTTAAAATCATTTGAATGAGTCATTTCAAGTCAATAAAATATTTCGAAGCAATTCGAACAAATTCTATTTTCGCACTTCGAACGCAAGTTTTTTGCATAACTTTCAATTGATCGTTGCAAGGAAAATGTGTATTTGTTTAACCTTAACATCATTTCAATGAGTCATTTCAAGTTAATAACTTATTTCAAAGAAATTCAAACGAATTCTATTTTTGCACTACAAACACAACTTAAGTGCATAACGTCTAAAAGATCAATGCAAGGAGAGTCTGCATTTGCTATCCTTAAAATCATTTTAATGAGTAATTTCAAGTCAATAACTTATTTCAAAGCAATTCGAAAGAATTCTATTTTCGCACCTCAATGCAACTTTTGTGCGTTACTTTGAAATGATCATTGCAAGGAAAGTGTGCATTCGGTTAACCTTAAAATCATTTCAATGAGTCATTCCAAGTTAATAACTTATTTCAAAGCAACTCGAAAGAATTCTATTTTCGCACTTCAAACACAAGTTTTGTGCATAACTTGCAAATGATCAATGCAAGGAAAGTGTGCATTACTTTAACCTTAAAATCATTTGAATGAGTCTTTCAAGTCAATAACATATTTCAAAGCAATTCGAACGAATTCTAATTTCACACTTCAAACAGAAGTTTCATGCATAACTTTCAAATGATCATTGCAAGGAAAGTGTGCATTAGTTTAACCTTAAAATCATTTGAATGAGTCATTTCAACTTAATAACATATTTCGAAACAATTCGAACGGATTCTATTTTCACATTTCAAACGCAAGTTTTGTTCATAACTTTCAAATGATCATTGCAAGGAAAGTGTGCATTAGTTTAACCTTAAAATCATTTGAATGAGTCATTTGAAGTAAATAAAATATTTCAAAGCAATTCTAACGAATTCTATTTTCACATTTCAAACGCAAGTTTTGTGCATAACTTTCAAGTGATCATTGCAAGGAAAATGTGTATTTGTTTAACCTTAAAATCATTTCAATGAGTCATTTCACGTTAATAACTTATTTCAAAGAAATTCGAACGAATTCTATTTTTGCACTACAAACACAATTTAAGTGCATAACGTCTAAAAGATCAATGCAAGGAGAGTCTGCATTTGCTAACCTTAAAATCATTTTAATGAGTCATTTCAAGTCAATAACTTATTTCAAATCAATTCGAAAGAATATTATTTTCGCACTTCAACGCAACTTTTGTGCATAAGTTTCAAATGATCATTGCAAGGAAAGTGTGCATTCGGTTAACCTTAAAATCATTTCAATGAGTCATTCCAAGTTAATAACTTATTTCAAAGCAGTTCGAACGAATTCTATTTTTGCACTTCAAACACAAGTTTCGTGCTTAACTTGCAAATGATCAATGCAAGGAAATTGTGCATTACTTTAACCTTAAAATCATTTGAATGAGTCATTTCAAGTCAATAACATATTTCAAAGCAATTCGAACAAATTCTATTTTCAAACTTCAAATAGAAGTTTCGTGCATAACTCTCACATGATCATTGCAAGGAAAGTGTGCATTAGTTTAACCTTAAAATCATTTGAATGAGTCATTTCAAGTCAATAACATATTTCAAAGCAATTCGAACGAATTCTTTTTTCACACTTCAAACAAAAGTTTCGTGCATAACTTTCGAATGATCATTGCAAGGAAAGTGTGCATTACTTTAACCTAAAATCATTTGAATGAGTCATTTCAAGTCAATAAAATATTTCGAAGCAATTTGAACGAATTCTATTTTCACATTTCAAACGCAAGTTTTGTGCATATCTTTCAAATGATCATTGCAAGGAAAGTGTGCATTAGTTTAACCTTAAAATCATTTGAATGAGTCATTTCAAGTCAATAACATATTTCAAAGCAATTCGAACGAATTCTTTTTTCACACTTCAAACAAAAGTTTCGTGCATAACTTTCGAATGATCATTGCAAGGAAAGTGTGCATTACTTTAACCTAAAATCATTTGAATGAGTCATTTCAAGTCAATAAAATATTTCGAAGCATTTTGAACGAATTCTATTTTCACATTTCAAACGCAAGTTTTGTGCATAACTTTCAAATGATCATTGCAAGGAAAGTGTGCATTAGTTTAACCTTAAAATCATTTGAATAAGTCATTTCAAGTCAATAAAATATCTCAAAGCAATTCGAACGAATTCTATTTTCACATTTCAAACGCAAGTTTTGTGCATAACTTTCAAGTGATCATTGCAAGGAAAATGTGTATTTGTTTAACCTTAACATCATTTCAATGAGTCATTTCAAGTTAATAACTTATTTAAAAGAAATTTGAACAAATTCTATTTTCGCACTACATACACAACTTAAGTGCATAACGTGCAAAAGATCAATGCAAGGAGAGTCTGCATTTGCTAACCTTAAAATCATTTTAATTAGTCATTTCAAGTGAAGAACTTATTTCAAAGCAATTCGAAAGAATATTATTTTCGCACTTCAATGCAACTTTTGTGCATAACTTTCAAATGATCATTGCAAGGAAAGTGTGCATTCGGTTAACCTTAAAATCATTTCAACGAGTCATTCCAAGTTAATAACTTATTTCAAAGCAATTCGAACGAATTCCATTTTCGTACTTCAAACACAAGTTTCGTGCATAACTTGCGAATGATCAATGCAAGGAAAGTGTGCATTACTTTAACCTTAAAATCATTTGAATGAGTCATTTCAAGTCAATAACATATTTGAAAGCAATTCGAACGAATTCTTTTTTCACACTTCAAACAGAAGTTTCGTGCATAACTTTCAAATGATCATTGCAAGGAAAGTGTGCATTACTTTAACCTTAAAATCATTTGAATGAGTCATTTCAAGTCAATAACATATTTCGAAGCAATTCGAACGAATTCTAATTTCACACTTCAAACAGAAGTTTCGTGCATAACTTTCAAATGATCATTGCAAGGAAAGTGTGCATTCGTTTAACTTTAAAATCATTTCAAAGAGTCATTTCCAGTCAATAACTTATTTCAAAACAAGTCGAACGAATTCTATTTTTGCACTACAAACACAAGTTTTGTGCATAACTTGCAAATGGTCATTGCAAGAAAAGTGTGCATTCGTTTAACCTTAAAATCATTTCAATGAGTGATTTCAAGTCAATATCTTATTTTAATGCAATTCGAACGAATTTTATTTTCACACTTCAAATGCAAGTTTTGTCCATAACTTTCAAGTGATCATTGCAAGGAAAGTGTGCATTAGTTTAACCTTAAAATCATTTTAATGAGTCATTTCGAGTTAAGAACTTATTTTAAAGCAATTCGAACGAATTCTATGTTCGCATTTCAAATGCAAGTTTTCTTCATAACTTTCAAGTAATCATTGCAAGGAAAATGTGTATTTGTTTAACCTTAAAATCATTTCAATGAGTCATTTCCAGTCAATAAAATATTTTGAACCAATTCGAACGAATTCTATTTTCGCATTTCAAACGCAAGTTTTCTGCATAACTTTCAAGTGATCATTGCAAGGAAAATGTTGATTTGTTTAACCTTAAAATCATTTCAATGAGTAATTTCAAGTTAATAACTTATTTCAAAGAAATTTGAACGAATTATATTTTTGCACTATAAACACAACTTAAGTGCATAACGTGCAAAAGATCAATGCAAGGAGAGTTTGCATTTGCTAACCTTAAAATCATTTTAATGAGTCATTCCATGTCAATAACTTATTTCAAAGCAATTCGAAAGAATATTATTTTTGCACTTCAATGCAACTTTTGTGCATAACTTTCAAATGATCATTGCAAGGAAAGCGTGCATTCGGTTAACCTTAAAATCATTTCAATGAGTCATTCCAAGTTAATAACTTATTTAAAAGCAATTCGAACGAATTCTATTTTCGCACTTCAATGCAACTTTTGTGCATAACTTCCCAATGATCATTGCAAGGAAAGTGTGCATTCTGTTAACCTTAAAATCATTTCAATGAGTCATTTCAAGTCAATAACATATTTGAAAGCAATTCGAACCAATTTTTTTTTCACACTTCAAACAGAAGTTTCGTGCATAACTTTCAAATGATCATTGCAAGGAAAGTGTGCACTACTTTAACCTTAAAATCATTTGAATGAGTCATTTCAAGTCAATAACATATTTCGAAGCAATTCGAACGAATTCTATTTTCAGTCTTCAAACAGAAGTTTCGTGCATAACTTTCAAATGATCATTGCAAGGAAAGTGTGCATTAGTTTACCTTAAAATCATTTGAATGAGTCATTTCAAGTCAATAAAATATTTTGAAGCAATTCGAACGAATTCTACTTTCGCACTTCAAACGCAAGTTTTCTGCATAACTTTCAATTGATCATTGCAAGGAAAATGTGTATTTGTTTAACCTTAACATCACTTCAATGAGTCATTTCGAGTTAATAACTTATTTCAAAGAAATTTGAACGAATTCTATTTTTGCACAGTAAACACAACTTAAGTGCATAACGTGCAAAAGATCAATGCAAGGAGAGTCTGCATTTGCTAACCTTAAAATCATTTTAATGAGTCATTTCAAGTCAATAACTTATATCAGAGCAATTCGAAAGAATATTATTTTCGCACTTCAATGCAACTTTTGTGCATAACTTTCAAATGATCATTGCAAGGAAAGTGTGCATTCAGTTAACCTTAAAATCATTTCAATGAGTCATTCCAAGTTAATAACATATTTCAAAGCAATTCAAAGGAATTCTATTTTCGCACTTCAATACAAGTTTTGTGCATAACTTCCAAATGATTAATGCAAGGAAAGTGTGCATTAGTTTAACCTTAAAATCATTTTAATGAGTCATTTCAAGTCAATAACATATTTCAAAGAAATTCGAACGAATTCTATTTTTGCACTACAAACACAAGTTTTGTGCATAACTTGCAAATGATCATTGCAAGGAAAGTGTGCATTCGTTTAACTTTAAAATCATTTCAAAGAGTCATTTCTAGTCAATAACTTATTTCAAAGCAAGTCGAACGAATTCTATTTTTGCACTACAAACACAAGTTTTGTGCATAACTTGCAAATGGTCATTGCAAGAAAAGTGTGCATTCGTTTAACCTTAAAATCATTTCAATGAGTGATTTCAAGTCAATATCTTATTTTAAAGCAATTCGAACGAATTTTATTTTCACACTTCAAATGCAAGTTTTGTCCATAACGTTCAAGTGATCATTGCAAGGAAAGTGTGCATTAGTTTAACCTTAAAATCATTTTAATGAGTCATTTCGAGTTAAGAACTTATTTCAAAGCAATTCGAACGAATTCTATTTTTGCACTACAAACACAACTTTAGTGCATAACTTGCAAAAGATGAATGCAAGGAGAGGTTGGTTGCATTTGTTAACCTTAAAATCATTTTAATGAGTCATTTCAAGTTAATAACTTATTTCAAAGCAATTCAACGAATTCTATTTTCGCACTTAAAACACAAGTTTTGTGCATATCATGCAAATATTCAATGTATGAAAAGGTGTGCATTTGTTTAACCTTAAAATCATTTCAATGACTGATTTCAAGTCAATATCTTAATTCCAAGCAATTCGAACGAATTCTATTTTCACACTTCAAACAGAAGTTCGTGCGTAACTTTCAAATGATCATTGCAAGGAAAGTGTGCTTTAGCTTAACCTTAAAATTATTTGCGTGAGTCATATCAAGGCAATAACTTTTTTCAAAGCAATTCGAACAAATTCTATTTTCACACTTCAAACACAAGTTTTGTGCATAACTTGCAAAAGATGAATGCAAGGAAAGTGTGCATTAGTTTAACCTTAAAATCATTTGAATTAGTCATTTCAAGTGAATAACATATTTCAAAGCAATTCCTACGAATTCTATTTTCGCACTTCAAACACAAGTTTTGTGCATAACTTGCGAATGATCAATGCAAGGAAAGTGTGCATTAGTTTACCTTAAAATGATTGGAATGAGTCATTTCAAGTCAATAACATATTTCAAAGCAATACGAACGAATTCTATTTTCCCACTTCAGACGCAAGTTTTGTCCATAACTTTCAGGTGATCATTGCAAAGAAAGTGTGCATTCATTTAACCTTAAAATCATTTTAATGAGTCATTTCGAGTTAATGGCTTATTTCAAAGCAATTCGACAAATTACTTTTTTGCTCTACAAACACAAGTTTTGTGCATATCATGCAAATGATCAATGTACGAAAAAGTGTGCATTATTTTAACCTTAAAATCATTTCAATGAGCGATTTCAAGTCAAAAACTAATTTCAAAGCAATTCGAATGAATTCCATTTTTGCACTACAGGCACAAGTTTTATGCATAACTTGCAACTGATCAATGCAAGGAAAGTGTGCATTAGTTTACCTTAAAATCATTTGAATTAGACATTTCAAGTCAATAACGTATTTCAAAGCAATTCGAATGAATTCTATTTTCGCACTTGAAACAGAAGTTTCATGCATAACTTTCACATGATCATTGCAAGGAAAGTGTGCATTAGTTTAACTTAAAATCATTTGAATGAGTCATTTCAAGTCAATAACATATTTCGAAGCAATTCGAACGAATTCTATTTTCGCACTTGAAACGCAAGTTTAGTGCATAACTTTCAAGTGATCATTGCAAAGAAAGTGTGTATTTGTTTAACATTAAAATCATTTCAATGAGTCATTTCAAGTTAATAACTTATTTCAAAGCAATTCGAACGAATTCTATTTTTGCACTACAAACAGAACTTAATTGCATAACGTGCAAAAGATCAATGCAAGGAGAGTCTGCATTTGTTAACCTTAAAATCTTTTTAATGAGTTATTTCAAGTCAATAACTTATTTCACAGCAATTCGAATGAATTCTATTTTCGCACTTCGACGCAAGTTTTTTGCATAACTTTCAAATGATCATTGCAAGGAAAATCTGCATTCGTTTAACTTTAAAATCATTTCAATGAGTCATTTCAAGTTAATAACTTATTTCACAGCAACTCGAAAGAATTCTATTTTTGCACTTCAAACAAAAGTTTAGTGCATGACTTGGAAAAGATCAATGCAAGGAGAATCTGCATTCGTTTAACCTGAAAATCAATTGAATGAGTCATTTCAAGTCAATAACTTATTTCAAAGCAATTCAAACGAATTATATTTTCGCACTTCAAACACAACTTTTGAGCATAACTTGCAAATGATCAATGCAAGGAAAGTGTGCATTCGTTTAACCTTAAAATCATTTCATTGAGGCGTTTCAAGTCAATAACTTACTTCAAAGCAATTCGAAGGAATTCTATTTTCGCACTTCAAAAACAAATTTTGTGCATAACGTGCAAAAGATCAAAGCAGCAAAAGTGTGCATTAGTTTAACCGTAAAATCATTTCAAAGAGTCATTTCAAGTCAATAATTTATTACGAAGCGATTCGAACGTTCGCACTTCAAACACAACTTTTGTGCAGAACTTGCAAATGATCAATGCAAGGAAAGAGTGCATTCGTTCAACCTTAAAATCATTTGATTGAGTAATTTCAAGTCAATAATTTATTCTGAAGCAATTCGAACGAATTCTATTTTCGCACTTCAAACACAAAGTTTGTGCATAACTAGCAAATGATCAATGCAAGAAAAGTGTGCATTCGTTTAACCTTAAAATCATTTCAATGACTGATTTCAAGTCAATATCTTATTTCAAAGCAATTCGAACGAATTCTATTTTCACACTTCAAACAGAAGTTTCGTGCATAACTTTCAAATGATCATTGCAAGGAAAGTGTGCATTAGTTTAACCTTAAAATCATTTGAATGAGTCATTCCAAGTCAATAACTAATTTCAAAGCAATTCAAATGAATTATATTTTCGCACTTCAAACACAAGTTTTGTGCATAACTTGCAAATGATCAATGCAAGAAAAGTGTGCATTCGTTCAACCTTAAAATCATTTTAACGAGTGATTTCAAGTCAATATCTTATTTCAAAGCAATTCAAACGAATTCTATTTTCACACTTCAAATGCAAGTTTTGTCCATAACTTTCAAGTGATAATTGGAAGGAAAGTGTGCATTAGTTTAACCTTAAAATCATTTTAATGAGTCATTTCGAGTTAAGAACTTATTTCAAAGCAATGCGAACGAATTCTCTTTTTGCACTACAAACACAGCTTTAGTGCATAACTTGCAAAAGATGAATGCAAGGAGAGGTTGCATTTGTTAATCTTAAACTCATTTTAATGAGTCATTTCAAGTCAATAACGTATTTCAAAGCAATTCGAACGAATTATATTTTCGTAGTTAAAACACAAGTTTTGTGCATATCATGCAAATGTTCAATGTATGAAAAAGTGTGCATTGTTTTAACCTTAAAATGATTTCAATGAGTGATTTCAAGTCAATATCTTAATTCCAAGCAATTCGAACGAATTCTATTTTCACACTTCAAACAGAAGTTCGTGCATAACTTTCAAATGATCATTGCAGGGAAAGTGTGCTTCAGTTTAACCTTAAAATTATTTGCACGAGTCATATCAAGTCAATAACTTTTTCCAAAGCAATTCGAACGAATTCTATTTTCACACTTCAAACACAAGTTTTGTGCATAACTTGGAAAAGATGAATGCAAGGAAAGGGTGCATTAGTTTAACCTTAAAATCATTTGAATTAGTCATTTCAAGTGAATAACATATTTCAAAGCAATTCCTACGAATTCTATTTTCGCACTTCAAACACAAGTTTTGTGCATAACTTGCGAATGATCAATGCAAGGAACGTGTGCATTAGTTTAACCTCAAAATGATTGGAATGAGTCATTTCAAGTCAATAACATATTTCAAAGCAATTCGAACAAATTCTATTTTCCCACTTCAAACTCAAGTTTTGTCCATAACTTTCATGTGATCATTGCAAGGAAAGTGTGCATTCGTTTAACCTTAAAATCATTTTAATGAGTCATTTCGAGTTAATAACTTATTTCAAAGCAATTCGAACGAATTCCTTTCTTTCTCTACAAACACAAGTTTTGTGCAAATCATGCAAATGAAAAAGTGTGCATTTGTTTAACCTTAAAATCATTTCAATGAGTGATTCCAAGTCAAAAACTTATTTCAAAGCAATTCAAATGAATTCTATTTTCGCACTACAAGCACAAGTTTGGTGCATAACATGCAAATGATCAATGCAAAGAAAGTGTGCATTAGTTTAACCTTAAACTCATTTGAATAAGTCATTTCAAGTCAAAGACATATTTCAAAGCAATTCGAACGAATTCTATTTTTGCACTTCAAATGCAAGTTTTGTCTATTACTTTCATGTGATCATTGCAGAGAAAGTGTGCATTCGTTTAAACTTAAAATCATTTGAATGAGTCATTTTAAGTCAATAATTTATTCTGAAGCAATTCGAACGAATTCAATTTTCGCACTTCAAACACAAGATTTGTGCATAACTTGCAAATGATCAATGCAAGAAAAGTGTGCATTCGTTTAACCTTAAAATCATTTCAATGAGTGATTTCAAGTCAATATCTGATTTCAAAGCAATTCGAACGAATTCTATTTTCACACTTCGAACAGAAGTTTCGTGCATAACTTTCAAATGATCATTGCAAGGAAAGTGTGCATTAGTTTAACCTTAAAATCATTTGAATGAGTCATATCAAGTCAATAACTTATTTCAAAGGAACTCGAAAGAATTCTATTTTTGCACTACAAACACAAGCTTAGTGCATAAGTTGCAAAAGATCGATGCAATGAGAGTCTGCATTCGTTTAACCTTAAAATCATTTGAATGAGTCATTTCAAGTCAATAACATATTTCAAAGCAATTCGAACGAATTCTATTTTCACACTTCAAACAGAAGTTTCGTGCATAAATTTCAAATTATCATTGCAAGGAAAGTGTGCATTAGTTTAACCTTAAAATGATTTGAATGAGTCATTTCAAGTCAATAAAATATTTCGAAGCAATTCGAACGAATTCTATTTTCGCATTTCAAACGCAAGTTTTGTTCATAACTTTCAAGTGATCATTGCAAGGAAAATGTGTATTTGTTTAACCATAAAATCATTTCAATGTGTCGTTTCAAGTTAAAAACTTATTTCAAAGAAATTCGAACGAATTCTATTTTTGCACTACAAACACAACTTAAGTGCATAATGTGCAAAAGATCAATGCAAGGAGAGTCTGCATTTGCTAACCTTAAAATCATTTTAAAGAGTCATTTCAAGTCAATAACTTATTTCAAAGTAATTCGGAAGAATTCTATATTCGCACTTCAACGCAACTTTTGTGCATAACTTTCAAATAATCATTCCAAAGAAAGTGTGCAGTCGATTAACCTTAAAATCATTTCAATGAGTCATTTATAGTTAATAACATATTTCAAAGCAATTCGAAAGAATTATATTTTGCACTACAAACACAAGTTTAGTGCATAACTTGCAAAAGATCAATGCAAAGAGAGTCTACATTCTTCATTTAACCTTAAAATCATTTGAATTAGCCATTTCTAGTCAATAACTTATTTCAAAGCAATTCAAACGAATTATATTTTCGCACTTCAAACACAACTTTTGCGCATAACTTGCAAACGATCAATGCAAGGAAAGTGAGCATTCGTTTAACTTTAAAATCCTTTCATTGAGTCATTTCAAGTCAATAACTTATTTCAAAGCAATTCGAACAGATTCTATTTTTGCACTTCAAAAACAAGTTTTGTTCATAACTTGCAAAAGATCAATGCAACAAAAGTGTGCATTAGTATAACCATAAAATAATTTCAACGAGTCATTTCAAGTCAATAATTTATTCCGAAGCAATTCGAACGTTCGCACTTCAAACACAAGTTTTGTGCATAACTTGCAAATGATCAATGAAAGGAAAGAGTGCATTCGTTTAACCTTAAAATCAATTGAATGAGTCATTTCAAGTCAATAATTTATTCTGAAGCAATTCGAATGAATTCTATTTTCGCACTTCAAACGCAAGTTTTGTACTTAACTTGCAAATGATCAATGCAAGAAAAGTGTGCATTCATTTCACTTTAAAATCATTTCAATGAGTGATTTCAAGTCAATATCTTATTTCAAAGCAATTCGAACGAATTGCTTTTTTCACACTTCAAATGCAAGTTTTGTCCATAACTTTCAGGTGATCATTGGAAGGAAAGTGTGCATTAGTTTAACCTTAAAATCATTTTAATGAGTCATTTCGAGTTAAGAAATTATTTCAAAGCAATTCGAACGAATTCTATTTTTGCACTACAAACACAACTTTAGGGCATAACTTGCAAAAGATGAATGCAAGGAGAGGTTGCATTTATTAACCTTAAAATCATTTTAATGAGTCATGTCAAGTCAATAACTTATTTCAAAGCAATTCGAACGAATTGTATTTTCGCACTTAAAACACAAGTTTTGTGCATATCATGCAAATGTTCAATGTACGAAAAAGTGTGCATTTGTTTAACCTTAAAATCATTTCAATGAGTGATTTCAAGTCAATATCTTAATTCCAAGCAATTCGAACGAATTCTATTTTCATACTTCAAACAGAAGTTCGTGCATAACTTTCAAATGATCATTGCAAGGAAAGTGTGCTTCAGTTTAACCTTAAAATTATTTGCATGAGTTATGTTAAGTCAATAACTTTTTTCAAAGCAATTCGAACGACTTCTATTTTCGCACTTCAAACACAAGTTTTGTGCATAACTTGCAAAAGGTCAATGCAAGGAAAGTGTGCATTAGTTTAACCTTAAAATCATTTGAATTAGTCATTTCAAGTCAATAACATATTTCAAAGCATTCGAACGAATTCTATTTTCGCACTTCAAACAGAAGTTTTGTGCATAACTCGCAAATGATCAATGCAGGAAAGTGTGCATTAGTTTAACCTTAAAATGATTTGAATGAGTCATTTCAAGTCAATAACATATTTCAAAGAAATTCGAACGAATTCTATTTTCACACTTCAAACGCAAGTTTTGTCCATAACTTTCAAGTGATCATTGCAAGGAAAGTGTGCATTCTTTTAACCTTAAAATCATTTTAATGAGTCATTTCGAGTCAATAACTTATTTCAAAGCAATTCGATCGAATTTTATTTTTGCATTACAAACACAACTTTAGTGCATTACTTGCAAATGATGAATGCAAGGAAAGGTTGCATTTGTTAACCTTAAAATCATTTTAATGAGTCATTTCAAGTTAATAACTTATTTCAAAGCAATTCGAACGAATTCTATTTTCACACTTAAAACACAAGTTTTGTGCATATCATGCAAATGATCAATGTACAAAAAAGTGTGCATTTTTTTAACCTTAAAATCATTTTAATCAGTGATTTCATGTCAATATCTTATTTCAAAGCAATTCAAACGAATTATATTTTCGCACTTCAAACACAACTTTTGTGCATAACTTCCAAATGATCAATGCAAGGAAAGTGTGCATTCGTTTAACCTTAAAATCATTTCATTGAGGCATTTCAAGTCAATAACTTATTTCAAAGCAATTCGAACGAAATTAATTTTCGCACTTCAAAAACAAGTTTTGTGCATAACGTGCAAAAGATCAATGCAACAAAAGTGTGCATTAGTTTAACCATAAAATCATTTCAACGAGTCATTTGAAGTCAATAATTTATTCCGAAGCGATTCGAACGTTCGCACTTCAAACTCAAGTTTTGTCCATAACTTTCATGTGATCATTGCAAGGAAAGTGTGCATTCGTTTAACCTTAAAATCATTTCAATGAGTCATTTCAAGTCAATAATTTATTCTAAAGCAATTCGAATGAATTCTATTTTCGCATTTCAAATACAAGTGTTGTGCATAACTTGCAAATGATCAATGCAAGGAAAGTGTGCATTCGTTTAACCTTAAAATCATTTCATTGAGTCATTTCAAGTCAATAACTTATTTCAAAGCAATTCGAACGAATTCTATTTTTGCACTTCAAAAACAAGTTGTGTGCATAACTTGCAAAAGTTCAATGCAACATAAGTGTGCATTAGTTTAACCATAAAATCATTTCAACGAGTCATTTGAAGTCAATAATTTATTCCGAAGCGATTCGAACGTTCGCACTTCAAACACAAGTTTTGTGCATAACTTGCAAATGATCAATGCAAGGAAAGAGTGAATTCGTTTAACCTTAAAATCATTTCAATGAGTCATTTCAAGTCAATAATTTATTCTGAAGCAATTCGAACGAATTCTATTTTCGCACTTCAAATACAAGTTTTGTGCATAACGTGCAAAAGATCATTGCAAGGAAAGTGCGCATTAGTTTAACATTAAAATCATTGGAATGAGTCATATCAAGTCAATAACTTATTTCAAAGCAATTCGAACGAATTCTATTTTCACACTTCAAACACAAGTTTTTTGCATAACTTGCAAAAGATCAATGGAAGGAAAGTGTTCATTTTTCTTAGGTTTATAAAATATGATTTAACTTGAAAAATAAAATGATGCAAAGTTTTTGTAAAGTGTTTATTTTTCATTAAAAAAATGAAAATATTGAAATGTTTAGAAGCACCGATTTAGAAGCATATAAGAATGTTTATTTTGAGAAAGTGTTCTTGGGATGAAAATTTTCTTATTTTGAAAGAGTTCGAACTTGAAAATTAATATGACTTGAAAAATATTCTTTGAAGTTTTTGTAGAATATTATAATTGAGTTCATGCTGGCTTGAATCAATAAACCATGGATATAACTAGTATGATTAATTGTTAATAATGCTAGTAAAATCCAATGCTTATTTAGATTAACACATTATAAGCAATATATCACATTGAAATAAATTGATGGATATAATACATGTTGAATGAATTGTTTATTTAATACATGTATGCTAGATGTAGTACATAAATTGTTGTTTTGATATGGAACTCACATCATATTGAAAAACATGTTGATAATGTATGTATGAGGATATCATAATAAGACAAATATATTACTATCCCTTCTAGATAATATGTGAGAATGTCTTACATAGCGCCTTCCAACCATTACAATGAATTTAAAATTAATAATTCATTTAATCGGTTATGGACACATAGGGGTTAATGTTTAATTAATCTATGAGTTCCCTTGTTATCTGCCTAAGATGGATGTGACCGCAATATTCCAACTATATTCCGCTATGGATACATAAGGAATATTAGTCTGAGTAGTTGTTATTTCATATGAACATTTTGGGTTTAGCTTAACTAGAAGATATGGTTGGCTACAGACATGTAGGACCATGTTCTTTTGGAGGCAAGTAAAGGAGTTACATGAAATGTAGTTGTGAATTTGTTTTGTTACCTTACATGTTTATTAAGATTGGCTACGGACACGTGTTATCTTAATATTCGATGTGGAGGTCCTTTACCCACTAGGAGAAAAGCGTTTTTCCTAATTAACATAAAAAGGTAATATGGATTGTAATAAAATAGTGAGAGTTTAACTAAGATTGATAGACTCTCATAGTTGATATGATTTACAAAGTTACCTATGTTATTATTTGTTATTCTATTATGAAAGCATGGTATGACGAATAGTTCATTGAGCTCAATTCTTGAACATACAAGTTAGTAGAGACTAACTTCAAGAATTGAGAAAGATAGTTAAATAATTATTCTTAGACACGAACACCTTGCAAATGACTAGAATTAAGGGTCATGATCGCTCTTTTTTAAAGGGTGAATGTCGAATAAAGGCCACTTAGGATAAAGTGTTATTCCAAAATGATTAGCCACAATGCATTGTGCTTATGTCTATATTAGTAGGCCTCAATGGCAATACGAACATAAATATGCTATTGACATTATCGATTACATATATGAGATTTAGGACAACGATAATTAAAATGAGAGGTATAATACCTCAAGTGTGTCATGTGCTAGAATGATTGGATATATGAAAAGGTTATATTGTCTAAAGGTTGGATATGAATCCATACTAAGTGGTGACTTAGTAAGATCAAAGACAAGTAAGTATGAAAAGATGTTTCCATTGTGGTTTGAATTGGACAATAGAAAATGAAATTATTATACTTAAAGTCTATTTGGAAGAAGTTTGATGATACTTCACTCCTGTTAATTATTAAGGATAATCACTTTTCTAATGATTACTCTACTTCATTATTGGATATCATGTTTAGATCTCATATTATAATTGATATGATGAAACTAAAAGGTAGAAGAAATTTGAAAAGGGATACAGTCAAACTACAAACAAAACAATGCAAGAGTTGTATTGTTGATCATAGGGGTAGGTTTTATCATTGATCTTCTGCTTTAGACATGGTTCTAAAGGACTTCTTTAGTATGTCTTGAACTTTAATGATAAGACATGCCTTAAAATGAGCAAGTTAAGAAACAAAGATTTGATATGGATCAAGCTTACCTTGGGCAATATCGATTAGTTTATACCAATAAGATGAGAATAAGTAAGTTACATAAGGATGGATATCAGGATCCATTCGATTATGAATCAATGTCAACTTGTAAATCTTGTCTAATTAGAAATAATCAAATCTCTATTTAGTAGAACTGGAGAAAGATCAACTGTGTTGTGGTGGGCTAGTGCATGACGATGTATGTTGGCTAATAGCTACAATTGCTAGAGGTGGTTATTCTAACTTCATTATTTTTCTTAAATATCTCACTAGATTTGGATAGATTTATCTTATGAAGTATATATTTGAATCTTTTGAGACATTCATAGAATGAGGAAACAAATTAGAAAAAATAGTAAGAAAAAAGTATTATGATCCCTCGATGAGATCAAAGAGATGAATATTTGAGTCACAAGTTTCTTGATTACTGAAAAGAGAAAGGGTTCTCTCTCCGTGACCTCCTTCTAGAGCACCATAGTTGATTGGTGCTTCCAAATGAAGGAATCAGACTTTGTTAGACATGGTCTAATATGACACACGCAAGGAGATATCTTTGTCATTCTAGGCCATGCCCTAGAAAGCACCACAAATGTACTAAATATAAATCCCTCTAACATCTGCATCAGCTAGTCTATGATAGAACAAGTTACGGAGATATGGAAAGTTATAATGACATCATTGCACTAAATTAGATATGGAGATTTAGTTCATGCCATAACAAGTTACGGAAAGTTTAGAGGCAAGAATCTGATAGATGTTATTTTGCGTGATATCCTTAAGAGATGTTAGGATGTTAGTTTTCTATAATCCCGTCAAGCTTAAAGTATTTGTAGCCGAACATGCTATCTTCTTAGAAAGAGTATTACTTTCAAAAAGGATAGTGGGTGTAGGAAAATACTTGAAGTAGTTCAAGGCCCACAAAATTAATGATCAGACTAAGAATTCTAGTTTGCCAAACACCCACTTCTGAGGAACCTTTGAAATAGGAAATGGTGATTTCTTAGTATACACCACTACTCTGTAGATCTAGAAGAGTACCCGGTGAACTTGAACAGTACAGATTTCGTATAGAAAATCTAGTAATGGTTTAGTCATAAATGATTACCCTATGAGATATTCAAAGGCTAGACCTTAGATTCTGACATATGGCTTAGAGCCATAAAATCTTAAATGGATTCCATATATACCAACAAAGTGTTGATCTCAGAGGTTACACCGGAAGGAAATGTTATAGTCAGATGCAAATGTGTCTTTAAGAGAAAGGTCGGGGCCAATAAGAATATCGATATTTTTTAGTCACGATTATTGGTCAAGGGCAATAGGCAATGAGAATGAATCGAGTAAATGATACCTTCTCGCCCATGGATATTACCATATCCATCCATATTATGCCTGCCATTGCAGCATATAATGATTGTCTGATCTATTAAATAGATGTGAGAACCACTTCCTAAAATGGAAATTAGGAAGAAGAGGTGTATGTGATACAACTCGAAAGTTTCACATAAAATACACAAAAAAGTTTTGGAAGCTGCTTGGATTAATCCAAGGATTGTAGCAAGCTTCTCAAAGTTGGAAATCTGTTTTGACCAAAATAATCAAATTGTTTGATTTAATATGGATGATCCATGTGTGTGTACACAGATTTACTAGGTGTAAGATTGCATTCATTTTCAATATAAATTGATAACATACTACTCATTGAGAATGGTGCAAAGTTGTTGCAAACTATCAAGTTGTGGTTATCCAAAAACTTCTCCATAAATAAAATGGGTAATAGCAACTTTTGGCTTAGGCATAAAGATCTAAAGAGATAGATTCAAAAGCATTTCTAGGCTTAACCCATTCATGTACATAAGCAACGTACTAAAGGATAGTATGGAAGATTCCAGGAAATGACTATTTGCCATAATATCATGAAATCTCTCTCTCCAAAGGATATCGCCTAAGACACAAGTGGAGAGAGATTACATGAATTGAATAACCTATGCTTGCCTATGAGTTGTATCATGTATGCCATGTTATGTATAAGGCGGATGTTGCCTAATGTTTTAAGTGTTATGAGCATGAGAAAAGGCAATCCAGATGAATAACATTAAAGTGCGGTCACAAACTCTAATTTTTAATGGAAATCGTTTAATGATAGTTGTTTAATCAATTAATTTGAAGATTTCCAATCAAGAAATGATCGAGAATACAATTGACAAAAATGAATACATTAATGCTTGTGAAGCAAACTAAGTGTATTGGACAAAAAGTTCCACAACTGAACTTAGAATGGTTCCTAGTATCATTAGTCATGTGGTAATGTATTATCATAACAATGGAGTGCAACAAAAGCAAAGGAACTAAGGTCTCATAAGAAATCAAAAACACATATTACTTTATTATCTCTTTATCTGAAAGATAGTCAGAAGTATTTGAGTAAATAAGAGAGTAGACACAAATTATAATATAAAGAATCCACACACTAAAGCACTTTCCCAACGAAAGTTTAATCGCCATCTTGACAAGATGAGAATAAGATTCAGAAGCGAATGAATTTAGTGCAAGTGGGAGATTGAAAGTATGATGCTCGTCTAGCCACTCGGGTTTGACCTGATAGAGTCTGAATCAATCTTGATTTGTATAAGCTATCAACTAAATAAATACTTTGTATTTAAATGAGCATTTATTCTATCATATTAATTGTCATTATGTTGGAAATGACATTGTAGGCATATTGTATGACATACTTGACATACTCAGTGAGATCCATGTAGCTTGCTTGTCGTTTAAGATAAAAAATTGTTCATAGTCATAGGATTGTCATAATGAGATAATGGCAATCCTAAAAACTTATAACATGTGTTATCCTCTTCAAGAGAGAAATGATGTTCTTATTATTCCATGGTTGCATATGATTTTGATAATGACTTATGTATGCGAAGAATAAATCAAATTGAATTGAAAACATTGACTAACATGTTTTACTAGATTCTTTGAATTATTATTTGAGGAGTCAATTTAAGAATTGATGAATTTTAGATCTTGTTTATATACTTATCAATAAAATTGAATTGGTATTCAAAAGATAAAATTTAATAAGAACTTATAAAATCTTGAATGAAATATAATATTGATTGAATTTGAGCCGAAACTTCTTCTGACTTCACTATTAATTATGTATTTTTCATGAACGAATTAGGTGACATGCTATACATGGTTGGAAAGATTGGGATGTCTATTTTCAAACCCAAATGGAAAATCACAATTCAAAGTCATGATGAAAATATTATGGCATATTTAGTCAAGCATATACAATATGATAGAATGCTCGAATATGCAGTAATATCATCTTGTGGAACTCTGTGAGGGTGAATTTGGTGGAGTTAGGAAATGGTACATACCTTTTTAAGAAGCCCATAATTCAACTTTTCAATGAAAAGCACCTCACATCATTCTAAGGTCGGATGCAAAAGTTATTCAAGTTTAAGTGACAGGTGTTCAGGAGAACATATTTGAGAATAAAAGTTATGACAAGCATTTAATGTGTCCCAAATGGCTAGATTATGTGCCAAAGGGCTATTTTTATTTTTAAGCCCTTAAAATGGATTCTTTATGGCTGAGGGAAGGTACCCTATCATCTATACTTGAGAGACAAAGTGCAAGAACACTTTAGTTATTATTTTCATCTCTTTCATGAGTGCTTCTCATTTGCGAGCAAAAAAACCTTGTAATATTATTCTTTCACTTGAACTATCACTTTCATATATAACTCTAGAGAGATTATACTTGTAAGGTTAATGATCAAATCATTGTAAGGGGTTCGGGTATGAGAATCTTAAGCTTGTGAGATTTAAGCGGTTGAGTTGGAGAGAGCTTAGTAAAACTCTTATAAGGTTACAACCATTTGGAAGCTTGAGTTGTAAAGGTTCGATTTTTGCCCATAAGAAGAATCAGAATAGTGGAAAATCTATAGAGGAGCTCGGAATGGACATAAGCATGAGTTTGGTTGAACCACTATAAATCTTGTGTTTGTACTTCTATATTCCTTAATCTTCTTATCTAGTGCTTAATTTCAATTGTTCTTTTCTAACAATTTTATGGTCACTTTACCTATATAATAAGAATTTTGATTGATTAGAATTAGAACTCTTGAGGTTTTCGGAAATAGTTTTTTATTCATTTTTTAACTTTCGTAAAGAAAATGCTAACATTTTAATTAAACCAATTCACTCCTTCCCCCCCACCCCCCCTCCCATTAAGTTCACTTATTCTAGTGTGCTAATAATTGGTATCGGAGTCTGGTCTCTTTTTTTATAGGCTTAACATCCTATAGTGAGATCTTGGACATGGCACTCAATAATTTCAAAATGATTAACGGAAAAAGTTCAACAAAGCTACCCTAATTCTATTGAACCAATCACAACGTTTGGAAGACAAGGATAACATGATATCCAATGCAACATTTTACGATATAGTGGATGTGTGTAAGGAAACGAATTACGAAATCTAAAGAAGATGGTTGGGACAAATGGTTTGGTGCTGAAAAGAAGAAAGCTGAAACAAATGCTAAGGTGTTGCACATGATTTTTTGTGCCCACACTCCAAATGTCTTAAGTCAAGTCTCTTCTTGCATGCCAAGGAGGTTCGGGACAAATTAGAAACCACGAACGAACGGTACCGCTCAAGTGAAGGAAACAAAGATAAATCTTCTTGTTCATGATTATGAGTTATTCAAGATGAAACCGGAAGATAATATTACTCAAATGATCTCTAGATTTGAGGAAATCTTGAATAGATTAGCATCCTTGAGGAAGAATTACACAAATGGAGAAAATGTGAGGAAAATCTTCGGGAGCTTGCCAAGCTCTTGGGAACCTAAATTAATGGCTATTGAAGAAGTAAAAGATTTGAACTCATTGAAACATCATGAACTCATGTGAACTCTTATAACCCATAAATCAAGAAAATGAGAGGTGAAGAGGAAGAGTCAAGCAAAAAGAAAGGAAAGTTGATAGCTCTAAAAGCTTCATCAACTAGTGATGAGAGTGATGAAGAAGAACTTTCCCTCTTGACTATAAAAGTTCCAATCAATCTTGAAGAAGAAAAAGTTTCACAAGAATTCGAAATTCGATAGGAACTATAACAAAGAAGACACAACTTCATAGAATTTTATCAAATGTGTTGAATCCAAAAAGGTGGGACATATGCTTGCATCCAAGTAACTCAAGCGGATTGAAAATAAGTTCAAAGCAAGAAAAAATCTTGCATCATGGAGCAATGAAGATTCAAGTGATGACGAATCCCATGAAATGGAAATGGCTAACATATGCTTCATGGCTAAGGAAGATCATCTTGAGGTACTACACCCATCTAACTATTCCTATAATTTTGATGATGATAATTTTGATGAAGATGACTTATTAAATGTTTTTAATGGATTAATGGAATCTTTAGTTCTAGAGAAGAATAAAACAAATAAGCTTTTGAAACGAGAAAAGGAACTCATCTTTCAACTTGATGAAACAAAATTTGTTTTGAAAAGTTTAAGTGTTGACAATGAATCCTTAAAGGAGTATGATTCTTTGCAAAAGAAAAAATGATTATTTGACCTTAAGTTTGCAAAATTTTGTCGATGGAAAAAAATAATTTGACAAACTTCTTGGAAGCCAAGGAAGTGTTTATAATAAAGCCAGTTTAGGGTATGAACCGTCCTTGAAAGTTAAAAGTTTTGAAAAATTTTGTGTCCAAAATACTGATGAAGTCAAACCCTCATTTAGATGTTTTTGTTGTTGCAAAGTAGGACATATAACTTCTCTTATTTTCTTAAAAATAATATTATTAAGAAAATCAAACAGGTATGGGTTCCTAAAGGAACCTTGAGAACTAGACCAAACCAAGTATGGGTACTAAAGGCATCAATTTGGGTTGTATTATTTATAAGTACAAAGTCGAAACAAATGATACTTGGATTGTGAATGCTCTTGGCACATGACCGGTGGCAAAATTCAAGTCTTCTCTCATGAGCTTAAAAAAGGTGGTAAAGTAAATTTTAGAGATAATTCAAATGGAACTATTTTTGGAAAAGGTTAAGTAGGTTTGAAATATATTAAAATGATGATGTGTTATATGTGGATGGTTTGAAACATAATCTACTTAACATAAGTCAACTATGTGATAAAGGTCATAAAGTGTCTTTTGAATCAAATATTTGCATAGTAACTAATAAGAGTTCTAATAATGTAAGGTTCATAGGAAAAAGAAATAGAAATGTGTATGTTGTTGATTTGAATGCCTTGGATGGTGATACTTGCTTGGTAGCTATGAATCTTAATTAATAATGGATATGACATAAAAGGTTTGGACATGCTAGCTTAGATTTGATTGCTAAATTATCTAAGAAAGAGCATGTTAGAAGACTTCCTAAAATCAAATTTGAAGTTGATCATGTTTGTGATGCTTGCATAAAAGGTAAGCAAACTAAAATTTCTTTCAAGTCCAAAAATGAAGTAATAACTACTAGACCTCTACAATTTATTCTTATAGATATATTTAGATATACTAGGACATCTAGTCTTGGTGGTAAAAATTATGGTTTAGTATTTGTTGATGATTTTTCTAGATTCACTTGGATATATTTTCTTGCTCATAAATATTAAGTTTTCAAAATTTTGTAAATGTTTTAAAGAAAATTTAATATGAAAAGGGTTTCTCTCTTTCTAGTGTAAGGAGTTTGAAAATGAGAACTTTGAATTGTTTTGTAATGAAAATGGTTTAGATCATAATTTTTCTTCCCTAGGAACACGACAACAAAATGATGTTTAGAAAGAAAAAATAGATCTCTCTTACATATGTTTAGGACAATGTTACTTGAAAATAACTTACCAAATATTTTTGGGCAAAAGCTATTCATACCGCTTGTTATAATATTCTAAACCGTGTTTCCATAAGGCCCATTTGAAAGAAAACACCATATGAATTTTACAAAAAAAAAAAATCTAATATTGCATATTTTCATACGCAAATATTTTATGTTAAATAATTGAAAGTATTCTTTAAGAAAATTTGACTCTAAAAGTGGTGATGAAATATTTGTAAGATATTCAACACATAGCAAAGCATATAGGATAAAAGGACATTACTTGTTGAAGAATCTATATATGTCATTTTTTATGAAGCCAACTCATCTTGTGCAAAGAATTTGGATATTGATGAAGATGATATAGATAGAAGAGTTAAAGATTTTACTATCAAGGAGAATAATGATGGGAACAAAATTGAGGATGAACAAGATCTTAAAGCGGAATGAACCAATTCTTTCAAGAAAAAGAAAAGATCTTTTTCAAAATGAGATCTTCTTCAAAGAGTAATATAATAGTTTAATTAAGAAATTAATGTGAGTGTGTTGCTTTTATTTTAAATATTGAACCTAAAAATATCTTGAATGTGAATGATGAATTTTGGGTGATTGCCGAAGAACTTGATATCTTTTTAAAAGAAAAAAAGAAAAGAAAGTTTGACAGTAAAAAATTAAGTGGTCATTTTTTACCTCCTGACTTAGATCATTATTCAATCAAAGGCCCACATTCAAACTAAAGTCACTTTATTTATTAAAAACAAAATTTAAAACTCCACTCTGCTAAAAGTTGTACTTACCGTCTGCTCCTTACTGGCCAGTTTGGCCGTTTTTCTATAAAACCCTACCACACTGACAAACCCAAGAAGACTAGGAAAGATTAAAAAACAGCCTCATCAGTCATCACTCTACTCTTTCCTTCTCCTCACCTACTTCACTCTACGGTCTTTCTCACCTCCAACTCTCAAATCTTAAAGCCATGGCAGCACTTGATCTAATCAAGTCCCTTCTCTCCTTCACTCTCTTCACCCTCTTATTCTCACACATTTCAGGTAATTGTGCTATCTCTCTCTCTCTCTCCCCCAATCTATTTACTTGTAACATACATTGACTAGATCCAAACTCCCTAAATCCTCATCTCCTAAGTATTTGTCATTTACTTGCTCATAGCTAACTACAACTCACATTTTTGAAGCCCTTCAAAATTTGTTTATTCTTTATAAATAATAATAATAATAATAATAAGGAAAGAAAATGTGGCCATGTTGTTCTAATTTACCAACTGTCTGATTAAAAATTAAATGACTGACATTTGTGAGTCTAAATTTTAAACTATGTTTAAGATCTTAAACAGATGTTTTATGCTGCAAATTTGATTAATCAATTAATTGATTAATATTTTCTACATATTTTTTACAGCATCAATCTCAACCACAATAATCACCTTCTACAACAAATGCACGCACCCAGTCTGGCCAGGCATCCAACCCAGCGCCGGCCAGCCCATACTCGCCAAAGGCGGCTTCAAGCTCCCACAAAACAAAGCCTACTCTTTCAACCCCCCCACACTCTGGTCCGGCCGCTTCTAGGGCCGGCACGGCTGCGCCTTTGACCCCACCACCGGCCGTGGCAAGTGTGCCACCGGTGACTGCGGAGGCTCGCTCTTCTGCAACAGCCTCGGCGGCTCACCACCCGCCACATTGGCTGAAATCACCCTAGGACACGACCAAGATTTCTATGACGTCAGCCTCGTAGATGGCTACAACCTTGCCATATCTATAATGCCGTTTAAAGGGTCAGGGAAATGCAGTTATGCGGGCTACGTTAGCGACCTGAACTTGATGTGCCGGTCGGGTTGCAAGTACGATCCAGCGATAATAGGCGAGTGGTGGCATGTAAGAGCGCGTGCTTCGCGTTTAACTCACCGAGGTATTGCTGCACTGGCAGCTTCGGAAGCCTTAAGTCGTGTAAGTCGACGGCATATTCGAGGATTTTCAAGGCAGCTTGTCCTAAAGCTTATTCATATGCGTATGATGATCCTACTAGCATTGCAACTTGCACTGGTGGCAACTATTTGGTCACTTTCTGCCCCCACCGCCACTGAACGGCAGGAGGGGCGCACTCTCTCTCTCTCCCCCTTTAAATATATGATAATGGGATTTAATGGGATTTGTAGAGGGTTTTAATTTTTTTTTTTTTTTGTTATTGATGGGAAAACTCTCTTATGTGCTTATGGGACCTATGGAAATGTTGTTGCTTTATTGGATGATTGTGTATGAGATATTTGACTCTTAAACTTAGGGGATGAGCTATGTTTAAATTTTAAATTTTTAGTATCCATGGAAAGAATCGACCGGATTTCTAGAAAGGGTATCCATTTTTAGTGCCCCTCCTAACTCTACTGGATTTCAAACTTTCCATCTCCCTAGTGCCCCACAGCTCTTTATTTTTTATTATTTCAATATTTTTTTCTCGGGAAGGGCTGACGGATTGAGCTAGTTACTCAAGCCTAAACTGTAATACTAAAATTTTGGTTTCAGTCCATTTGTTTGCACACTTTCTCTTATTTGTGTAGACTGGAGGGCGCGGGCGCAAGGCGAATAAGAAATATATGTTAAAAAATATAACCATTATACCTAAATAGAAAGATAAAAAGACTTGAAGATTAAATTACCAAGACTTTGAAAATATAAAAACGGTAATTTAAATTGTAATGAAATGAAATGTGAAATAATTGAAGATAAAAAAATAAAGTACATAGATAAATATACGTAAACTAAAGGGAAGGTAAATAAATGTGAATTAATTTTAAATCACAGGATAAAATAAAATTATTTCATTAAATTAAAGACTTGTTATCGTAATGAAAATGGATATGATATGATTACAAAGTGAAAGAAGAAGTAAGAATGTATAACGAATTATATTAGTTTTGAACACTAAGTTTATTGAGCGATTAATTTAAAAGAAGTATGCGAATTTGTGTGCCGAGTTGAGAGTTTGAGTATCAAGAATACTCAATGGATCACGCAAGCAGTAGGTCTACTATTGATGTAAAAAACGTGCAAATAGCAAAACATAGAATTCGCGAATGCACGATCCTCGGGTTAATTGATCTGTCCTAAAAAAAGGGTAATATGCAGGCGTGCCATAAATGAAAATATTTCGAAATAATGGTAATTTACATTGCGATAATACAAGTTGCGGATAAAGTAAAAATGATAAGATAAAGTGTAGTAAGTTAAAACGCAAATATACTAAAGGTAAGATAAATAAAGCATACATTAAATTAAAAGGTAATGTAAAGTAAACTGTATAATTTAAATGTGCGATAAGTTAAAAAGCATTAAAATTGAAGAAGGCATTGCATTAAAATAATGACATTGTACAGTAATGGAAAAGATCTGACTTAGTTACAGAGCGAAAGAAGTAAGATAGGATGCTTAATAGTTTATACCAGATTTGGATACTAAATCTACTGACAAGGAATAAAACAGCAAGTAAGAAGCTAATTATAGAAAGTGGGTTATGAGTGTCAGGATCGGGCATTGAACCTCGAAAGAGCTTTAGTGTGTTGAGCCTTGGAAGTTGCATTGCCCCTTTGGGGTGTTTTGATGGTGGCCTGTTTTGTGATTTTAACTTTGATGAAAGTTGTTATATATAGACAATTGAAGACTTGGCGGCCAAGTAACTCAGAATTTTCGGAAAAAGCCTCTCTGGTTCAGAATTTACAGTTTAGTTTTCTGAAAATGTCTTTTCTAGTGTTGGACCTCTTGAATTAGTTAACCAAAACTTTCCCTTTGCAACTAGACCCATTTCTATTTGTAGAGAGACCTCTGAATTTGCTTGAAACCCTTGGAATTAGTCAGTCGGCTAAGAATCAACCGACTTATGGGCTTCATGATCTCAGGTAGGCCAAGATTGTTCGTCCAACATTAGCTACCCGGTCAAGCCCTTCTAGCCGACTAGCGGCCATGGTCGACCAGCTTGTGGTTGGCCACCCGACCTTCTTAGTTTGTCGATTGGTCAGTCCCTTGGTTGACTCGGTCATGTTTTTTGTCTACTTTGTCTCTTTTCCTATTTGTGCTATTTCCCTATTTGAATATTCCATTAACGAAGTTTCCTTGATTGGGTCAAAATGTGAATTTTGGCATCAATATATACCCCCCATTATTTTTTTTTATTGTGTATTCTGAAAGTAATAGGAATAAAGGACACGATGTCTTTATATATTTGGCCTAATACCACTTTATTTTGGTCAAATTTAATATCATGTCAGCCCCTAGTGGAGAAAGCGACCCTTCAGAGCTTACGGTTTAATCGAAAAGCTCTTTCGGCCTTTCTTCTCAACAAACTTCTTTTGTTTCTCTTGAGCAAGATGAAGCCACTAGGTAGTTCAAAAGTTTAGAGTTTGGCCATACATTTGAGCATCTCACGATTTAAAGGCTACATCATCCGAGCTTACTTACATTGGAAGCAACTCCTTTTATGCTAAAGCTTGAGTCTTTTCTCTTGCAAGGCTTTGACTCTACACCTAGACCCTAGCCTTAAAGAGATTTTGACGAAGCTAGAGGGTGTAGTTTATTCCTAACAAGCCTCTAACTAGATAAGGGTTAAGTTTAAGAGGATTGTCCATGAGAAAAGGAGGCTTATCTCTCTCCACAAAGAGCAATTTGAGATAAACGTAGAAGCTGTCAACTGATACTTCAACCCATGACTTGGGACTCCACACCATGAATCAAAGGAAGTCGTGGATCTAAAAGTTCCCATGAGAAGTTTGAGCAACTGAATAATGAGCACTTGGTCCTTTCGATCTAAATAGCCGATTTGGAGGCTCAGATCATCACTCTTTGCGATCATTGATTTGACATTCATGTAGCACTCGATGAAAGTTTTAGAATTTGCAGTGGTTTAATCAATGATATGAACCGATCAGTGAAGGAACTTGCTCAAGCTCAACCTGTCGTTCAACGTCATTAAGATGCTCTAAAGACTGCGACATAAATTCTAGCTAGTCTCGAACCATCAGGGAACAGTCTTCAGGATCTTTTGCAAACTTTAAAGATGAACGGCATGTAGGCCGCTCTCTTTTAGTCTAGTTTTCTGGCCAATTTTCGTATAATCGGCTAATTATTGTTTCCTTATTTGTATGAATTTTATTTCATTGCCGATTTTATTAAGAATTGATTTGAAGTGAATGACGTTCATTATGATATTTTCCAATAAACCGTTTTGTAATAAAGTTCACATGTTTTTGCATGTTTGATCAAAAATTTGGTTGCTAAGGGCCGAATAATTGCATTTATTCCAAAAATCTCTAGAATATCCCAAAAAATCATATTTCCAGTTGGTTTTCAGCTTAGAAACTGCCCCACCCAACCTGTTTTAGTCGCGTAAAGTGGCCTATCTTCCCCCGGGCTCTCGACTGCTCATTGGGTTGGCCAGCATGGTCGGCTAGCATGGTCAACCAATGCTTGGGTGGGATGTTGGTTGCGGTTTGATCTCAGCCGTCCACTTTTCCTTTCTTTGCTACTTTTTCTATAAAAAAGTCCCTACCTCCTTCCAAACCTCATAATTTCCTGTCAAACTTTTCCTCTACTCTATTCTCTCTCAATAAAAGGAAAAACCCCACTCCTTGGGAGAAAGTGTTGCATAGGGCCAATGAAGTTGCTACTCTCTTTGCTCAGAACCCTCTCCTGGTTGATTACAACTTTGTTACTTTTGTGAGAATCGGCGAAGGTATGACCCTCAGACCTTGAATTAAGGGTAAAAGGAATAACATTCCCCACTGGGACACTTATCCTTTTAATGGATGGTTCCGATTTGAGGGTGATGAGATTGATAAGACCATTTCTTCGGTTCTAAACTTGAAGAGTTGGCCTTCTCTAGCTCCTACGGTTTGGTCGGGCTGGAAAGACCAGCTCACGCATTTTTACCTACCCCTGTGGCAATCCGCCAAACTAGCCAAGTTTATAGACTTAACTAGAGAGATTTTTATATAAGACGCATGTATTTTCTTGTCAGCCATGAGCTTCTAGTCCCCCTTGTATAATTGTTTCGGCTTTCCCCACAAGCCAATGACTATCACCACTTTATATATTGCTGCTATCACCGACCTTCTAATTGAAGGTGCAATGTCGAGGGCCAATCTTCCTAACAACACTGTTGATTTCCCTAAATTGAAGAAAGGAGTTTGATATTGGGCAATTCAAGAACGAACATATGGGCGATTAGGTGACCGATTAGGAGCACATAGCCTTCATGATGGTTCTCCTTTGTAGATTTATGTTATGCATACCTAGTTATCCTTCTATCAGTGAGTTGCTCCCTCTATCCATGGCTTTAATCCTAGGTGACCGTTACTCACTTTTGTCATTCGTGTTGGGATATCCTTATCGGGGTTGTGGTGAGATGGTAGACAATCCTTTTGCTAAAGTCAGCCGACCCTTCTAGATACTTCAACACTGGTTGTACTTTCATTTTTTGGCACTTTTCCTAAGGATGCCTCCGGTCACTAATGCGTTGGCTTCCTGCTGAGCTCCTCTTACTAGATATTTGGGCTTTGGCATGGCCTTTAGCTTTTACTTTTAGTATCTCTATGAGATTAGCTTATCAGATCCTGGTGCTCATATATTTTTCAGTCTATTTCATCAACGGCTGGTGGGACAAGATTGGTTTAGGAAAGATTCTAACCTATCAGATCGATGATATGCCTTTATCTTATAGTAGGTTGGGATCTTCTGATAGGTTTCACATGCTCTAAGTCGTATAGCTACAAGTGCACTTTCAAGCTCTACTTTCTAGCAATGACAGCCAAGAAAATCTTATTTACTTAGCATGTTCCATTGCCACCGACCTTCATGGTTAATGTTGACCTCCAGCAGTGACGCCTCTTCCTTCATGTTGAGGATGTTGCCATGGTAGTAGCAGCCATTGATACTCGACTATCGCAGTTTTAGATGGCATATTGTCGGGATCCGAGTACACCTATATCTTCTCTGTTATTTGGCTAGTGGAGTCACTCAATGGCTGAGCACTTCCTTTCGACTTGCGACGCCATCCTTGAATAGCCATAAATGCACCTTTATGAGCATTATTGCTTCAGTTCGTAAGGTAATGACTCTATTCGTTATGACTTATGCACATGTCTACCTTCTCATGACTAACACTCTTATTTTATAGCTCAAAAGTCAACGCGACTCCAATTGATGTTCACTCAGACGCGAACTTGGATTTCCATACCATTTTGGCTAGTACTAAGGTAATAAACTTTTCTTATTTCATTTTATGCATAACCCACTATTCTACTTACATTCATTCTCTTGACAGAAGGCATGTACTATTGGAAACAAGCAACAAAGACCAGCTATCTGGACTTGTTTCTCCTCTTATTCCATGGAGTGTCCCGTGTTAGATGCAATAGACGCCAAGATGATCATTGGCGGCCTTATTAGATCGGATGTGGCAGATACCAATAACTTTGTAGCTCTGGTGATTGATTGCATTCTAGGGAACCATTGAGGCCGATTTTGAAGGAGTTATGGCAGTGACCTTAAAGGTTACATTGGTTATCAAACTTTTCGATGAGAGTCCTCTTCTCATCTTGACATGCCAGCCATCTAGGCTCGTATTGAGGTGTTCGTGCGACTTCCGATTTCTGAGGCTATCGGAATACTCTTCTGCATGATGCTTTTACTGGCATCAGTAGACTTCTTGCCTAGGAGGAACCTACTTCTCATAAGTTTGGCTACTTGAGATCGAAGTAGAGCATCCTCCCAGAGAACTTTCATTATGGGATAATGGGCGGCCTTTGACACTATCGTGACCAAGCTATCCATCCAACTAGAGGCAGTTTAGCTTGAGCAAGCTATATGGACCGAGTCTCAGGCCGAGCTAGTTTGACAATGCATTGAGTTTGAGAGATTTATAGAAGACTTCATATCATAGATGACTGATGCCAAGCCGTGTCTAGAGACGGAGTTGATCTATCTCATATTGTCACTAGGCTAACCTACTGTAATATCCCATTCAACTATTTCCCGTAATTAGATTAATTTTGTAGTCTAAATATTATCAGGAGTATATTTAGATTAATAATTAAGACTTACATATGATAAAGATTAAGATATAGATCGTAAAAGTATAAGGTAAAAAGTCCCTAATAGTAATAGTAAAGGGAATTTGTGGGTGTTGCTGACTCACCCACCTCAAGCTACAACTTCTTATAGTACATACAATTTCATTTATCTTCAATGGTTAGTAAATTTCTCACCACTGGAATTATCCCATGCGAAATTTCAAACGAAACTCAAGGATTTCCTTCCTTTCTCTATAATCCAGAATCATTAAAAGTTGAAAGTAAGAATTCTAACGTACGTCTTAGTTGTTGATGTTTATTTGAAAATTAATTAACCAAAAGTTGAGTTGAGATTTAAGAATACATCTAGACCTCTTGCAATAATATATTTTTCTCTTCATAATTTCAACCTCGAATTCGTTATTATTTGTCTTATGTAGAGTCGAGTAATCTGGAACCAATATATATATATATATGTTATGGATTTTTGAAGTTAATATGAATGGCTTGACATACTTGATGCCTCAATGTACTCAGCGCCTCCAATATGCGACGTACTCAACACCTCGACGTACTCGATGCCTTGATGTACTCGACGCCTCGTCATACTCAATGTCTCTAATATGAGACGTACTCAACATCTCCAATATGCGACGTACGTGACACCTCAATGTACTTGACGTCTCGACGTACTCCAGGCCTCGATGCCTTGAGGTCTACTATATCAGCAATAAAACTGTTTAGATGGATTAAAGGTTATTGAATAGTAGAGAATAATGAATACTCCTTATAAACATTATATACATCAAGTAGTATAGTTGAGTTAGTTTTAACTGGGATATAATAAATGCATGGTAAATAGTTAAACGATGTTTGTAAAGTTGTTTGATGCCTTAAATTAAATTATGTGTTTTAAGTATAATTGAGAATAACTCTCTTACTAAGATATATGCATGCTTGGTTAGGTTAGGAGCTGGCCCTAAAACTGAAGGATTTCAAGAAACTCTTACAAAATATTACCTACGTCAAGTAAGTAAAGTCTCACCTCCAACATAAGTATGTTCATTGTTTGTTCAACTTTAGAGTGATGATATTGATATGAATGCAATATAGCATGCTGAAAATTAAGTTGATAAAACTATATTGCGTGGTGCTGTGTTTTTGTATATCATGTTGGAATTGAGTTTATATTACTTGAATATATACCTTTTCCAAAAAGTATTGAATGCACCACTAGTTTTCATGCGAGGATAGCCAAGAGAAATGTTATGCTTTTAGTTGATTAGTGTGGTGCTTGAAATGGCATAAGCATAACATTATAGTGAGATGCTGCTTGGTAAGGGCGGACTGAGCAGAATCGCATACCTCAGAGATTTTTATTCAACCAAGTCTGACTAAGAGAGGTTATTGATCCTAGATGTGATCTGATTAGGGTAGACTGAGCAGAGTCACTGATCTTAGATATTATTGGTCATAGAGGACCATAGATAACAGTATTGTCGGGGACAACATCCTTAGGACCCATATCAGTAGAATAAGAGCATCTCATTTGCATAAGATTATTTATAAGAATTTTCAGAGCTATCCAATCAAGTTGTTTTAAAATGTATTTGAAATATGTTAGCTCATAGTAGTTTCTTGTGTTGTAGGTAAGCAAAAGGGAAAGTCAATAATTTTGTGATTGGGTGAATAAAGTATGATCGACCTGGTGTGGAGTACATATTCGCCCGACCTGTGGTGAGACAAGAAAGTTTAAGAATATATTTTAGGGAGTCCTTTAAACGTATTTTGAGAAGCTTTTAAAAGCATAACTTTGCTCTATTACCAAAGTTGTAAATATTATCATGGTTACATATTATGTACATAAATTATATATATAACGTACTATGTGTTCTTTTAATATCGTTGTTGAGATAGATTTAAACAAATTTTTAAGGAAGTTCAATTTTTTTGTATCTTTATCGAAGGATTCCAAGTTAGTTATGTAATGCTCCTACTGGTTATATTTAAATAAAAATAAAAGTAAATATTTTCTCGAAGGCATTTGATAAGCAATATAGCTAGTAGGAGGTTATTACACCGATCGAGTTTTGATATGGACTGGCACCGTAGAGGAGGTAGAGCGAGAGCTAGAGATGACATAGGCCGCATGGAGCATCGTCCAGACATTTTCCTTCCCCACACTGCTTTATTCACTTTGTTTAGTGTATTGTAATTTTATGACTTGTTACCCTTTTAGGTCGGCAGGGCCAATCCTCTTATAAAGTTTTTGTTAGTTCGGCCAAATGATCGTCCTTTAATGGATATTTTTGACTTTTTATTGTTGCATGCACTTCATTTATTATGTATGGTCAAAACTTTCGCCTTTACTCATGGACTTTCATAGATAGTCGGGACATAACGCTTTAGATAAAATCCGTTAATCAACATATATTACGCTACGCCTTCTAGGCTTTCTAACCAGTAAGTAATGTTAGAAAATGTTTGTGACACTCGAAAAGGTCTTTCCCAATTGGGAGCCTCTTTTCCATAAGCTTTTGAAACACCCGTTTGTCTGATTGGTAATAATATCTTCTAGACCAGATCCCCTATTGCAAATAACTTGACTCTTACCCTTTTGTTGTAGGCTCTGACAACCTTATTTTTATGGGTCGTCAGAGCATTCAATGCATCTGATCTCTCTCCTTCTAGATCTCTTAACTCAATATGCATTGGCAATACATCATCGTGACTATATACTAATGAGTATGGTGTTGTGAATGGTTGGTCCTAGAAGGTTCTGCGAAGAACTTGGATTCTTCTTGATCATCTTTTTAATCATATCGATCTCCACTTTGTTAGTTGTCTCGGCACCTAGCCATTAGCCTATGCATAATAAGGTGTTGAATTGATTGACTTGAACCCATGTTCTTTAGTGAACTTAGCTATACCACCAGTGAAAATGATGGTGTTATTGGTAGTAATGGTCTCTAGGACCCCAAACCAATAGATGATCATTTCCTTTAGGAATTCTATAACCTCCATTGCAACTAAGATCTATGTGTGATGCTTACTTGATCCAGGATATATTTGACTAATCACATTGATAGCCCAACCTCTGAACGACCAAGGCTTAATAATTGATTGCATTCCTAGTGCTGGTTGCCTCTAGATTGGTCCACACCTTTAACAACTCTTACATCCCTTTGAATATTTTTTGCAATCTTTTAGGATAGTCGGCCAATAAAAGCTGTGACGCCTAATTAGCCAACACATTTTCCATCTGGCTTGGTGGGATCAACAAATTTTGTTATGAACCTTTTTCATGATCTATATGCCTTCGATAAACTCAAGACATTTGAAAACCAGATCGTTATGGCCTTGCCGAAATAGCTCGTTATCTATCAGAGTATAGTTGATAGCTAATCATTGGAGTTTGATCGGGAAAATCCCATCTAGATATTGAAGGTATTTGATGAGAGACGATCGCTAATAACTCGCCTCTAGGTTCTCTATGTCAAAGATCAAAAGTCGAATGTGCTTAAAAGTGAGAATCAGATGGTTCCATTTATAGACAGTCACTATCTTTGAAGATCCATCTAATATGCTTAAGCCAGATGCTAAATGCGCTATGTCATAGCTTCCACATTAAAATATTGAGAAAATGGTTTAAATCCCACTCAAATTCTTCTAGGATCTAGATTGCAATGGCAAAATACTCTATTAATCCGGGGTTCATGCACTTGTAATCTACTAATATTTTTTGAACCACCGATTAAGAGTCATGAACGATCACTATCAAGTCGCTAGAAAGACGTACATAGTATGTGGTCCTTCTAGCTCAACTTTCCCTACCTGAATACAATTCCCATATGGACTATTCGATGCGAAGTACTTCAAACTCATCATTGTAATCGTTTGGTAAACGTTCGGAGGGGTAGTCGGCTAAGAAATTGGCTAAGGCTTAGCCTTCAATTGAATTCTGTAGCATGTATTGTAAACTAAACTCGGCTAATGTGTGGGCCCATTTAACCAAGTTTCGCTTAAGGATCGACCGAGATAGGAGATACTTCATAAGATTGGTCCGTGCTATGACCAAAACATACATATTCATCAGGTAGTCCTAAACTTATCTGACAGTGAAATATAGAGCTAGACATAATTTCTCGATTGAAGTATAACACCTCCGTAGGAGTCAATACTAGGATGAGATAGTAAATGGCTTAGTCGCATCTAGCATCATTTTCTTGAGCAAAGAGGTAGCCAATAGATTTAGCGGTTGCTAAAACATACAATATCATTTTCTTGAAAAGCAAGTTTTGTGCATAAGTTTCAAATGATCATTGCAAGGAAAGTGTGCTTTAGTCTAACCTTAAAATCATTTGAATGAGTCATTTCAAGTCAATAACATATTTCAAAGCAATCCGAACGAATTCTATTTTCGCACTTCAAACGCAAGTTTTGTGCATAACTTTCAAATAATCACTGCAAAGAAAGTGTGCATTAGTTTAACCTTAAAATCATTTGAATGAGTCATATTAAGTCAATAACTTATTTCAATGCAATTCGAACGAATTCTATTTTCGCACTTGAAACGCAAGTTTTGTGCATAAGTTTCAAATGATCATTGCAAGGAAAGTGTGCATTAGTTTAACCTTAAAATCATTTGAATGAGTCATTTCAAGTCAATTAGTTTAACCTTAAAATCATTTGAATGAGTCATTTCAAGTCAATTAGTTTAACCTTAAAATCATTTGAATGAGTCATTTCAAGTCAATAACTTATTTCAAAGCAATTCGAACGAATTCTATTTCCGCACTTCAAACTCAAGTTTTGTGCATAACTTGCAAATGATCATTGCAAGGAAAGTGTGCATTAGTTTAACCTTAAAATCTTTTGAATGAGTCATTTCAAGTCATTAACTTTTTTCCAAGCAATTCGAACGAATTATATTTTCGCACTTAGGAAACAAGTTTTGTGCATAACTTGCAAATGATCAATGCAAGGAAAGTGTGCATTAGTTTAACCTTAAAATCATTTGAATGAGTCATATTAAGTCAATAACTTATTTCAATGCAATTCGAATGAATTCTATTTCCGCACTTCAAACACAAGTTTTGTGCATAACTTGCAAATGATCATTGCAAGGAAAGTGTGCAATGTTTAACCTTAAAATCATTTGAATGAGTCATTTCAAGTCATTAACTTATTTCCAAGCAATTCGAACGAATTATATTTTCGCACTTCGAAAACAAGTTTTGTGCATAACTTGCAAATGATCAATGCAAGGAATGTATGCATTCGTTTAACTTTAAAATCATTTCAATTAGTGATTTCAAGTCAATATCGTATTTCGAAGCAGTGTGAACGAATTCTATTTTCACACTCCAAACAGAAGTTTCGTGGAAAACTTTTAAATGATCATTGCAAGGATAGTGTGCATTAGTTTAACCTTAAAATCATTTGAATGAGTCATATTAAATCAATAACTTATTTCAATGCAATTCGAACGAATTCTATTTCCGCACTTCAAATGCAAGTTTTGTGCATAACTTTCAAATGATCATTGCAAGGAAAGTGTGCTATAGTCTAACCTTAAAATCATTTGAATGAGCCATTTCAAGTCATTAACATATTTCAAAGCAATTCGAACGAATTCGATTTTCACACTTCAAACGCAAGTTTTGTGCATAACTTTTAAATGATTATTGCAAGGAACGTGTGCTTTAGTTTGACCTTAAAATTATTTGCATGAGTCATATCAAGTCGATAACTTATTTCAAAGCAATTCAAACGAATTCTATTTTCGCACTTCAAACACAAGTTTTGTGCATAACTTGCAAAAGGTCAATGCAAGGAAAGTGTGCATTAGTTTAACCTTAAAATCATTTGAATGAGTCATTTCAAGTCAATAACTAATTTCAAAGCAATTCGAACGAATTCTATTTTCACACTTCCAACGCAAGTTTTGTGGATAACTTTTAAATGATTATTGCAAGGAAAGTGTGGTTTAGTTTGACCTTAAAATTATTTGAATGAGTCATATTAAGTCAATAACTTATTTCAAAGCAATTCAAACAAATTCTATTTTCGCACATCAAACACAAGTTTTGTGCATAACTTGCAAATGATCATTGCAAGGAAAGTGTGCATTAGTTTAACCTTAAAATCTTTTGAATGAGTCATTTCAAGTCATTAACTTTTTTCCAAGCAATTCGAACGAATTATATTTTCGCACTTAGGAAACAAGTTTTGTGCATAACTTGCAAATGATCAATGCGAGGAAAGTGTGCACTAGTTTAACCTTAAAATCATTTGAATGAGTCATATTAAGTCAATAACTTATTTCAATGCAATTCGAACGAATTCTATTTCCGCACTTCAAACACAAGTTTTGTGCATAACTTGCAAATGATCATTGCAAGGAAAGTGTGCAATGTTTAACCTTAAAATCATTTGAATGAGTCATTTCAAGTCATTAACTTATTTCCAAGCAATTCGAACGAATTATATCTTCGCACTTCGAAAACAAGTTTTGTGCATAACTTGCAAATGATCAATGCAAGGAATGTATGCATTAGTTTAACCTTAAAATCATTTGAATGAGTCATATCAAGTCAATAACTTATTTCAAAGCAATTCGAACGAATTCTATTTCCGCACTTCAAATGCAAGTTTTGTGCATAACTTTCAAATGATCATGGCAAGGAAAGTGTGCTATAGTCTAACCTTAAAATCATTTGAATGAGCCATTTCAAGTCAATAACATATTTCAAAGCAATTCGAACGAATTCTATTTTCACACTTCAAACGCAAGTTTTGTGCATAACTTTTAAATGATTATTGCAAGGAACGTGTGCTTTAGTTTGACCTTAAAATTATTTGCATGAGTCATATCAAGTCAATAACTTATTTCAAAGCAATTCAAACGAATTCTATTTTCGCACTTCAAACACAAGTTTTGTGCATAACTTGCAAAAGGTCAATGCAAGGAAAGTGTGCATTAGTTTAACCTTAAAATCATTTGAATGAGTCATTTCAAGTCAATAACTTATTTCAAAGCAATTCGAACGAATTCTATTTCCGCACTTCAAACTCATGTTTTGTGGATAACTTGCAAATGATCATTGCAAGGAAAGTGTGCATTAGTTTAACCTTAAAATCTTTTGAATGAGTCATTTCAAGTCATTAACTTTTTTCCAAGCAATTCGAACGAATTATATTTTCGCACTTAGGAAACAAGTTTTGTGCATAACTTGCAAATGATCAATGCAAGGAAAGTGTGCATTAGTTTAACCTTAAAATCATTTGAATGAGTCATATTAAGTCAATAACTTATTTCAATGCAATTCGAACGAATTCTATTTCCGCACTTCAAACACAAGTTTTGTGCATAACTTGCAAATGATCATTGCAAGGAAAGTGTGCAATGTTTAACCTTAAAAGCATTTGAATGAGTCATTTCAAGTCATTAACTTATTTCCAAGCAATTCGAACGAATTATATTTTCGCACTTCGAAAACAAGTTTTGTGCATAACTTGCAAATGATCATTGCAAGGAATGTATGCATTAGTTTAACCTTAAAATCATTTGAATGAGTCATATCAAGTCAATAACTTATTTCAAAGCAATTCGAACGAATTCTATTTCCGCACTTCAAATGCAAGTTTTGTGCATAACTTTCAAATGATCATTGCAAGGAAAGTGTGCTTTAGTCTAACCTTAAAATCATTTGAATGAGCCATTTCAAGTCAATAACATATTTCAAAGCAATTCGAACGAATTCTATTTTCACACTTCCAACGCAAGTTTTGTGGATAACTTTTAAATGATTATTGCAAGGAAAGTGTGCTTTAGTTTGACCTTAAAATTATTTGAATGAGTCATATCAAGTCAATAACTTATTTCAAAGCAATTCAAACAAATTCTATTTTTGCACTTCAAACACAAGTTTTGTGCATAACTTGCAAAAGATCAATGCAAGGAAAGTGTGCATTAGTTTAACCATAAAATCATTTGAATGAGTCATTTCAAGTCAATAACTTATTTCAAAGCAATTCGAACGAATTCTATTTCTGCACTTCAAACACAAGTTTTGTGCATAACTCGCAAATAATCATTGCAAGGAAAGTGTGCATTAGTTTGACCTTAAAATCATTTGAATGAGTCATTTCAAGTCATTAACTTATTTCAAAGCAATTCGAACGAATTATATTTTCGCACTTAGGAAACAAGTTTTGTGCATAACTTGCAAATGATCAATGTAAGGAAAGTGTGCATTAGTTTAACCTTAAAATCATTTGAATGAGTCATATTAAGTCAATAACTTATTTCGAAGCAGTTTGAACGAATTCGATTTTCACACTTCAAACAGAAGTTTCGGGGAAAACTTTTAAATGATCATTGCAAGGAAAGTATGCAATGTTTAACCTTAAAATCATTTGAATGAGTCATTTCAAGTCATTAACTTATTTCCAAGCAATTCGAACGAATTATATTTTCGCACTTCGAAAACAAGTTTTGTGCATAACTTGCAAATGATCAATGCAAGGAATGTATGCATTCGTTTAACTTTAAAATCATTTCAATTAGTGATTTCAAGTCAATATCTTATTTCGAAGCAGTGTGAACGAATTCGATTTTCACTTTTCAAACAGAAGTTTCGTGGAAAAGTTTTAAATGATCATTGCAAGGATAGTGTGCATTAGTTTAACCTTAAAATCGTTTGAATGAGTCATATTAAGTCAATAACTTATTTCAATGCAATTCGAACGAATTCTATTTCCGCACTTCAAATGCAAGTTTTGTGCATAACTTTCAAATGATCATTACAAGGAAAGTGTGCTTTAGTCTAACCTTAAAATCATTTGAATGAGCCATTTCAAGTCAATAACATAGTTCAAAGCAATTCGAACGAATTCTATTTTCACACTTCCAACGCAAGTTTTGTGCATAACTTTTAAATGATTATTGCAAGGAAAGTGTGCATTAGTTTAACCTTAAAATCATTTGAACGAGTCATTTCAAGTCATTAACTTATTTCAAAGCAATTCGAACGAATTATATTTTCGCACTTAGGAAACAAGTTTTGTGCATAACTTGCAAATGATTATTGCAAGGAAAGTATGCATTAGTTTAACCTTAAAATCATTTGAATGAGTCATATTAAGTCAATAACTTATTTCAATGCAATTCGAACGAATTCTCTTTCCGCACTTCAAACACGAGTTTTGTGCATAACTTGCAAATGATCATTGCAAGGAAAGTGTGCAATGTTTAACCTTAAAATCATTTGAATGAGTCATTTCAAGTCATTAACTTATTTCCAAGCAATTCGAACGAATTATATTTTCGCACTTCGAAAACAAGTTTTGTGCATAACTTGCAAATGATCAATGCAAGGAATGTATGCATTCGTTTAACTTTAAAATCATTTCAATTAGTGATTTCAAGTCAATATCTTATTTCGAAGCAGTGTGAACGAATTATATTTTCACACTCCAAACAGAAGTTTCGTGGAAAACTTTTAAATGATCATTGCAAGGATAGTGTGCTTTAGTTTAACCTTAAAATCATTTGAATGAGTCATATTAAGTCAATAACTTATTTCAATGCAATTCGAACGAATTCTATTTCCGCACTTCAAACGCAAGTTTTGTGCACAACTTTCAAATGACATTGCAGGGAAAGTGTGCTTTAGTCTAACCTTAAAATCATTTGAATGAGTCATTTCAAGTCAATAACATATTTCAAAGCAATTCGAACGAATTCGATTTTCACACTTCAAAAACATGTTTTGTGCATAACTTGCAAATGATCATTGCAAGGAAAGTGTGCAATGTTTAACCTTAAAATCATTTGAATGAGTCATTTCAAGTCATCAACTTATTTCCAAGCAATTCGAACGAATTATATTTTCGCACTTCGAAAACAAGTTTTGTGCATAACTTGCAAATGATCAATGCAAGGATAGTGTGCATTAGTTTAACTTTAAAATCATTTCAATTAGTTATTTCAAGTCAATATCTTATTTCGAAGCAGTTTGAACGAATTCTATTTTCACACTTCAAACAGAAGTTTCGTGGAAAACATTTAAATGCTCATTGCAAGGATAGTGTGCATTAAAAAAATTTTCACACTTAAAAAAATTTGAATGAGTCATATTAAGTCAATAACTTATTTCAATGCAATTCGAAAGAATTCTATTTCCGCACTTCAAATGCAAGTTTTGTGCATAACTTTCAAATGATCATTACAAGGAAAGTGTGCTTTAGTCTAACCTTAAAATCATTTGAATGAGTCATTTCAAGTCAATAACATATTTCAAAGTAATACGAACGAATTCTATTTTCACACTTCAAACGCAAGTTTTGTGCATAACTTTTAAATGATCATTGCAAGGAAAGTGTGCTTTAGTTTAACCTTAAAATCATTTAATTGAGTCATATTAAGTTAATAACTTATTTTAAAGCAAGACGAACGAATTCTATTTTCGCACTTCAAACGCAAGTTTTGTGCACAACTTCCAAATGACATTGCAAGGAAAGTGTTCTTTAGTCTAACCTTCAAATCATTTGAATGACTCATTTCAACTCAATAACATATTTCAAAGCAATTCGAACGAATTCGATTTTCACACTTCAAAAACATGTTTTGTGCATAACTTGCAAATGATCATTGCAAGGAAAGTGTGCAATGTTTAACCTTAAAATCATTTGAATGAGTCATTTCAAGTCATCAACTTATTTCCAAGCAATTCGAACGAATTATATTTTCGCACTTCGAAAACAAGTTTTGTGCATAACTTGCAAATGATCAATGCAAGGATAGTGTGCATTAGTTTAACTTTAAAATCATTTCAATTAGTTATTTCAAGTCAATATCTTATTTCGAAGCAGTTTGAACGAATTCTATTTTCACACTTCAAACAGAAGTTTCGTGGAAAACATTTAAATGCTCATTGTAAGGATAGTGTGCATTAAAAAAATTTTCACACTTAAAAAAATTTGAATGAGTCATATTAAGTCAATAACTTATTTCAATGCAATTCGAAAGAATTCTATTTCCACACTTCGAAAACAAGTTCTGTGCATCACTTGCAAATGATCAATGCAAGGAATGTATGCATTCGTTTAACTTTAAAATCATTTCAATTAGTGATTTCAAGTCAGTATCTGATTTCGAAGCAGTTCAAACGAATTCTATTTTCACACTCCAAACAGAAGTTTCGTGGAAAACTTTTAAATGATCATTGCAAGGAAAGTGTGGATTGGTTTAACCTTAAAATCATTTGAATGTGTCATATTAAGTCAATAACTTATTTCAATGCAAGACGAACGAATTCTATTTTCGCACTTCAAACGCAAGTTTTGTGCACAACTTCCAAATGACATTGCAAGGAAAGTGTTCTTTAGTCTAACCTTCAAATCATTTGAATGACTCATTTCAACTCAATAACATATTTCAAAGCAATTCGAACGAATTCTATTTTCGCACTTCGAAAACTAGTTTTGTGCATAACTTGCAAATGATCAATGCAAGGAAAGTGTGCATTAGTTTAACCTTAAAATCATTTGAATGAGTCATTTCAAGTCAATAACTTATTTCAAAGCAATTCGAACGAATTCTATTTTCGCACTTCGAAAACAAGTTTTGTGCATAACTTGCAAATGATCAATGCAAAGAAAGTGTGCATTAGTTTAACCTTAAAATCATTTGATTGAGTCATTTCAAGTCATTAACTTATTTCAAAGCAATTCGAACGAATTCTATTTTCGCAATTCGAAAACAAGTTTTGTGCATAACTTGCAAATGATCAATGCAAGGAAAGTGTGGATTAGTTTAACCTTAAAATCATTTGAATGAGTCATTTCAAGTCATTAACTTATTTCAACGCAAGATGAACGAATTCTATTTTCGCACTTCCAATGCAAGTTTTGTGCACAACTTTCAAATGACATTGTTAGGAAAGTGTGCTTTAAAGTCTAACCTTAAAATCATTTGAATGAGTCATTTCAAGTCAATAACTTATTTCAAAGCAATCCGAACGAATTCTATTTTCGCACTTCGAAAACAAGTTTTGTGCATAACTTGCAAATGATCAATGCAAGGAATGTATGTATTCGTTTAACTTTAAAATCATTTCAGTTAGTGATTTCAAGTCAATATCTTATTTCGAAGCTGTTTGAACGAATTCTATTTTCACACTCCAAACAGAAGTTTCGTGGAAAACTTTTAAATGATCATTGCAAGGATAGTGTGCATTAGTTTAACCTTAAAATCATTTGAATGAGTCATATTAAGTCAATAACTTATTTCAATGCAATTCGAACGAATTCTATTTCCGCACTTCAAATGCAAGTTTTGTGCATAACCTTCAAATGATCATTACAAGGAAAGTGTGCTTTAGTCTAACCTTAAAATCATTTGAATGAGCCATTTCAAGTTAATAACATATTTCAAAGCAATTCGAACGAATTCTATTTTCACACTTGAAACGCAAGTTTTGTGCATAACTTTTAAATGATTATTGCAAGGAAAGTGTGCATTAGTTTAACCTTAAAATCATTTGAATGAGTCATTTCATGTCATTAACTTATTTCAAAGCAATTCGAACGAATTCTCTTTTCGCACTTCAAAAACAAGTTTTGTGCATAACTTGCAAATGATCAATGCAAGGAAAGTGTGCATTAGTTTAACCTTAAAATCATTTGAATGAGTCATTTCAAGTCAATATCTTATTTCAAAGCAATCTGAACGAATTCTATTTTCGCACTTCGAAAACAAGTTCTGTTCATAACTTGCAAACGATCAATGCAAGGAATGCATGCATTCGTTTAACTTTAAAATCATTTCAATTAGTGATTTCAAGTCAATATCTTATTTCGAAGCAGTTCGAACGAATTCTATTTTCACACTTCGAAAACAAGTTTTGTGCATAACTTTCAAATGATCATTGCAAGGAAAGTGTGGATTGGTTTAACCTTAAAATCATTTGAATGAGTCATATTCAGTCAATAACTTATTTCAATGCAAGACGAACGAATTCTATTTTCGCACTTCAAACGCAAGTTTTGTGCACAACTTTCAAATGACATTGCAAGGAAAGTGTGCTTTAGTCTAACCTTCAAATCATTTGAATGACTCATTTCAAGTCAATAACATATTTCAAAGTAATTCGAATGAATTCTATTTTCGCACTTCGAAAACAAGTATTGTGCATAACTTGCAAATGATCAATTCAAGGAAAGTGTGCATTAGTTTAACCTTAAAATCATTTGAATGAGTCATATCAAGTCAATAACTTATTTCAAAGCAATTCAAACGAATTCTATTTTCGCACTTCAAACACAAGTTTTGTGCATAACTTGCAAAGTTCAATGCAAGGAAAGTGTGCATTAGTTTAACCTTAAAATCATTTGATTGAGTCATTTCAAGTCAATAACTTATTTCAAATCAATCTGAACGAATTCTATTTTCGCACTTCGAAAACAAGTTCTGTGCATAACTTGCAAATGATCAATGCAAGGAATGTATGCATTCGTTTAACTTTAAAATCATTTCAATTAGTGATTTCAAGTCAATATCTTATTTCGAAGCAGTTTGAATGAATTCTATTTTCACCCTTCAGACAGAAGTTTCGTGGAATACTTTTAAATGATCATTGCAAGGATAGTGTGCATTAGTTTAACCTTAAAATCATTTGAATGAGTCATATTAAGTCAATAACTTATTTCAATGCAATTCGAACGAATTCTATTTTCGCACTTCAAACGCAAGTTTTGTGCATAACTTTCAAAATTATCATTGCAAGGAAAGTGTGCTTTAGTCTTACCCAAAAATCATTTGAATGTGTCATTTCAAGTCGATAACATATTTCAAAGCAATTCGATCGAATTCTATTTTCGCACTTCGAAAACAAGTTTTGTGCATAACTTGCAAATGATCAATGCAAGGAAAGTGTGCATTAGTTTAACCTCAAAATCATTTGAATGAGTAATATTAAAACAATAACTTATTTCAATGCAATTCGGACGAATTCTATTTTCGCATTTCAAATGCAAGTTTTGTGCATAACTTTCGAATGATCATTGCAAGGAAAGTGTGCTTTAGTCTAACCTTAAAATCATTTTAATGAGTCATTTCAGGTGAATAACATATTTCAGCGCAATTCGAACGAATTATATTTTCGCACTTCAAACACATGGTTTGTGCATAACTTGCAAATGATCATTGCAAGGAAAGTGTGCATTAGTTTAACCTTAAAATCATTTGAATGAGTCATTCCAAGTCAATAACTTATCTCAAAGCAATTCGAACAAATTCTATTTTCGCACTTCGAAAACAAGTTTTGTGCATGACTTGCAAATGATCAATGCAAGGAAAGTGTGCATTAGTTTAACCTTAAAATCATTTGAATGAGTCATTTCAAGTCATTAACTTATTTCAATGCAATTCGAACGAATTCTATTTTCGCACTTCGGAAACAAGTTTTGTGCATAACTTGCAAATGATCAATGCAAGGAATGTATGCATTCGTTTAACTTTAAATTCATTTCAATTAGTGATTTCAAGTCAATAACTTATTTGAAAGCAGTTCGAACGAATTCTATTTTCACACTTCAAACAGAAGTTTTGAGGATAACCTTCGAATGATCATTGCAAGAAAAGTGTGCATTTAGTTTAACCTTAAAATCATTTGAATAAGTCACATATTAAGTCAATAACTTATTTCAATGCAATTCGAATGAATTCTATTTTCGCACTTCAAACGCAAGTATTGTGCATAACTTTCAAATGATCATTGCAAGGAAAGTGTGCTTTAGTCTAGCCTTAAAATCATTTGAATGAGTCATTTCAAGTCAATAACATATTTCAAAGCAATTCGAACGAATTCTATTTTTGCACTTCGAAAACAAGTTTTGTGCATAACTTGCAAATGATCAATGCAAGGAAAGTGTGCATTAGTTTAACCTTAAAATCATTTGAATGAGTCATTTCATGTCATTAACTTATTTCAAAGCAATCCGAACGAATTCTCTTTTCGCACTTCGAAAACAAGTTTTGTGCATAACTTGCAAATGATCAATGCAAGGAATGTATGCATTCGTTTAACTTTAAAATCATTTCAATTAGTTATTTCATGTCAATATCTTATTTCAAAGTAGTTCGAACGAATTCTATTTTCATACTTCAAACAGAAATTTTGTGGATAACTTTCAAATGATCATTGCGAGGAAAGTGTGCATTAGTTTAACCTTAAAATCATTTGAATGAGTCATATTAAGTCAATAACTTATTTCAATGCAATTCGAACGAATTCTATTTTCGCACTTCAAACGCAAGTTTTGTGCACAACTTTCAAAATTATCATTGCAAGGAAAGTGTGCTTTAGTCTAACCTAAAAATCATTTGAATGTGTCATTTCAAGTCGATAACATATTTCAAAGCAATTCGATCGAATTCTATTTTCGCACTTCGAAAACAAGTTTTGTGCATAACTTGCAAATGATCAATGCAAGGAAAGTGTGCATTAGTTTAACCTCAAAATCATTTGAATGAGTCATATTAAAACAATAACTTATTTCAATGCAATTCGAAAGAATTCTATTTTCGCATTTCAAATGCAAGTTTTGTGCATAACTTGCGAATGATCATTGCAAGGAAAGTGTGCTTTAGTTTAACTTTAAAATCATTTGAATGAGTCATTTCAAGTCAATAACTTATTTCAAAGCAATTCGAACGAATTCTATTTCCGCACTTCAAACACAAGTTTTGTGCATAACTTGCAAATGATCATTGAAAGAAAAGTGTGCATTAGTTTAAGCTTAAAATCATTTGAATGAGTCATTTCAAGTCGTTAACTTATTTCAAAGCAATCCGAACGAATTCTATTTTCGCACTTCGAACACAAGTTCTGTGCATAACTTGCAAATGATCAATGCAAGGAATGTATGCATTCGTTTAACTTTAAAATCATTTCAATTAGTGATTTTAAGTCAATATCTTATTTGAAAGCAGTTCGAACGAATTCTATTTTCATACTTCAAACAAAAATTTCGTGGATAACTTTCAAATGATCATTGCAAGGAAAGTGTGCATTAGTTTAACCTTAAAATCATTTGAATGAGTCATTACAAGTCAATAACTTATTTCAAAGCAATTTGAACGAATTCTATTTTCGCACTTCGAAAACAAGTTTTGTGCATAACTTGAAATGATCAATGCAAGGAAAGTGTGCATTAGTTTAACCTTAAAATCATTTGAATGAGTCATTTCAAGTCAATAACTTATTTCAAAGCAGTTCGAACGAATTCTATTTTCACACTTCAAATAGATGTTATGAGGATTACCTTCAAATAATCATTGCAAGGAAAGTGTGCATTAGTTTAACCTTAAAATCATTTGAATGAGTCATATTAAGTCAATAACTTATTTCAATGTAATTCGAACGAATTCTATTTTCGCACTTCAAATGCAAGTTTTGTGCATAACTTTCAAATGATCATTGCAAGGAAAGTGTGCTTTAGTCTAACCTTAAAATCATTTGAATGTGTCATTTCAAGTCAATAACATATTTCAAAGCAATTCGAACGAATTCTATTTTCGCACTCGAAAACAAGTTTTGTGCATAACTTGCAAATGATCAATGCAAGGAAAGTGTGCATTAGTTTAACCTTAAAATCATTTGAATGAGTCATTTCAAGTCATTAACTTATTTCAAAGCAATTCGAACGAATTCTATTTTCGCACTTCGAAAACAAGTTTTGTGCATAACTTGCAAATGATCAATGCAAGGAAGGATGCATTCGTTTAACTTTAAAATCATTTCAATTAGTAATTTCAAGTCAATATCTTATTTCAAAGTAGTTCGAACGAATTCTATTTTCACACTTCAAACAGAAATTTCGTGGATAACTTTCAGATGATCATTGCAAGGAAAACTTTTAAATGATCATTGCAAGGAAAGTGTGGATTGGTTTAACCTTAAAATCATTTGAATGAGTCATATTCAGTCAATAATTTATTTCAATGCAAGACGAACAAATTCTATTTTCGCACTTCAAACGCAAGTTTTGTGCACAACTTTCAAATGACATTGCAAGGAAAGTGTGCTTTAGTCTAACCTTCAAATCATTTGAATGACTCATTTCAAGTCAATAACATATTTCAAAGCAATTCGAATGAATTCTATTTTCACACTTCAAACGCAAGTATTGTGCATAACTTGCAAATGATCAATTCAAGGAAAGTGTGCATTAGTTTAACCTTAAAATCATTTGAATGCGTCATATCAAGTCAATAACTTATTTCAAAGCAATTCAAACGAATTCTATTTTCGCACTTCAAACACAAGTTTTGTGCATAACTTGCAAAAGATCAATGCAAGGAAAGTGTGCATTAGTTTAACCTTAAAATCATTTGATTGAGTCATTTCAAGTCAATAACCTATTTCAAATCAATCTGAACGAATTCTATTTTCGCACTTCGAAAACAAGTTCTGTGCATAACTTGCAAATGATCAATGCAAGGAATGTATGCATTCGTTTAACTTTAAAATCATTTCAATTAGTGATTTCAAGTCAATATCTTATTTCGAAGCAGTTTGAATGAATTCTATTTTCACCCTTCAGACAGAAGTTTCGTGGAATACTTTTAAATGATCATTGTAAGGATAGTGTGCATTAGTTTAACCTTAAAATCATTTGAATGAGTCATATTAAGTCAATAACTTATTTCAATGCAATTCGAACGAATTCTATTTCCGCACTTCAAATGCAAGTTTTGTGCATAACTTTCAAATGATCATTGCAAGGAAAGTGTGCTTTAGTCTAACCTTAAAATCATTTGAATGAGTCATTTCAAGTCAATAACATATTTCAAAGCAATTCGAACGAAGTCTATTTTCACACTTGAAACGCAAGTTTTGTGCATAACTTTTAAATGATTATTGCAAGGAAAGTGTGCTTTAGTCTAACCTTAAAATCATTTGAATGAGTAATATTAAAACAATAACTTATTTCAATGCAATTCGAACGAATTCTATTTTCGCATTTCAAATGCAACTTTTGTGCATAACTTTCGAATGATCATTGCAAGGAAAGTGTGCTTTAGTCTAACCTTAAAATCATTTTAATGAGTCATTTCAAGTGAATAACATATTTCAGCGCAATTCGAACGAATTATATTTTCGCACTTCAAACACATGGTTTGTGCATAACTTGCAAATGATCATTGCAAGGAAAGTGTGCATTAGTTTAACCTTAAAATCATTTGAATGAGTCATTCCAAGTCAATAACTTATCTCAAAGCAATTCGAACAAATTCTATTTTCGCACTTCGAAAACAAGTTTTGTGCATAACTTGCAAATGATCAATGCAAGGAAAGTGTGCATTAGTTTAACCTTAAAATCATTTGAATGAGTCATTTCAAGTCATTAACTTATTTCAAAGCAATTCGAACGAATTCTATTTTCGCACTTCGGAAACAAGTTTTGTGCATAACTTGCAAATGATCAATGCAAGGAATGTATGCATTCGTTTAACTTTAAATTCATTTCAATTAGTGATTTCAAGTAAATAACTTATTTGAAAGCAGTTCGAACGAATTCTATTTTCACACTGCAAACAGAAGTTTTGAGGATAACCTTCGAATGATCATTCCAAGAAAAGTGTGCATTAGTTTAACCTTAAAATCATTTGAATAAGTAACATATTAAGTCAATAACTTATTTCAATGCAATTCGAATGAATTCTATTTTCGCACTTCAAACGCAAGTATTGTGCATAACTTTCAAATGATCATTGCAAGGAAAGTGTGCTTTAGTCTAGCCTTAAAATCATTTGAATGAGTCATTTCAAGTCAATAACATATTTCAAAGCAATTCGAACGAATTCTATTTTTGCACTTCGAAAACAAGTTTTGTGCATAACTTGCAAATGATCAATGCAAGGAAAGTGTGCATTAGTTTAACCTTAAAATCATTTGAATGAGTCATTTCATGTCATTAACTTATTTCAAAGCAATTCGAACGAATTCTCTTTTCGCACTTCGAAAACAAGTTTTGTGCATAACTTGCAAATGATCAATGCAAGGAATGTATGCATTCGTTTAACTTTAAAATCATTTCAATTAGTTATTTCATGTCAATATCTTATTTCAAAGTAGTTCGAACGAATTCTATTTTCATACTTCAAACAGAAATTTTGTGGATAACTTTCAAATGATCATTGCAAGGAAAGTGTGCATTAGTTTAACCTTAAAATCATTTGAATGGGTCATATTAAGTCAATAACTTATTTCAATGCAATTCGAACGAATTCTATTTTCGCACTTCAAACGCAAGTTTTGTGCATAACTTTCAAAATTATCATTGCAAGGAAAGTGTGCTTTAGTCTTACCTAAAAATCATTTGAATGTGTCATTTCAAGTCGATAACATATTTCAAAGCAATTCGATCGAATTCTATTTTCGCACTTCGAAAACAAGTTTTGTGCATAATTTGCAAATGATCAATGCAAGGAAAGTGTGCATTAGTTTAACCTCAAAATCATTTGAATGAGTCATATTAAAACAATAACTTATTTCAATGCAATTCGAACGAATTCTATTTTCGCATTTCAAATGCAAGTTTTGTGCATAACTTGCGAATGATCATTGCAAGGAAAGTGTGCTTTAGTTTAACTTTAAAATCATTTGAATGAGTCGTTTCAAGTCAATAACTTATTTCAAAGCAATTCGAACGAATTCTATTTCCGCACTTCAAACACAAGTTTTGTGCATAACTTGCAAATGATCATTGCAAGGAAAGTGTGCATTAGTTTAACCTTAAAATCATTTGAATGAGTCGTTTCAAGTCGTTAACTTATTTCAAAGCAATCCGAACGAATTCTATTTTCGCACTTCGAACACAAGTTCTGTGCATAACTTGCAAATGATCAATGCAAGGAATGTATGCATTCGTTTAACTTTAAAATCATTTCAATTAGTGATTTTAAGTCAATATCTTATTTGAAAGCAATTCGAACGAATTCTATTTTCATACTTCAAACAAAAATTTCGTGGATAACTTTCAAATGATCATTGCAAGGAAAGTGTGCATTAGTTTAACCTTAAAATCATTTGAATGAGTCATTTCAAGTCAATAACTTATTTCAAAGCAATTTGAACAAATTCTATTTTCGCACTTCGAAAACAAGTTTTGTGCATAACTTGAAATGATCAATGCAAGGAATGTGTGCATTAGTTTAACCTTAAAATCATTTGAATGAGTCATTTCAAGTCAATAACTTATTTCAAAGCAATCTGAACGAATTCTATTTTCGCACTTCAAAAACAAGTTCTGTGCATAACTTGCAAATGATCAATGCAAGGAATGTATGCATTCGTTTAACTTTAAAATCATTTGAATGAGTCATTCCAAGTCAATAACATATTTCAAAGCAATTTGACAAATTCTATTTTCGTACTTCAAACGCAAGTTTTCTGGATAACTTTCAAATGATCATTGCAGGGAATGTGTGTGCATTAGTTTAACCTTAAAATAATTTGATTGAGTCATTTCAAGTCATTAACTTATTTCAAAGCAATCCGAACGAATTCTATTTTCGCACTTCGAAAACAAGTTTTGTGCATAACTTGCAAATGATCAATGCAAGGAATCTATGCATTCGTTTAACTCTAAAATCATTTCAATTAGTGATTTCAAGTCAATATCTTATTTCAAAGTAGTTCGAACGAATTATATTTTCACACTTCAAACAGAAATTTCATGGATAACTTTCAAATGATCATTGCAAGGAAAGTGTGCATTAGTTTAACCTCAAAATCATTTGAATGAGTCATATTAAAACAATAACTTATTTCAATGCAATTCGAACGAATTCTATTTTCGCATTTCAAATGCAAGTTTTGTGCATAACTTTCGAATGATCATTGCAAGGAAAGTGTGCTTTAGTCTAACCTTAAAATCATTTTAATGAGTCATTTCAAGTGAATAACATATTTCAGCGCAATTCGAACGAATTATATTTTCGCACTTCAAACACATGGTTTGTGCATAACTTGCAAATGATCATTGCAAGGAAAGTGTGCATTAGTTTAACCTTAAAATCATTTGAATGAGTCATTTCAAGTCATTAACTTATTTCAAAGCAATTCGAACGAATTCTATTTTCGCACTTCGGGAACAAGTTTTGTGCAAAACCTGCAAATGATTAATGCAAGGAATGTATGCATTCGTTTAACTCTAAAATCATTTCAATTAGTGATTTCAAGTCAATATCTTATTTCAAAGTAGTTCGAACGAATTCCATTTTCACACTTCAAACAGAAATTTCATGGATAACTTTCAAATGATCATTGCAAGGAAAGTGTGCATTAGTTTAACCTCAAAATCATTTGAATGAGTCATATTAAAACAATAACTTATTTCAATGCAATTCGAACGAATTCTATTTTCGCATTTCAAATGCAAGTTTTGTGCATAACTTTCGAATGATCATTGCAAGGAAAGTGTGCTTTAGTCTAATCTTAAAATCATTTTAATGAGTCATTTCAAGTGAATAACATATTTCAGCGCAATTCGAACGAATTATATTTTCGCACTTCAAACACATGGTTTGTGCATAACTTGCAAATGATCATTGCAAGGAAAGTGTGCATTAGTTTAACCTTAAAATCATTTGAATGAGTCATTCCAAGTCAATAACTTATCTCAAAGCAATTCGAACAAATTCTATTTTCGCACTTCGAAAACAAGTTTTGTGCATAACTTGCAAATGATCAATGCAAGGAAAGTGTGCATTAGTTTAACGTTAAAATCATTTGAATGTGTCATTTCAAGTCATTAACTTATTTCAAAGCAATTCGAACGAATTCTATTTTCGCACTTCGGAAACAAGTTTTGTGCACAACTTGCAAATGATCAATGCAAGGAATGTATGCATTCGTTTAACTTTAAATTCATTTCAATTAGTGATTTCAAGTCAATATCTTATTTGAAAGCAGTTCGAACGAATTCTATTTTCATACTTCAAACAAAAATTTCGTGGATAACTTGCAAATGATCATTGCAAGGAAAGTGTGCATTAGTTTAACCTTAAAATCATTTGAATAAGTCACATATTAAGTCAATAACTTATTTCAATGCAATTCGAACGAATTCTATTTTCGCATTTCAAATGCAAGTTTTGTGCATAACTTTCGAATGATCATTGCAAGGAAAGTGTGCTTTAGTCTAACCTTAAAATCATTTTAATGAGTCATTTCAAGTCAATAACTTATTTCAGCGCAATTCGAACGAATTATATTTTCGCACTTCAAACACATGGTTTGTGCATAACTTGCAAATGATCATTGCAAGGAAAGTGTGCATTAGTTTAACCTTAAAATCATTTGAATGAGTCATTCCAAGTCAATAACTTATCTCAAAGCAATTCGAACAAATTCTATTTTCGCACTTCGAAAACAAGTTTTGTGCATAACTTGCAAATGATCAATGCAAGGAAAGTGTGCATTAGTTTAACGTTAAAATCATTTGAATGAGTCATTTCAAGTCATTAACTTATTTCAAAGCAATTCGAACGAATTCTATTTTCGCACTTCGGAAACAAGTTTTGTGCACAACTTGCAAATGATCAATGCAAGGAATGTATGCATTCGTTTAACTTTAAATTCATTTCAATTAGTGATTTCAAGTCAATATCTTATTTGAAAGCAGTTCGAACGAATTCTATTTTCATACTTCAAACAAAAATTTCGTGGATAACTTGCAAATGATCATTGCAAGGAAAGTGTGCATTAGTTTAACCTTAAAATCATTTGAATAAGTCACATATTAAGTCAATAACTTATTTCAATGCAATTCGAATGAATTCTATTTTCGCACTTCAAACGCAAGTATTGTGCATAACTTTCAAATGATCATTGCAA